>OZ010669.1:66599793-67199793 GCA_963932185.1 Troglohyphantes excavatus | reverse complement strand
TTTAAATTTAAAAATATTTAAAAACGGACATTTTTGTGATTATTCTAATTTTTATTCTTCATCGGGAAAAAGTCTTAATGGAATATGGGAATTATGAAATGACCTTCTGTCCTTTTTTTTAATATCGTATTATGTACCATTTTAGTAGAATCGTAGAAACATTACAAAAGATGTGCCAAAGGATGGAAATTTATGGAAGTTAGTATTATAAATCTATTAATTTTAAGGGAGAGGTTAATTTTTTTAGGTTTTGAACTTAAAATAAGTTTTTGAAAACTATTGAAACCCAAATCTGCAAAATTCTATTCATACGTCTATAGTACATACTTAAACGCTATTTAATCAATTAAAAAATTTTAAAAACATTAAAAATTGAAGGAGAAGTAGTGTTTTTTTAAAAAAAAAAGTCTATTTAAGCTTTAACAACGCAAAAAATAACAAAAATAACTTTAATTTTTTTTTATTATTATTGTTCAGAAAAAGATGTTCTAATAATATAAAAAAATGGTATTTCTGAATTCATTAATAAACAAATTAGGATTTGGGGCTCGTGTCTCCCTTAAGCCTATAGGCACAAAATGAAGTGAAATTGTTTTTCTAATGAACAACCTTTATAATCCGGTCAAGTTTAGTCGAGATTGTTCTAGTAAATGATGAGATTATCGAAAACCAAGTGCGACTTTTAAGTCAGTCGAAAAATTTCATAAGAAAATACTTCTATGAATATATTCATATTTTCATTAAGAAAATAAAAAATTAATGTTTAATCCTCCTTCCGATTGTAAAGTTTGTTTTTATAAAGTCTCATTAAAATCGAGTCATTATTTTATGATATTATTGAGAACAAACACATACCCCCCCCCCCCTATATTTATACTTGTATCGATTCAGATGTGTTTCAACAACATCAGCAGTATTAAATGTCAAATTCGTGTGAATAACAAATTGCGATATGTATTATTTTTTCAAAAGAAATTAGTAGAAAGTAGAATCTAAAACAATTGTAAAATTATATATATTTTTTAAAAATTAAAAATATTTCCTTTCATTAACTTATGCGTTAATCTATTTGTAGAAATCGGGAGCTCAAAAACTAATTGATAATGGATAAAACGTTATTAAAGGCTCCCATTTACATTTATATTTCATTTTAATATTTTTATAAATCCGAAATCGCTATAATTATTTTAATCACATAATGTCCTTTAAATCATAATTATTCCTTATGCATACATTTTATTACAAAAATAAATACCATTATGCTTTACAGTTTTAACTAAAAGCATTTAAAATTTCACTTAAGTAAATGTTAAGCATAATTTAAAAGTGTTTCCCATTATCTTAATCGTGTCACAATAAAGAGAGTATATATTTTAAAGCAGCCTTTTATCACTACATTAAGCTTCGTTGGGTCATTATTTAGGAATTATTTTTTAATCGTTAATTTTTGTATTTTAAGGCGCTAAATAAAGGAGAAAATATGTTAGATAATTGGTAATTATCGATTTTATAGAAATCAGGCTACCCTTAGTTTGGGTTATGTTAGTGTTATTTAGAAGAAACTGCATTGTTATCATACCAAGCTGCTTTTTTTATTTTAGAATAAATTTAGTAAAATGTAATACTGCCAAAATAAAATAAGATAAAAAGTTAATTTCGAATCGAATTTTCTATGTTTTATGCAGCTAAAACGTTCATATATTCATATTTCTTTTGAAAAATAACTTTTATTTCGCATATCTAGTCAATAAATACAATTTATATTAAAAAAATATTGCTTTTTACAATGATTAAAAAAAATTAGTTCGATATTTTAAATATTGAAATTGTTATTACTGAATGAGACAATATATAGTGAGGAAAATAGGTTTAATCAAGAATTATTTATTTAATTGTTTATTTCTATTTATTTAATTTTTTTAAATATATTCGAAATACCTCAAACTTGAAAATCCAAAAAATAAGTTCCCATATGATCTTGATTTCGATGATTTACGTACTCGTTTTTCTTTGAGTACATTGCATCGTAAATGACCGATGACGTACTCAAATTTAAGTAATCATACTTTCGCAAAAATGAGCAGTGTGATTTAATATTGCTAATATCAGCTTCTGTTCAAGCCTTCTTAACAAAGCGACCTGACAAACTTAAAATATTTGTTCAGAGGATAATTTTCCACATTATTTGATGTCGATTGCTGAAATGGAAACCGAGTTATTACAATTCAATTATATTACTTCCCATTCTTTTGGCACACCTTTTTAACATTACTTCTGTTTATAACTTCTTCAAGTTGCCCTGGTAGCTTAACGGATAAGACTCTGAACAGCGGTGCCTTCAGATCTGGGTTCGATTCCCGGTATGTCTTGGTTGTAATTGTCGATATTTATTGAAAGTGATTTATGAAGGTAGGCTAGCATATGCTCATTTTATTAATTTTTACCCATTGTACTCATTTTTAAGTATATGTCTCTTTCAAAATTGAAACTTAAGTATTCGGAGCCATTATAAACATTGAATGTATTCAAAAATGAATACATTTTACTTATTTTTGAATGCCTATTTTAAACAGTGAGGATATGGAATATCATAGTGATATCTACATTCATACTACAAATATATGTTAGGGCAGCATGTGCTTTGAAAAGACGATAAAGTGTAATCAAATAAATAGTTGAAGCATTATTGATCTGAATTACTTTATTATTTTTTTTTATGTTTTTGGGACTGAGATCCGTTATTTCTTTTCAAACTTCCTCAAGAAAATAACGATCTAAAACAAAATGTATTATGTGAGCAACCATTAAGGAATTCTTAGCAAATATAAACTCGAGAGATAATTCATTTTCGAAAGTATATTTCTCTATCATATAAGTTTAGAAAGATAACAATTATGAATAAAAAAAGAGACAAGTTAATTATTATTTAAAAATTATGAAAAATAATTAGGATATTTATTTGAAATCGTTCTTATTTTTGACGAAACGTTTCAGAAAAAAACGAAGAAATAAATTTGATTAGTTTGACGAAATATTTATTCGGAACATTTATTTGAAAGCACCTGTTTCGTCGAAAACGACGAAAGGTTTAAAAAATGAGCAAGCATTTCGAACAGTGTTATGAAATTTTATACCTATGTCTAAATAACACAAAATAGTGTACTGAGAATATAGACGGACCAGTGAGAAGCACCATGTTTGTGTTTTAGGAAATTACCACAACATATTTAGTTTCCCATACATTGAGATATTGAAGTGTTTGTAGTGTAATGTGTGTTATTTATTGTTTTCAAATTAAATTGTCTCAACGTCTTTTTGAATTATGAAAAAGTTAAAAGGCGGCAAAAATTAAGACTGGTTGTACCGAGAACACATCTATAGACATAGTGCCGTTACACAAAAATTATTTGGGGAGAGAGGAAATAAACAAGAAATTTCCCAACTTAACGATACGGAATTCTCAACTCAACTGTACTGAAAACCAACCAAATGTAGATGGGTTTCAACTCATCAACATTTGTCATCTTTTTTATATATATATAATTTAGGTAATACACGCAACTCTCACTATCTCAAACTCGAAGGAAAGTGTATAAAAATTCGAGATATCGAAAATCCTATAAAAAAGCTGTTTTGGTAAAAATAAATACAAGTATAATTACCCTACTGTATTTAAAATATCTATCCAAGATTTTTTGGTGAGTATTTCTATTTATTTCGGAATCAATTATATTTTCCAAATGCATGATTGCTTGAAATGTCGCTATTTTTATTTCTGGCCACGATTCGATGAATGCACGCATAGTTTTTATGGAAGATAGAGCCTCTTTCAAAGATAACTTTAGAGGAGGTTCGTGTTCTTTATCTTTTTCCGAGAGCGATCTCTCATCAAAAGCTGCTATAGAGAGTGTATTACATTTTCGTTTTGTCGCCATTATTAGCAGCGACAAATCAACACCACACGAAAGCCTAAGCAAAAGCGAGAAGGGATCGAGTGTCGTCTGGTTCTTCAGGTTTTAAGTGAATTCTTTTTTGGACGATCGGTAATGTTCCAAGAAAGTGACTCACCGAAGACACCAGCTGGCTTGAGGGACATGCAGGAATCCATTGTACGAAACCCCATTCAACAACGCACAATAAGAAAGAGAACTGATACGGACCTGGCAATTGCATATTTGCTAAAGTTTCTTCAAAATCCGTAGTTTTATGAGGAAAACCAAATTTTGAGTTGTGTGGAAACTTCGAGTTATCGAAAATAAGGTAGGAAAACTTCGAATTAACGAGATAAAATTACATTAAATAAGTAATGAAGGTGCAGGGAAATCGATTTTTTTCGAGATATCGAAAAATTCGAGTTATCGAGAGTCTACTGTATTAAACAATTCTGTCACAAGAATTGATTTGTTGCGCCCATATTCCAATGCAGTGTCCGTTCTGAGGTCAAATTTAAATGTAATCTTACAAGTTGGGCGAGTTTTAATTTTCCCTAGCTGTCATTTGTTAATAATATTACTTTTCTTCAGACATAAATTATCGCAAACTCGCGGTTTTTAGAAGTTGAAATTCCCAACTTTCAGGGTTTCCAGATTATTGGCATAGTCGGACTCCCCCCCGGTGCGACGGGCCTGCCTGCAGAGAGGGGTACATGAAACGTATTGAGTGTGCTGTATATTAGCAACAGGGCACAGAAATGACATAACCGAATACACAACTTTTGTTCACACATTACAACACTGTTAAAAATAGGTACTCAAAAATAAGTAAAATGTACTCCTTTTTGAATACATTCGATGCTTATCATGACTCCGAATACATAAGCTTCAATGTGAAACTCAAAAATGAGTACAATGAATATAAAGAGCACAATTTTAACATTTCTTCTGCTTAGTACATCTTCAAGTCGCCATAGTATTTAACGGATAAGTCACTGCACGTGCCTGATGATCTGAGTTCGATTCCCGGTAAGTCTTGGCTGTAATTGTTGGTAATTATTGAAAGTGATTTATGAAGACAGGCTATGTAGGCAAGCAACTGCTCATTTTATTAATTTTTACCTATTGTACTGATTTTTAAGAACATGTCTCTTTTGAAATTGAAACTTACGTGTTCGGAGCCATGATAAGCATCGAATGTATTCAAAAATGAGTACATTGTACTTATTTTTGAACAGTCAGGAGATGAAATATCATAGTGATATCTACATTTAAACTAAAAATATATTTTAGGGCAGCATGTGCTTTGAAAAGACGATAAAGTGTAATCAAATAAATAGTTGAAGCATTATTGATCTGAATTACTTTATTATATTTTGTGTTTTCGGGAGTGAAAACGTTTTTTTTTTCTTTCCAAACTTCCTCAAGAAAATACCGATCTAAAACAAAATGTATTATGTGAGCAACCATTAAGGAATTCTTAGCAAATATAAACTAGAGAGGCAACTCATTTTAAAAAGTATATTTCTCTATCATATAAGTTTAGAAAGAAAACAATTATGAATAAAAAAAGCACAAGTTAATTATTATTTAAAAATTAGGAAAAATAATTAGGATTTTCATTTGAAATCGTTCTTATTGTTGACGAAATGTTTCATAAAAAAAAACGAAGAAATGAATTTGATTAGTTTGACGAAATATTTATTAGGAACATTTATTTGAAAGCACCTGTTTCGTCGAAAACGACGAAAGTTTTCAAAAATGATCAAGCATTTCCAACAGTGTTATGACATTTTATACGTATGTCTAAATAATTATCTCTGCTCTTTTTATTCATTGTACTCATTTTTGATTAAATATCTTTTTAAAAAATGAAACAAATGTATTCGGTAGTATGATAAGCATCGAAAGTAATCAAAAATAAGTACATTTTATTTATTTTTAAGTACCTATTTTTAACCATAGATATCGATTACTCAAAAGCGAAAAAAAAATACGCATTTCTAGTTTGATATTGCTTAGCAGAAGTGAGGTAAACATACCTAATTTTATGAAATCTTCAAATTTATACTCGGTATTTGTTAACTAATTTATGGTAATGCATACCGGATTCCCTGAAAATTCAGAATCCAACAGCGACGGATTAATTAGCATATTACGAATGCAGAAGTTTTCAAAAAGACATCTCATTCGTGATTCCTACCTTAACGAAATTAACTTTTCACTTTTATCTTTCAGAGCTGAAAGGTTGACAAGCGCATTTCAAAATAAGGCTCATATTCAACGCGGGCGGAAAAAACGCGCGCGTGGCTTTTTCAGGTGGCTCAGTGATTCGAGAATGCAAATCACGTGGTTTCGATTCTCGAATCACTGAGCCGTCTTCAAAAGCTCGCGCGCGTTTTTCTCGTTCATGTGGATTTAAGTCTTCCACTGTAAGTTCTTTATTTTTGAAGTATAAGCAAAAGGTTCTTTTTCTAATTTCAATTCCTTCTTCGGCTTTCCGCTCCTAATTGAAGGAATTCTAAAATAACAACTATTTCGGAAAGTTATCTTTTATTCATTTAAGATAATTGCGTGTCGAAACAAATGCATCGAAAATGGAAGCAGGCAAGTTCAAAAAAAGGATGCTTCATTAACTGGGAATAGCGAATATATTCGGTGCCGATTTTTCTGCATCTAAATAGAATTTTAATTAAACTTGAGGGATGGTTTAATTTGGATGATGGTTAAGGCTTTAGAACAAAATAACAAATAAATACCGCCAAGGTGGTGATTAAACAGAAATTTATGGAGTTGCGATTCTGGAGAAAACCGTTAGAATCGCTATATAAAAAAATTATATTCTGTCTAATTCTGTTAAGAGTCTTTAAAGAACAAAATTATTTATAATAGAAGAATTTTTGTTGATTTCTAATTTGCTACATCTTCTTAATTGTAATTTTTATTTGTTAAATAAAACAATACAGTGAGTAAAATTATAGAACATTCTCTTATTCTCCATTAAAAATCATTTTAAAATAAGCAATTTATTCATTTCTGATAATCGAGGAACAATATTCCAATATTATTATCTTAGGTTTTCTGTTTAAAAACTACTGGTATTCATTAAGACTGAAATACAGATTTGCAATACAAATACTAAATGCAAATTTTACTACTAAACTAAAAAAATTAAACTAGGTAAATATAAACTATTTTTTTAAACTATAATCCGTTTAGATAATTTTATGTTAATTTCATAAGCCTCATTCGTAAAAAATATGCGTTTCCCTAACATATCTGACTCATTTTTTTTCCCGCAAATTTTGAGAAGTACCTAAAATGTTGAAATAAAACAATAACAGTTCCCAATTAATAGTTGTATATTTTGATGCTTTAACCTGGTTGGGAATTGCACCCAACAATACAACATTTTATGTGAGATTTATAGACCTCTTCAAATTTGTAGAATCTATATATACAAAGACGAATGTCCGTAAGAAAAACGAAGAACATAATTTTAATTCGAGGTACCTGGGCCCAGCAAGGGCTATAAACCTCTCCATCTAAGATAAAGTCGAAATATGTGAAACGAAAGTTATAACTAAGTTAATTGTGCGAAGACCATTCATTCAGACAGACAGCCACCAGTCACCCCCACCCCCATTCAAACCAGGACAACACAGGACGGACACCCGAGGTGAGACCAGAATCTCCCAAACGTAAATATAAATAAAACCTAAAGTTGCGTAAGTTAAAATGACTTAAATTGAAAAGAACACCGAAGTTACAAGCTCAGCGGAGCAGCGGAAGAAAAAGGTAAGTAGTAAGATTAAAGTAATATTCGAATTAACTAGAATAAATAAATAAAAATCACTGATATGCAGTCGGTGGAAATAAGTTAATGTATTTTAATTAGTATGAAATATAACGAATTGTAAAAAAACAAGCGCAGTGAGTGAACGCAATTGCATCGTGAAATCAAGTTAATCGCAGTAGAGGCCTCAAACCCGGAAAATTACCTTCCAAGCAATGAATTGTGAAAATTGACCCCCATCTGAATATGAAAATTCATCACCCTTCTTAGTAACAGGCCAGGAGTCCGCACTCCAACCAAACGAAGTTCAAGCATTCCGGACGCAATTTTTTTTTTAGCAGAAAATCGAAGTGTAGTTCCACGCCTCTGACAGGCTTGTTAAATGTGATAGGAGCAGCTGAGTAGCAACGGCTTCATCTCAATCGTGCCCATTGCCTACCACACATCGCATCCATTCGCAGAAGTTTCCACAAACCCCATCGAAATTCAAGTGAGCCGAAAGGTAAGTAATGTTTAGAAGATGACTAAGAAAGCATATTTTATCGCTTCCGAAAAGACTATTTTTCAATATGGTGAACATGCAATTGAGTAGCAACGGCTTCATCTCGGTGTAGCATTTCACCACTCTATATTCGACAGGTCAGTCTCACAAGTTTCCACATACCATCAAAAGAATCAAATGTGCCAAAAATCTCACTTATATGGCTAGCCCAAGGGGATGAAATAATTTAAGGATGACGATGAAAGTGTATTTTATCGCTTATGATCGGTCAGGTTTTCAATATGGCGAAAATGCTGTTGAGTAGCAACGGCTTGAGTTCAATCTGAATTTCACCACTCTATTCAGCCAACGGCCACACAAGTTTCCACACACCACCAATCGTAATCAAGAATGCCAATTGAATTAAATTTAAATGTAAAAGTCCAAGGACAGCAATAGGGAACAGGTAAAACTTCCAATCTCCAGACTGACCTACTTGGTGTTCCCCACTTGGTGATGGGGCCCTATAATAGGTTGCTCAGCATGGGGAATGAGAGAGGAAGTGTCTAAGTATAACTAGTAAACTAACATTGATGCCTACAACAACTACCAGCCAATCTGAGCTAATCAGTCATATCCACATTAAGACACTATAACACCCCTCCAGCATTGAGTCGTACCTGAATGGCCTCCGAAACAATGGGGGAATATCACAGTCAACTCAACCAAAACAACTGAATATCCCCGACGAGTCTAGCATTTCAAACAACATCGACAAAGACGAATGTCCGTAAGTGTGCGGTTGGATTGGTTTTTATACAAATTTACATTTTTATTTCAATCTTGATGAAATTTTGCACACTTGACCTATAAAGCAAGGGGAAGGTCATTGTCTGGAAGGATAATGTGAAATTTCGAACAACCCCTTTATCACCCCTTAAATCACTTAACCCCTTTGACTTCTTACTAAAACTTAATTTTAATAATGCAATACTGTAACAAAGCGATATTTCAACATTATAACAATGTGACATATTTTACTTAGATAACTATGAGGATGTATAAACGATGCATTCTGATTGGCTGATGAGGAAACATCGCCATATACCGCCAATATGTCGCCAAATGAATGACAAAAGTCGCTAAATGAAAAAAAGAAGTTTTGATTAATAAATTTTAAACGTCGCCAAATAAATAAAAAATATCGTCAAATGAATAAAAATATCACCAAATGAATAAACATGTGGTCGATTGAATATAAATGTCGCCAAATGAATAAAAATATCGCCAGTTGAACTAAATTATGGTCGCACATGTAAAATTATCATCCAATGTCAAGATGATAAAATTAATTTCATTTTGCATACTTTACCTTCAAAACAAGAGGACGGTCACTGTCTACACATGAGATTTTGAAAAACCTCCCCATTCTCCCTTTATTTCCCATTAATCAGTAGAATTGACTTCTTACTAAATATTCCAAATGGCACCATCGGCCAACACTCTGCGTAAAAGAAGAGTGTCTGCGGATTTGTTTTTTATACAATTCTACAGTTTCGTTCCGAGGCAACATTTTTTCCCAGAGTAACGCCGGGCACATCAGCTATTTAGTAATAAATCTATATTGAAATAGTTTTGAATTAAAAATGCTCATTGCTAACACTTTTACGTGAATAAACATTATTCTTAATTTTAATTAACTATAATTTTTATTGATTGACTAATATTATTTGCTAGTAATTTTTGTATTATTTACGATGTCTGTTTCAGTTTCAGCTACGTCATTCTGAACATGCGCACTTATCCTCCTTAGACGACTGTTCATTGGCGCTGAAAGCATTGCATATTAGAAATAGACAACGTTGGAACAGAAAATCCTTTCTCCATACACAATTATTTATTTATTAATTAATTGACATTCCTGCAGATATTTTTATAGAAAATTTTATCTTTGAATAGTTTTTTTTAAATAAATAGGAGACAATTCTACATTACCACAGTACTTCAATAAATAACACCGTTACCGTATCTACGTGGGGAAAAGAAATTGATTGTGTTTTACATAGTTTCCCAATGTCCCAAAAATGTTAGTGTCTAAAATCTAGTTAAGTGTTTTATTTTGATGATAATTAAACGACGCAAATTGCACAAGAAAACGAAAAATATTAGTTGAAAATTTCTCCTAAATAGCTTAATAATTATATTTGTGTGTATTGTGTAGTAAAAAAAATAATAATAATATAACGAACAAAATAGGCATTAATTTATCATGACATTTTCAAAAAGTTTCATAGCCGTGTCTTAAAATGTAACTAAATTTATAATACACTTAGAAATTGGTACTTGTGCACTGTAAAAAAGGTATTTAAAAATGAGTACATGAACATACTTGTTTTTCTTTGAGTACAATTGTATCGTCAATGAGCGATGACGTACTCATATTTAAGCAACCGTACTTTCGCAAAAATGAGCAATCGGATTTAATATTGCTCATTTCAGCTTCTGTTCGAGCCATCTTAGCATAGCGACCTGACTCACTTAAAATAGTTGTTCAGAAGATTGTTTTCCACATTATTGGATGTCGATTGCTTAAATGGAATCTGAGTTATTACGACTCAATTATCTTACTTTCCATTCTTTCGGCACAACGTTTAAACGGATAAGGAACTAAACTGTGGTGCCTTGGGATTTGGGGTTCAATTACCTGTAAGTCTTGGTTGTAATTGTTGATATTTATTGAAAGTGATTTATGAAGGCAGCCTATGTGTAGGCTAGCATCTGCTCTTTTTATTCATTGTGCTGATTTTTAAGTTCATGCCTTTTTCAAAATTGAAGCTGATATATTTGGAGCATTTTAAGCATCGAATGTAATAAAAAATGAGTAAATTTTACTTATTTTTGAATACTCATTTTTAACAGTGTGGCAATGTTCAAAAAGTGCCACAAAAAACAGTGAACTGTTTTTATGATATATCTATGATATAGATTATCTATGATATAGATTATCTATGATATATGATATAGATTATCTATGATATATGATATAGATTATCTATGATATATGATATAGATTATCTATGATATATGATATAGATTATCTATGATATATGATATAGATTATCTATGATATATGATATAGATTATCTATGATATATGATATAGATTATCTATGATATATGATATAGATTATCTATGATATATGATATAGATTATCTATGATATATGATATAGATTATCTATGATATATGATATAGATTATCTATGATATCTATGATATAGATTTAAGTTTAGTTTTACATTTGGGGTTGATTTCGAACTAGTAAACATATTTTGAAATATTAATTGACAGTTGATTGTTGAAATTCATCTGACAATTTTAGATTGTAGCCATAGCATGGGCTCAATTGCAGTTAGGAAATAACTTTCTTTATAAATACATAATTATATAAATTCTTACTTTATGAGTCGTCTGGTCTATATTTGAATATTCATATACTTGGAACCAAAAGAACCATGTTCCCGAGAAACGAATTTATCATTGCTTTAAAGAAAACATTGATTGCATAATTACATTATCCAAGTGAATGTGCAGAAGGATTTTAGGAACATGCATAAAATAAACCAAATGAGAGTACATTAACTCGATTTCGGGAACCCATGTCAGAACAAACTTCAAACTAATCGCAACTATGCCGATGACTACGCAAATGAACATGGCAGCTTCGGCAGCGTGATTGGAAATCTAAAATAAGAAATGCAACGAGATGTGACGGAATTGAATTAGGACAAAGAAAATGGCGCTCGATGTGTTATTCCACTGACTTAAAGCTTCGATTCACCCGTGCGCACGCGTATTTTTAACCCAAAATGGACACTGGAACTTCTGATGGGGAATCGCAACTGATTGTTTCCCTAATCGGGGAAGAAACATTGAAATGTACATCTTCAAACGCTGGTTTTCCTGCTTATCTGGATGCCCATCTATCAGTTATTTAGCCATAGCAAAAATGAATACAAATACAAATACAAATATTGACGACCAACAACAGGCTCAAGGCCCAACAAGGTTGGTCCATCTAGTACCTCTTAACTATCCCCCAATGCATATCTAACTTCTTCTTAAAATCCGTTACTCCTTTACAATTAACAATATTCACTGGCAAGTTGTTCCATTTGCCTATTACCCTATTAAAGAAATAGTGTTTTTTCCCTTCCCGATTAAAATGAGATTTGTTTAACTTAAACCCATGACCTCTCGTTCTATCACTCATATTAAAATCTAAACCCTCCACATCTCCTTGTTTGATAAATTTGAATAGTTGAATCAAATCTCCCCTAACCCTCCTCTCTTCCAGAGTATACATATTCAAATTTCTTAATCTATCTTCATAATTCATGCCTGAAAACCCTTGAACCATTTTAGTAGCCCTGTGCTGAATTTTCTCTAACAATGCAATGTCTTTTTTAAGATATGGTGACCGGAACTGTACAGCATACTCAAGATGTGGCCTTACTAAACCTCTGTACAATGGCAAGATAATATCCTTAGATTTTGATGAAACACTTTTTCTGATGTTCCCCAACATTCTGTTAGCTTTTTTGCTAGCCGCTGAACATTGATGACTCATTTTAAAATCCTGATTTACTAATACACCCAGATCACTTACAATCTCGCTATTTTTGATTTCTGCACCCTGTAAAACATATGCAGTCTTTCTATTTTTGATACCCATGTGCAACACTTGACATTTACTGATATTAAAAGACATGCCCCATTTAACAACCCATTCTGATATTTTTGTTAAATCACCTTGCAATTGCTCTATTTGTTCCCCAGAATTCACAGTCCCCGTAATTTTTAAAATGAGTCTATTCTTTTATTACCTGTTAATTTAAGTTAACGATAACTGTATGTTCTTTAACATAAAAATCGCTTTTCTTTTGTTAACTGGTTATTTGCTTCAATACATGTATGACATGACTTGGCTAACACAACCATCAGGTCAAAAATATCGGGTATTGATTGAAGATAAGAACAGGAACGAGGAGGGGTGGGGGGGGGGGGGGGGGGAATGTAACTGTTCCATAAAAAGAACATAAATATCAAACATTTATGCGACTGCAATGGGTTAAAATGTTTTGCTAAAATAGTCATTAATTTATAAAATGTTAAATCACTTCTATGGCATTAATTTCATTTTAAGCTTTTACTTCATGTGCCTCTTGATTGATTCTGATACATTTTATATGGCTATTGGAAGCAAACCAACATTTAATAATAAATACATTTTTAATAAGTTCCATAGCTTTATCTAAAAAAAAAAAATTGAATAACATAAGTTGTGCTAAAGTTATTAATGAAAAGAATTTTACTTCTTAACGTTTCTTAAAAACATGCGTTGTACATTTATTCCAAAATTCAAACGACTTTTTTTCTTGAGAATAATTTAAAATTTTCATTCATTCTTTTTTCTCGACAAACTTCTATACGACATTTTTATTTGTGGCAACTTGTTACTTTTATGGGAGTTAACACATTTTCAGGGAAAAAAATATACAACATATTCCCCAGAAAAAAAATATATATCCAAAAAATGATTTCCATAGCTTTATCTAAAAAAATTAATTGCATAACATAAATTGTGCTGAAGTTATCAATGAAAAGAATTTTATTTTTAACGTTTCATAAAAACATGCGTTGTACATTTATTCCAAAATTCAAACGACTTATTTTCTTGAGAATAATTTAAAATTTTCATTCATTCTTTTTTCTCGACAAACTTCTATACGACATTTTTATTTGTGGCAACTTGTTACTTTTATGGGAGTTAACACATTTTCAGGGAAAAAAATATACAACATATTCCCCAGAAAAAAAATATATATCCAAAAAATGATTTCCATAGCTTTATCTAAAAAAAATAATTGCATAACATAAATTGGGCTGAAGTTATCAATGAAAAGAATTTTATTTTTTAACGTTTCTTAAAAAACATGCTTTGTACATTTATTCCAAAATTCAAACGACTTTTTTTCTGGAGAATAATTTAACATTTTCAATCATTTTTTTGTCTTGACAAACTTCTATACGAAATTTTTATTTGTGGCAACTTGTTACTTTTAAGGGAGTTAACACATTTTCCGAAAAAAAAAATATATACAACATATTCCCTAGAAAAAAAATAATCCAAACTTGATTTTGCTAAAATATAATCAAAAAAAAAAAAGAACGAGTTGTTCATTTTATGTGTGAGGCGCGGAAAAAAAAAGCCACTCGCGGGACGTTGATTTGATTGGCTTGTCGAAACCGTTTGGCAGGTTGCCAGAAGTTTCGTTCCATCGCCCTTCCGAGGCTCTGTCGCTAGTTTGCGAGACCTGGCAGCAGCGCGCGCGACAACATTCACCGCCCGGATAAATAGCCCAATTCGTGGGGCGATGTATTAATCTATTGCCCGTTGTGAAAGAAAGACTGGGATTAATTCGGCAGTTGGCTGAAAACGGCGATAAAGAACATCACAGTGGGTAAGTGGATAGGGTGCTTTGGAGTGCGAAATTGAATAATTGCCTCGATTTTTATTGGAGTTGTGAGGTATAGTCATCAAGTTCTTTTATGGCGTTAAATTAAATGGGGGAGCTATAACAAGCGCATATATAATTCTAGTTTTACATTTCGAAGATTTTTTTTTTTTTTTTAAAGTTCTATATTTTTAAAAGATATAGTATTTGTGTTTATTTTGTGATTTTTAACACATTGACGCTCATAGAAGTGATATCACATTCATGAATTTCTAATTTTCCACTAATGCACCCAATTTTTAAATTCTTAAAAATATTCCATTTTAAAGTTTTTTTAATATAATAGTTTGATGTACAAGTCATAAGCTATCTATTCACAATTAATTAGTATTTTTTATTTATATAAAAACATACACACGGAAAACAATACTCTGGAAAAACAACTTAATAATTTTAAAAAATGCTTGAGCGTTTGATTAATGGAGAATGATTATAAATTATACCTTTCTTTATGTAAGTAAACCATTTAAGGATATATAAAAAATAATATAAGTGTGTTTTTAAAACTTATGATAACTGTTGATTATTGTAAGTAAAGAATTTATCGTTAACCTCCCGTTATCGGTATGACAGATCTGGAATTATTTTTATACTTTAGAACCTCAACTTATTCATTTAAGTTATCATTCGTTGAAATATGTCGGGTACTTTTCGTACAATTATAATTATTGAGTGGAATTACATTAAAAAAATATTTAAATATAAAATATTTTCCAATAAAGTATTTTCAATCTCGACTAAGTTGCTCGTGGAAATTAATGTTGGATTATTGATAGTATGTTATAAGTTACATTATATTCAAATTAAGAAGACTTATTTTTGGTTTTCTGAAAATTATGTATCAGCTGCAGATTATAGAAATTAAACTATACACGAGATTCCTATAACACTTGTGGATATATTAATGTAACGGTTTGTAATTTCCCAATGATTTTTAAATGCCGTGCACTTCACATATTGTTATCTTCTAAATTAGGGGTTTCCAATCTTTAGATAGCTATGGACCACTGATGCAAAAATTAAGCAAGTCGCTGACCACTGATTCAATAATTTAGCAGGCCGTTGACCACCAACTTCAAATAATATTTTAAAAAATACTTATGTACTAAATATAATTTATGTACTTAATATTTAATCAAAAAAGTAATATTTTTTTAATGTTTAAAAAAGTCTACAGTTTTTAACGCAATATGTCTTAGCAATATAATAATATCGCACTAATTTCTGGTTTATTGCTATTACAATCGAAGCAAGCATATGAAAGAATTCAAATGAGAATACAATTTTGTTTGATTTTTAACACATACATTTGAGATTTTAAATTGTTTTTAGTTTAGAAAAAAATAGGTCTTAAGCAACACCCATTTTTGAAAAATTACAACAACTTTTGAAATTGAACAATGACCCTGCGGACCAAGGGTTGGTCCGGACCACGGGCAGCGACTGTTCTAAATCGAAGCAAGGAACTAGCTTGGAAGTCGATGAAATTTTCCCATATATGTTTACCAAATTTCTTGAAACTCTATTAAGCTGTTTAAATCACGTATTAGCATTAGTATAGATATTTTAAAAATTGTATATATAATAGTTAACTTTTATGAAAATAGTTAAAAAAAAATAATATAAAAATATAATTTATTTCGAACAGAATATGATTTTTATTCGTTTGGTATTAGCTCTTAACATTTTTATTTGATCTCTTCTTAAAACAAATGACGTAGAAATTGATTTTTTCCCAAATATCTTTATTTTTTAAAAGTTATATCATTGTGTGATCTTTCAAGTAGGCAAGACGCAGTATAAAAACGTGTATATAAAATCTATTTTCACGTCAAAACCATCCCCAAAATAAAAAAAAGCGAATTAAGTATTTAAAAAAATCGTGTATGTTCTTACGTTGTACGAATTCCATATTATTTTTTTAAGTTACATCATCGAATGATCTGTCATATAGGCAAACACTTTAGGAAAGACGCAATATAAAAACATGTATATAAAATCTATTTTCACGTAAAAACCATCCCCCAAATAAAAAAAGCTAATTAAGTTTTTTAAAAAATCGTATATGTTCTTATGATGTACGAATTCCATATTCTTTTTTAAAGTTCCATCATCGAGTGATCTGTAATATAGGCAAACACTTTTAGGAAAGACGCAATATAATCTATATAACTATTCTATATATATAAAATCTATTTTTACGTAGAAACCATCCCCAAAATAAATTAAAAGCGAATTAAGTATTTAAAAAATCGTATATGTTCTTATGATGTACGAATTCCATATTCTTTTTTACAGTTACATCATCGAGTGATCTGTCATATAGGCAAAAACTTGTAGGACAGACGCAATATAAAAACGTGTATATAAAATATATTTTCACGTAGAAACCATCCCCAAAATAAATTAAAAATGAATTAAGTATTTAAAAAATCGTATATGTTCTTATGATGTACGAATTCCATATTCTTTTTTACAGTTACATCATCGAGTGATCTGTCATATAGGCAAAAACTTGTAGGAAAGACGCAATATAAAAACGTGTATATAAAATATATTTTCTCGTAGAAACCATCCCCAAAATAAATTAAAAATGAATTAAGTATTTAAAAAATCGTATATGTTCTTATGATGTACGAATTCCATATTCTTTTTTAAAGTTACATCATCGAGTGATCTGTCATATAGGCAAAAACTTGTAGGACAGACGCAATATAAAAACGTGTATATAAAATATATTTTCACGTAGAAACCATCCCCAAAATAAATTAAAAATGAATTAAGTATTTAAAAAATCGTATATGTTCTTATGATGTACGAATTCCATATTCTTTTTTACAGTTACATCATCGAGTGATCTGTCATATAGGCAAAAACTTGTAGGAAAGACGCAATATAAAAACGTGTATATAAAATATATTTTCACGTAGAAACCATCCCCAAAATAAATTAAAAATGAATTAAGTATTTAAAAAATCGTATATGTTCTTATGATGTACGAATTCCATATTCTTTTTTACAGTTACATCATCGAGTGATCTGTCATATAGGCAAAAACTTGTAGGAAAGACGCAATATAAAAACGTGTATATAAAATATATTTTCACGTAGAAACCATCCCCAAAATAAATTAAAAGCGAATTAAGTATTTAAAAAATCGTATATGTTCTTATGATCTACGAATTCCATATTCTTTTTTAAAGTTACATCATCGAGTGATCTGTCATATAGGCAAAAACTTGTAGGACAGACGCAATATAAAAACGTGTATATAAAATATATTTTCACGTAGAAACCATCCCCAAAATAAATTAAAAGCGAATTAAGTATTTAAAAAATCGTATATGTTCTTATGATGTACGAATTCCATATTCTTTTTTAAAGTTACATCATCGAGTGATCTGTCATATAGGCAAACACTTTTAGGAAAGAGGCAATATAAAAACGTGTATATAAAATCTATTTTCACGTCAAAACCATCCCCCAAATAAAAAAAAAGCGAATTAAGTAATAAAAGAAATCGTATATGTTCTTATGATGTACGAATTCCACGTTCTATTTTAAAGTTCCATCATCGACAGATCTTTCATATAGGAAAAGAATTTTAGGCAAAACGTAATATAATAGCCTATGCATAAAATCTATTTTCACGTAGAAACTTTAATCCATTACTAGAATCAATAAAATGCGAATTAAGTATTAAAAGTATCGTATATGATCATTTCGTGAAATGACTAATTCAATAATATTTAGTTAGAAAATAGAAGAAAAATATTTTTTCTACAAATACATTCATAAAAGCTTACTTATACTTGCGTGCATTTACTTGCGTGATGACTTACATTAGTCTGAAAATGTATACTATATCCGGATACCAGTGTCAGGTTCTAGGCTTTCCTTTTCTTTTCCTACGTGCAACCAATAAATGGACTATGACATGTTTTTCGACCTTTTGGACAAGTTCGTGGTCTTTTCGTTTTTTTAACTTGCTACACATTATTGATTTTTTTAAACGGTTCTGAGTTCAATAAAGTTGTATAAATGCCAGTGGCGGCCCGTGGTCGAAAATGTTAGTGTAGCCAAAATCATGTGAACCCCCCCTATTTCTATCCACAACCATACATGAACGCAAATTCTTTAATATTTATTACTAAAATCAAAGCTTCCTTTCAATTTTTACGAAATGATAACATGCGAATAAAATAGAAAGCACTTATTTTTTGAAAATTAAATCAATCCTCCTTTCTTTTAAACTTGCGAATCTGTTAATTTTAATATTAATTTAAGTAACGAAGCGACAACACATGTGTAAACTTATCAGGAAAACTATTTCCGTTTGGAGAGATTCTTGGAAATTCTCGGTTACCCCCAGCCCGCCCCACTGATTCACGCACGAGCGCCAAACAATTCATTTTAGACCCAAGTACAGCTGATTTGAAAAAATCCTTTTGGGCTGCATTTCTTTCGTCACAGCCTCCATTTTAGCTTGCATGGGAATTCATGCTACGTAAGGTTGTCATGGCAACGATCCAGCCGATTTCGAACTTCTCTTTTTGGCTGCAGTTTTGATTGAATGGAGTTTTTTTCCCTCCTGAATTGTGCATTACTGCAACAGGTTTGCGGAGATTTTTTTTACTTACCGTATACATTTCGTCTTCATTTCCAATTATAAACTTCATTTAAGCAAATTAGTAAAATATATAATTTTAGTTTTAAAATACACTAATAAAATTAGGTGCAGCCCGGCTGTACTTGCTGTACCCCACGAGCCGCCACTGATAAATGCCATTTGAAAAGTTTTGGTTTTCAGCTTTCGTTCGGGCTTGGACATTTTGCTGGTGTTTAAATAGGTGTGTGACTTATAGATATAAATCTATATCTTGTGGCTTCTGGTCTGTTTTAATCCTATAAACCTATAAGATAACGTCACGCAGGATGTTGTTGATTTAAACTGTTATTTTAAATAACTAACTCTTTATTGGATGAATGCAGATCTTTAATATAGAAATAGGGTGTGACTGTGTTTGAAACTGTTAAGAAGGTTTTTCTTGAAAATTCATTTCGTCATAGAAATAGGGATTGGTGGCCAACAAAAAACTACTACAAAAGGAAGATAAAAAAGTTGTTCGTCTAGCGATGCTAGCCACTATTCAAATCATTTGCTTTATTTCGGAATTTTATACCATGCCTAATTTTCTATTGAACGAGACCAAATTTATGTCAATTGTGCTATTTCTTAAGGAGTTATAGTGTCGGGCTGAATCATCCTAAAAGCTAAACATAGTATTTCTATCATGATGCTCTATATAGTCCAATGGTGGATCAAATTGCTTAATAAGCAGTGATATACAATTTCATGCTTTTTAATGTAGTCTTAAGTCTTTTTAAGAAATATTTTTTTAAATGTGCTTCGATACATTAATTTGAAAAATACTGTAAAATAAAGTATTATTATTAATTTAAAATTTTGTTCATTACGAAAAAAAATTTGAGATTTCATGACGTCGTCGAGTTAAAACACACGTATTTATATGAATAACCGTTTTTGAATATAAGTACTTTATTTCTTATACTAAAACTTGGTTTAAATCGACATGTATCCCCCTCCTCAAGCCCAGAGGATTTCAAGTCAAAATTTATATCCCAAATAAGATCTTAGACAAAAAAAAATCGTACAATTTAGGAAAATTACGTTATTCCTAATTTTAAATAATAGCAAAATTATTAATTTCTTAAGAACTTTATAAAATTCTAGGTAATTAACAAATTATTAATAATTAAAAATTGATACTTAACGGCTAATTATTATCATAAATACTAATTAGCGGTTATTTTTTGTATTGATAAATATTCTGGGTATGGAACTAGTTGAGTCTGCCACCCCTCCCCCTTCCCTCCCATAATTTTTGAATAGCTACGCCATTGATTATTAACTTCTGAAGTTATAAAATATATAAACGCCTTTTTTATGAAAATAAATCTGCTGAGAAATGAAATTCCAATATTAAAATCAAAGCAAAATCTAAAAAAAAAAAATATTCTTGATGTATTGATTATAGAAAAATAAGATATGCATAACATAAGGACATTCGTTTTCCGCAATACTTATCGTAAAATCTTCAGTATGTGCATTTAAATTAAGACCGACTAAATATCTATGCTTAATATCGATTTTCGATATGACACACTTTTGTGGAGGATAGAGATTAATAGATAGGACAAATATGCAAATTGCGATATTGGCATTTGGTTGCAGTAAACACAAACAACTACAATTCGATATTCAAACCGAAATTTTATATTATTGCGATTCTGCGCAGATGCAGAAAACTTAATTTTCTAGTACTAGTTTTACTTGCATTAGAAGTGTGATATATAAAGTCATAGTTTTAAAAAATTAAAATTTAATTTATTTAAATTAAAAGAATGACTTGCCAATAATTGCAAACGAAAATATAAATTAATATTAAAAATAATAATGATAATAGTGTAAATATATATTACAAAGCATCGTTCGTCAATTGTCATTTTTATATAATTGTGAAGTTATATTAATATAAAATTATATTATTATAAAATTATTTAAATATATAAAGTATATAAATATAAAATAATACAAATATAAAATTATACGAATACAACATTATATAAATATAACATTATATAAAAATAAAATTCTCATTCGATTTTAAGGAATATCAACTTCTGTGCATGCTATCCAAATTTTAGATTCATATATGTGCATAATTTAGATACACTAAATACATTAAAGAATAAAATATACTAATTTAAGCGAATATTTTAATTTAAAAATCGATTAATAGCAGCCATATTGGAATGGTGGTCGCAACAGACAGAAAAGTTCTACCACACTTCAGAATATTTCACTCTTTTAAAATACTTAATGGATTGATCTGAGGCACCCCATTTCGAAATTGTAATTAAAATAAAAAAAATAAGACTTTTTTTTAAAGAACTAGAACTTAAGTACGGCTCATTAACGACGCGAGAAAAGTTCTTTTTTTTTAAACTAGCAAACGATTGAGGTAGCGTTCTTTTATTTTAAAGCTCGATGCACATTAGGGAAGTTGGTTTTCTTTTTTCGCCCTTGTTGTTGCTAAAGTGAAATATAAAGTTTCCATTAAATTGAAGCTTGCAAGTTAGTTGAGGAATGGAGTGTTTTATTGATATTGAATGTTCGATATCGAAATGGATTTTTGCGACAGTTTTATGATGCTTCGCGATTGCTTGGAATATTTTATAGGTTGTTATGTGTTTTCGGAAATGCTTGTCAGTGTATTTTTCTCAATCTATGTAAATGTTTTCAAACTAATAAAACCGTACAGAGTGTAATATAAAATATTCTTATCTTAAACCAAGTTCCACTGTATGTTTGAATCGTGATTTTGGAAAATCATGTAATAGTTTTTAAACTATTTTAAGGGATGAAATAAAATATTTTGCTTAGTATTCTAGTACAATTTGCTGAAATTAAGGTATTTTCTTTCTTATCACCACTGACATTTAAAAACTTAATCTGAAGTATAAATTTCGCTTCTCACAATATCAAATGTACTCACAATATCATTATGCACAATATCAAATGAAACATTATGTACAGTATCAAATGAAACATTATGTACGGTATCAAATGAAACATTATGTACAGTATCAAATGAAACATTATGTACAGTATCAAATGAAACATTATGTACAGTATCAAATGAAACATTATGTACAGTATCAAATGAAACATTATGTACACTATCAAATGAAACATTATGTACACTATCAAATGAAACATTATGTACAGTATCAAATGAAACATTATAGCCTTGATAGAAATACAAACGCAGCACATCAAAATCATATAAAATATATATTTAGTAACCAAATTACTAAAATAATTGTTGTTTTAAAAACATTTTTACCTCATTATAATTCGCCCAAACACACAAGCACAAGTTAAAAAAAACTCATTTAAATGCAATCTAAATTTTAGTTTAGTAAAAATACTATGTTCTAAAAACTATTGAATAAGCTGTTCAACAGAACCATTATTATAGTAAAATCTAGTGTATTCACACACACACACGCAAACTAAAAATCCCAGTTTAATGAGCTATAAACAGACTGGATCAATTTTTCAACAGCTTTAATTTGCTTAAATGGAAATCCAGTGTTAAAAACCCCAAGTATAGAACGTTTGATGTTATGTGTTGACGTTTTGGGCTTAATGATTTTTAAATTGATTATTTTTTTAAACTAATATATTAATTAGTAATATAATTAATTATATAATAATGAATCTAACTTTTTTTTCTAAGAATTTCTCACTGCTGTTATCTTTGTAGTTTTCTTTGAGTACAATTCCATCGTAAATGAGCGATGACGTACTCAAATTTAACTAACCGCACATGAGTACATTTTCCTTATTTTTGAGTAGCCCTTTTTAACTGTGTATTTACACCTCTGCGAACAGCTAGCGCGATGTTAAATTTAGCTCCAATTGAGTGATTACCAAAGTAAAGCGCGTGGGTAGTTCGATTACCAAGATACAAGGGATTCTTGAATCAAACCTTCCCCCATTAAAACCCATAACATCAACAGTATATGAAAATTATACGGAAAATAGACTGAAAACTTCCACTTCTCTCCAGGATAATTCAACAATTTCATCTCCATGGCGACAATTTTGATGCGTGAAATTAGGTGTCTGTTTGTACACTTCGTATTAGTTTGCGCAGCCAACCTTGTACCCCTTGGCGAAATCGTGTCGGACAACAATTCTGCTAAGAGCAATATTACGCCAGATCCAGGCTTTTGAGGAATTCCTCAATAAAACTATTATTACTGGGGTTAGGGAGTGTTAAAGGGTTATTGACACAGAAGACTTAAATTGGAGAGGTGTCAATCAGCGGCGACAAATAAATTGGAATAGTTTTATAAATTATTGATTGGTCTTAAATTGAGGAAAGCTTGAAAAAACATTTGGGTTTGCATTTATATTAATTTTTTGGTATTTTAATAATGTGACGAGTAGTGTTTGTCGAAAATAACAATTTTATTTTATTTTGTTTTTCAAGATTAAAATAATATATAATTAAAAAAAAAATATATTTATTTAAAAATAAATCCCTGCGACGTTTTAGGAAAACCGATCTTTTACAAGTTATTTGAAGAAAACCTTAAACACGAATTCCAATTTACAATTTTTTCAAATGGACCTCGTTACGATTCCATTTCATTTCTAAAAATTAAATAAATATATAATTTTAAATGTTACATTTATTATCGATCATTACCGATCTGTTATGATTATTTGAAGAAAAAAAACCTTAATCCTGATTTCAAATTTACAATTTTTCAGATGAACGACTATTTAAACTTTGGAATTCTTTTTTGCTTTAACTGTTGTAAATGTACTTTACTTATATAGCTATTTCTTCGTAAAGATTCCATTTTATTTATAAAAATTAAATAAATATATAATTTTAAATATCACGTTTTTACCGATCTTTTATGAGTTATTTGAAGAAACTCTTTTAAAAGCAATTTCCAAATATTTAGAATTTTGATTTGTTCACTTTACTTATCCTACCATTACTACGTAATGAATAACTAATAAGAAAACCTATTATTTTATCTTGTTAATATTCATGATGAAATCCAAAAGTCCGAACTATAATCTTTTAAAACTAATAATACCATGACTTATAAAGTCATTTGTTTCAATTTGGAACCGACACGCAAAATTTTGGAATCATTCCAACTGGGACTTTATAGTAAGATTAATGTAGTAAACCTAATACAGATTGACTGATTATTTTCCAATATTAAGATAAATATATCCCTTTAGCTTTTCTTGCATATTGGGTTTATACCGAAAATACAATTCAGTCTTGAAGGCTAAACAAATGTCTTTCAACGATTTTTCTCTTGCCCAAATAAAACCTCTTAGGTTGCTCAGTTTCATCTATGCAACCGAAAATGGCGACATATAAAACCGAAAAGGTACTCCGCCATGACAGTGTCAGGCTATTCCCGTGTTTACCGTTCTTTTATGAGTTTATACAGCCTGATAGCATGTCACCTACATGGCGCATTTGCTGCAATTGTATTGGGTAAGAGTCGAATCTTCTGTTGACATTGTAAGACAGGAATTGCGTTGAGGATTTGAAGTATTATGTAGTGAGTGGATTGTTGTGTGTAGCATTGCAGAAATTATTTAGTAAGTTATTGCTGAAAATGTTTTGGTATCTGCTTTTAGTTCTGTCGGATCTAAACTCTTTGCACTCCGATGTCGCCTCTCAGGCGACAAAATAACGGCCCGTTCTTTTTATTACCTGTTCTTTAAAATAAACGAGAACGGCATGATCTTATGTTTAAAACAACATAGATATTTTTTCAACTTCTGCTCTTGCAGATCCAAAACATATTATGATTTTCTCCCCTCTATTAGCATAACAAAATTGTGGGTAAAACAACAGAAAGAGGAATAACTGTTCCGCAAAAAGAACGCAAATGCCAAAGATGTTCGCGGAGTGCAAAGGGTTAAAACAAATCGGGAAAGTTTTGAGTAACGATTGCTTTGAAACGCTAGGAAGTGTAATATAAAAAGTGCAGTTCCGAAACTTGTCTATTATATATCCAAAATAGTTATATTAGTAAACATGTTTTTCATGTTTTTACCATCTTCGAATTGAATTGAAAATCTAAGTGGTCGTTCCGAATCCCATCTAATCCCTGAGAATAGTGTGTTCGAAGATATAATTTTTGTTATAGATTAGTCATACGATTGAAACGAAGACCAGTCTACTGGGATTGAACCCTGGATTCCTAAAAATTATACTTACAACACAGTGACAAAAAAAGGTACTTATAAATCAGTTCCTGAACCTACAAGTTTTTTTTAGTACAATTGCATCATAAATGAGCGATGATGTACTCAAGTTTGAGTAAATGTACTTTCTCAACAATGAGCAGTGCGATTTAATATTGCGAATCTCAGCTTCTGTTCAAGCCATCTTAAGAAAGTGACCTGGTAAACTTCAAATAGGTGTTCAGAAGATGGTTTTCCACATCATTTGATGCCGATTCCTTAAATGGAAACTGAGTTATTACAACTCAATATTCTTAATTCTCATTCTTTTGGCAGACCTTTTTAACGTTCCTTCTATTTATAACTTCTTCAAGTCACCTTGGTAGTTTAACGGATAACACTCTGGACAGCGGTACCTGAGGATCTATGTTCGATTCCCGGTAGGTCTTGGTTGTAATTATCGATATTTATTGAAAGTGATTTATGAAGACAGCTTATGTGGTCTGGCATATGCTCTTTTTATTCATTTTTACTCAATGCACTCATTTTTGAGTACGTCTTTTTCAAAATTGAAACTTATGCATTCGCAGCCATAAGCATCGAATGTATTCAAAAATAAGTATAATGTACTCATTTTTGAATACCTCTTTCTAACAGTGTAGATAACAAGGTAAAACAATTCCGGGAACAACAAACAGTTGTCAAAACATCTCACAAAAGCAATAAAATAAAGATAATTTTCCGCCGTTAGACAAAGATAAGTTATCGCTATCCGTCGTCCACCATTCTTGTCGAAATATGAATCGCTGTAAAACGATCTTTCCCTTCAATATTCAAATGAAGCTGGAAAACGGCATTACAGTATAATTTAATAAATATTTCCCAAACTGCGGGAAACGATCCGCAAAACCAAGCGCTCCAGTTACTCGAAGAGATCACAAAACATTCGGCGAAAGTGGGTTTAAATATATATGCACATTTATATGCTAAATAGTAAATGTCAGGGGTGGAAGAAGATGATAGATGATTGTATGAAACAGGCGCGTGTAAGTATAAAATTATTCATGGGGGGGGGGGGGGGGGGTCAGTGACTGAGCAACTGATTTCTTGAGGTTATTTACCCTCACCCATAAGAAAAATCCCCCTTCCCCCCAAAAAAGACAATCAGCTAATTCGCCATTAAAAAAAATAACCCCACACCCACCAAAATTTTAATCCCCATAAAAAAAATCATAAAAGCACCAAATTTTCAATTACGTAAAAAGTTGAATACGTTGACTTACAAAATCGAAACAGAGTCAGTTATCGTTGTTAAAGTTCGTGAAATCGTCACTAATAGTTTTTACATACATAAACATAAATTAGCAAATTACTATCTGATTCTATAAAAAATGTATGTTAAATTTTGAGAATCTCAGTTTTGAGTAATTAATCACTTCCATGGCATTTTTAGATCATCTTGCTTATCCGACCCCGTATGGCGATCTTTTCCTTCGTCGCGTCGCCAAGAACAAAATGCTAAATAATGGAACCCGATGACGTCATGTTAGGCTTAGTTTAAGATAAAAATGACCTCTCAAAATATTTTGAAAACGAACATTTTCCGGGGAAAGACTGAGCAAGTCAGTGACTTTCAATGACTGAGCAACGGATAACCAATTTTTTTAGGTACCATAATCCCCCACCCCCGAGCTCACCCAGTGGGGGGGGGGGGAAATAAGTGAGCGACGACGTACTCAAATTTAAGCAACCGTACTATCGCAAAAATGAGCAGTGTGATTTAATATTGCTAATCCCAGCTTCTATTCAAGTCACCTTAATAAAGCGACCTAGCAAACTTTTAATTGTTGTTCAGAAGATGGTTTTCCACATGATTTGATGTCGATTGCTTAAATTGAAACAACTCAATTATCTTACTTTGCACACTTTCTTCTTTTAGGACACCTTTTAAACACGTCTTTTGTGTATAACTTCTTCATGTCGCCCTTGTAGTACAACCGATAAAGAACAGGACTGCGGTCCTTTAGTATCTGGGTTCGATTCCCGGGTCTTGGTTGTAATTGTTGATATTTATTGAAAGTGATTTATGAAGGCCAGCATAAGCTCTTTTTATTCATTGTGCTTATTTTTGAGTATGACTTTTTCAAAGTTAAAACTTATGTATTCGGAGCTATGATAAGCTTTGAATGTAATCAAAAATGAGTGCATTTTACTTATTTTTAAGTAATTTTACAGTGTAATAATAAGAAATAGGAAAATATTAACTAATGCAAAAATTCAATGATACAAATGATATTATAAAAAAATACTCTTAACAAATATGCGTTTCGTAAAAGAAATAATTAAGAAACATGTTCGTGACATATAAAACTATTAAACTATACATTTCAGCACGAACCTACTATTGCATCATTAAATTAAAAATAATTTAATGAAATAAGATATTTCAATAAGGATAAGGGGCAAAATTACATCATCCACCTTTAAAAAATTAGCAATTTAAAGAGCGGAATAACATGATTAAAATAACAAAAACTATAATGATAAGACACTTCTCAGCCCTTACGATTAATTTATTTTAGAATATTTTTTTTATGATTTCAATAGAATAATAAACGATCTAAAATCATCGAGAAAACTCATTTCTTTTTAAAGTAAACTCATTAAAATTAAACGCTACCTTGAGTTTATTAGCAGGGCGTGCATTTTCAAATGAAAGAGGGTGGTTTTTTTTGTGATGAGTTTTTAATAGATTCAATTTTTAGTTAACCATAATAAATTAAATCTTTTCCATTAAAAAAGATTGAATTTTTGTTATTGAATGAATCAAAAGTGTTTTTATTGAAAAAGAAAACACATTCTGCTTAAAAGTAGTTTTAAATTGTTTGTGTTTTCTCTTTCCGAAATTGATTTGATTTAAGACATTCTGGTTGGTTACGTATATTTTTTTTCTAAACTAAGTGGTTCTTTTTTAAAAATACACACTGTAAAAACAGGTACTTAAAAATGAGTACCTGAACATACTTGTTTATCTTTGAGTACAATTGCATCGTAAATGAGCAATGACGTACTCAAATTTAAGTAATCGTATTTAAAAAAAAAAAATGAGCAGTGTGATTTAACATTGCTAATCTCAGCTTCTGTTCAAGCCATCTTACCAAAGCAACCTGACAAAGATTAAATAGTTGTTCAGAAGATGGTTTTCTACATTGTTTGATGTCGAGTTATTACAACTCCATTATCTTACTTCCCATTCTTTTGGCACACCTTTTTAACATTTCTCCTGTTTATACCGTCTTCAAATCGCCCTAGTAGTGCAAAGGATAAAGCTCTGGACTTCGGTGCCTGAGGATCTGGGTTCGATTCTCTGTAAGTCTTAGTTTTAATTGTCGATATTTATTGAAAGTGGTCTATGAAGGCAGCCTATGTAGGCCAGAATCTGTTGTTTTTATTCATTTTTACTCAATGTACTCCTTTTTGAGTACGCCATTTTCAATATATTCATAGAATATATTCAAAAATGAAAATTTTAACATTACAGAAATATAACTATTTTTTTTATTATTTCTTTGGGACGATTCATATAAATTGAGACGCAATTGAGATGGGTTTATTGATATTTCCCAGGCCCTATTGTGCTTAACGCCACATCTCTTTGTTCAAATAGTATTGATTGATTTGGAAATAACAGTAGGACATCGTTCGGTACAAAAAGTCGATAATTTAGCGATGTCTTTAAACTAACAGAAATCCCATCCCTATGTAACTAAAAGTGAGAATATATTTACTAACAATTAAAAAAAAAAAGAATATTCAGAAAATATCAAAAACATTTACCGTATTCTTTGACAAAAATAAAAGATATTCAATAATATCAACCTAGAAAATTAAAATTTGTTATAATTAGAATACTATGCATGACCTGGTATCGTGATTAAATGTATGAGTATAAGCAATCGATTTTTTTTATTGTTGAATAAAAACCATGTACTCACGAAATAGCAAAAGATTTATGCATTAAATCCAATGGACGCCATTCGCGACCTCGTGGAACAGAATAAAGAAGCGATTTTGGATTTACGATAAATAGACAAAAGTTAGCAAACGATATTTTTTTACTAAACCTCGCTACGTAAGAGGAACTCTTTTTTTATTCAATTGATGACGTAATATGCATAGAGTACGTTAATTTTCAAAGTTACTCAATTTCAAATATCCACTAAGCTATAATATAACATAGCTATAAGAGCACTGGAGTGAGGACTCCCATTGAGCGACAATGTACTTTACCGTGTCACGCGGATGCATACAATTCGGAAGAAAGGTTGAGAAAACATTCGTCCTTGGCTATGACGTCTCACGTGACGTCACAGAAATGTTTAAAACTGTATTTTTCGGTGCCGTTTGTCTTCTTTTTCTGGTGAGCAAATATGGAAAACTTTAAATGTGTAACATTTAATGCATGTTTGAAAGCCATAATTGCGTTTTTAAATCTGTAGGAAAGAACTACTTTTTCTACCTACTCTGAAAAAGGAGTAAAGTAGTCGGCAACGCTTAGTTCTCGTTCCAGTGCTTATAGTTATGTTATTCTACTTCAGTGCAAATATAAAAAGTAAATTGGTGGCAGTACTATATAACTAATGCGGTATTGAGCTTCTATAATCTCAATAACTTCAAAGTGAGGCCAACATGTATAGCCTCAGACACGTGGTTCACTACGTCATCCATTCATACATTTTTTCTAGTTCATTCATAAAAATATCCTGTACTTCATGTTACTATTATTTCCAAATCCCAAGCCAATCGCGAACGTTTTTTCATTCATAAATTTTGAAAGGAAGTCACGTGTCTGCTGCCATCGGTCTGAGATGTTTGCATCACGATGAAGACGTCATATTCGCTCTACTACAGTCCATTCCTGCTCGATGGTATTGAGGAACCGTTGATACTTCCGTTAGTGATCTTAACTCAATTATTAATAGCTACGGATTTATTTTCAAGCAGTCGCGAAGATAGAAATCATACACCGTTAACGAACATAGAATATCCACTGTGCATATGCTCATATACCTTTTCCAAATCCATATACGTATCAAGTTTTCAGAAGTTTCAAGACGTTTTCAGAACAATTATTCTTTTAATATAAACGCAAAAGAATTTTTGTCAAAATAGTTTTCAGTTCGATTCAACCAAAGGATGAAATTTCGAAACTCACGTCAAAACCGTTATCTCGTTTTCTATATAGTCGACAGAAAAGTCCACTTCCACTTTCCATTGTTGAGAAGGAATTGGACATTGTCTTGTTAAATCCGTTTTGAGTTTGGGCAACGCTATTAAAGTAGAAGCATTTCAACGAAATGGACTTTCAAGGAGGAAATGAAACCATCTATGTCACAAAAATTGCTTTCATTTTATAAAAAGAATTTTATTCCCTATTGTGTTCAATTATATTGAGTTGTGTTACGTATTTTTAATAGAAATATTTTATTCTTTATTTCTTTTTCTGCAAACGATTTCAATAAAAGTTTTTTTTCTATTATAAGCGTAAGTACTTTTTAATGAGAAAAATAATTCGATTAAAATAAATGTTTAAAGTGTTTTATAAGATCATTGGAAGATCCACATTAAACGGATTTTGGAATAGAAAGTTAAGAAACGTATTTTGAAAATATAAATCGAAATAGGTAATACGTTTTATTGTATAGATATAATACTAAAATTTTGGACTGAAGTATAGGAAAGGTATAAAATGGTTTAAATTTTAGTCTTTGAAGCATTTTGATGTGAGTTATAGAAATATGTCTTAAAGTCAATATTTTCCAAATAACATTGATATCATTTTTAAAATATTTTATTGCTTTGGTTATTCTCTCGTCAAAAATATTTTTATTTGTTTAGCGTTCTACGTAAAACTGTTTTTTTAGCTGTGTAAAAACACTTTAATTAATAAGTTTTAACACTTGCCTTAAAGTTCAATTCTCGTTTTCAAATAAGAGGTTTACATTTAGGTATATATATATATATATATATATATATATATATATATATATATATATATATATATATATTATAGCTCCGTTTTCATAAGTTTCATTTCTGAAAAAGACATGTACTCAAAAATGAGTACAATGAGTAATACAAAGAGCAGTTGCTTACATAGGCTGCCTTCATAAACCGTTTTCAATAAATATCAACATTACAACAGTCTTACCGGGAATCGAACCCATATTCTCAGGCACCGCAGTTCAGTGCCTTATCCTTAATACTACCAGGGCGATGTGAAAAAGTTATAAACAGTAGAAATGTTAAAAAGGTGTGCTAATGAATGGGATATAAGGTAATTGAGTTGTAATAACTCTGTTTCCATGTAAGCAATCGACATCAAATGATGTGGAAAACCATCTTCTGAACAACTATTTTTAGTGTGTTAGGTCGCTTTGTTACGATGGTTTGAACAGAAGCTGAGATTAGCAATATTAAATCACACTGCTTATTTTTGAGAAAGTACGATTACTTAAATTTGAGTACGTGTCATCCCTCATTCGATGTAATTGTACTCAAAGAAAAACGAGTAGGTTCAGGTACTCATTTTTAAACACCTTTTCTTACAGTGTACCTGTTATTTAAAATTTCCAAGTTCGCATAGCTTGTGGTTCATTTCTTCTATTTTGATCATCATTTTTTTGTTTTTGTATACAGATTGTTTTCATTTAGTATAAAATTCATTAAATTTCCAATTATCTGGCATTCAACAATCAGAAATCTTAAAATACAAATACAACGTTAAAATACGCAATAAAAATCCATGAGATCTAGACTTGTTTCGGGAGATACATCTCCCTTCATCAGCAGAAATGAAAAGTCTGTGTGTACAATAAAATGGAAATAAACCCAGAATTGAAAATGTTACCAAAGAACAAAAACTATCTTAATCGGCTGGAGTTCACTATTGTGTGCCAACAAGCGGAAAATACTGGGACCGCAAATGTTTCATTGACAATCGAATCAATATTGCTAAAAATATGAAACGCCTCCAGGAAGTCAAGTTCAACTGGAGATTTGGGTTTGCAAATTAAATGTGGATTAGAAAAATTAAATATATGATTATGTTCCCAAGAGTGGCTTGACAACGGAGGACTTCTAATACTATATATGCCCCAGTTATTAAGATCGTCAAAAGAACTTCCAATAAAATGTTCTGATTAAAGAAGCATTTAAATTCTTTCTTCACTTATGCTCATGAACCACGTCCAAGAATTTCCAGGTTTTCTATCAGTAAACTCAATTTTTAAATTTATAAATCAGTAGGATAAAGCAAAATATTATCTCACTAGCAAACAATAAGAACTGTTTATATGTGAACTGATTGATCCTAAAAGTTGACGTTTTTTCCTAAACAAGCAATATTCATTTTCTTAGCAATCAAAATTAGTATTAATTATGTAACGAACACCTTATAAATAAAAAGCTAACAGCAGATGGAAATTTATAAACCCATATTAATTAGTATAATTTAATTAATTTCATTTAACTCTTAAATCGATACCTTAATGTAATTTAAGCGAGACCGTTTTTCTACCGTAGGAGAGATATATTTTCATATCAAGCGACCCGGTCGGGCTCGCAACGCTAAGCCAAAAAAGAAGAAATAACTCCAACTCGTCAAAGCAGCCAACAAGAAACGAACGCACGACGGGACTTAAGCTTATAAACGCTACACAATTTGTAATGTTAAACCGCGTTCGTAAAACTTATTGCCGAACCCAAACTACGTTTCCTAAAAAAAATAAAACTAGTATTGTTAGAACCGTATCAGTGCAACCTTTAATTTAATACAAGAATATTTTTTTTTAATTGAAAATCAAAGGAGATGCGGAGTTTTTTAATTTGTCAATTTCTACGAAGCTTCTCATTTTCTTCGAAACATCTGAATTTACCAATAACAACTATATAAAAACAACTATAATCGAATGAAAATATCAGAATTCCGAATCATGTCAACTCTGTTCCATCGAATGTTTGGCATTGTTCCATTTTCTGTTTGTATCGTGGGTTTCTTTTTCATTTTCCAGAACCCATTGCTGGTATCCGTTTCTGCCCCCAGTTTTCTGATAAGTTATCAGCTGTGTCGTTCTCCGCGAGACGTCATAACTTTGACACAGCTGCCTCGTACTGTGTCGTTTCCAATTGGTTTTGATGATGGTAGCAAGACTCATGACTGGCGGTGTCTTTTGTTAGGTAACTGCTTACGGTGGGTCGCAACCTTCAGGGAAGAGAAAATAAACAAACGTAATTATTGCTTGTCATCGTTAACAAGCGTATTTGAAGTATTTGTGAATGTGCAATTTGTGTGTTTATCGGAAATGTGTCTTTGTTCGTATGAACTTGATAACGAGTGCATAGTTTTCTTTGTTAGGTGGATTTTTATGGTTATGATAGTTAGAAAATATGCATTTTTCAAATAAACTTCCTTAAGGGAAACTCAAACCCCAAATTCCAAAAAAAATGCTAAAATTTTTTTTAGTCAGAAAACGATGCTATACATATTTAAGAAGGTGTGTACAAAATTTTAAAACAGTAAATGAAACAGAACATAAGTTTTTTTTGGATGTTTATATACCATTTATTATCTTTATACATACTCTTTGTCGGCAACGTTCATCATTTACTCAAAATATATGTTTTTAATTTTAGTCACGTTTAAATGCTAAGGCTTTGTGAAAAATTAACTTAAAATTAAACTTTTAATAGCTTTCGAAGTTTTAATATTTGTTTTATAAACGAATAAATACCTTTTTTTAAAATTAAGTTATAATTTTTTTTTACGAATTATTAAATATAAGAAAATTGAATATTTCTTAGGCTGTGAACTTAAAATAAGTTTTTGAAAACATTAAACCCAAATCTGCAAAAGTATATTCCTATGTCTGTAGTATAACGTTTTAATCAATTAAAAAATGTTTAAACATTAACAATTGAAGGGGGAGTAGTATTTAAAAAAAAAGTCTATTGAAGCTTAAAAAACGCAAAAAACAACAACAAAAATTAAATATTATTTTTGTTTTTAAATATTTTTAAGAAAAAGATGTTAATGCAAAAAAAATGGCATTTCTGAATTCATTAATAAAAAAATTAGGATTTAGGTCTCGGGTCTCCCTTAGGAGGATACAGTACCCAAAAAATTGTAAAATTATCGATTACTTTTATCTGCTAAAATAATAGTTTGAAATCTTCTAACTGTACTCGCAAAATTCTAGAACTGCATCTATGTTTTTTTATGAGTTATTTGAGATTTAATGCTGGATGAGATTTTATGCCCCAAAGAACGAAAACTTTAAATCGTTTTTTCTCGGTGTTCAGTTTTCCTTGATATTAAGTTTTTCGAAACTCTAAAGCTTTTTTGTATTATTATAATGGAGAAATGTATAAAGTTTTAAGCATATTGTAAAATAAATGTACATTATAAATTGACATGCGATTTAGCTCAATGAGTAGTAGTTTAAAAGAAAATACGTATTATGAGTATTTATGAGTAACCGTGACGAGAAATTGTAGTGCCCCTCGTTGGGACTCCAATCCACAGCTTATTTTTCCGAAGTCCCGCCGCTACCGACTACGCTACAGAATCACTTTCAAGTAAAATCATAGAAATATTTTTTTAAAGATGTTTCTTTAAGCAATTATTTTTAAAACGCATTTTTTTTTTAAATAAACCGTTGATATTTATGAGTTAAATGCAACTTTCATCAGTGCTCTGGGAAATTCTCTTTATTTTGTAACCTCATTTATTAACCCACTGACGCTCACGCGATTTAGGTAATTGTAAAGTGGTTTTTATTGCCTGGAAGTTTAGATAATTTTTCCGAAGCGTGCACTTTAATTTTCTTATCAAACTTTTAATTAATTATAATGAGATAGCTTTGAAGGTATACCTCAAAACACATTAAAATCCCTTTAAAACGATACCGGGCATAACGATACGCCGGATATAACAATGTAAAATGCAATGGAAGTTTGAATTGGTATAGCAGTCCATGTTAATTTTTCCGGATATTACGATGCCGGGTATAACGATACGCCGGATATAACAATGTAAAATGCAATGGAAGTTTAGATTTCTATAGGAGTCCATGTTAATTTTTCCGGATATTACGATGCCGGGTATAACCAGATAGTTGTAATATTAAATAAAGAGCGCCTTCAATACCAGACTCACGTAAAGCCGCGGTGTCAACATTGAAAAGAAAAACTCACATCACGTGGTAATACCGCTGTCACATTTGGCGTTCAGACATCTGCAGGAGTTCCAAATTTGGCGCACTTCCTTCTCTTTTGGTGATAAGGAGTTCTGTCCGTATTCAACTTTTTAACATATATGTACGTATTTACTTATTTTCAAACAATATGCGCTAAATATTTCCTCTTCATTAACGAAACGAAAATATGTGTTCAATACTCGAAGAAGCGAAACTCTTTATATTTCTCAGATTTTATTGTTCATAATTTCTTATTGAAGTATACAAAATAACAATTGAAAGAACTTCGCTTATGGTAATTTTTTTACGTAAAAACGTAATGCAATTATTTCAAAACTACAAAGTAAGAAAACTCTCCTTAATATATCTGTTAAACTCCCTTAAATTGTGCACTCGTTAAAAAAAATATATATTTAAATACAAAATTAAACACAAAACCATTTTACAAAACTTCGATCTCGTTTAGTTCTTGAAGTCGCCAAGGCCTGCCAAGTAATATTGGCGCATGAATGAATTGGCATTTCCACCTATCACGTGGTTTCAATGATGGACACACGGAAATCAGCATTTTTATTCCTCTATTTGTATCATTACTCTATGGGTATAACGATACGCCGGATATAACATTGTAAAATGCGATGGAAGTTTAGATTTCTATAGCAGTTCATGTTAATTTTTCCTCTTCCGGATATTACGATGCCGGTTATAACGATAATCCGCACGTAACGATTGAGTTTCTCCCGTCTTATGCTGATAACAACCGCTTATAACGATGAAGGGGGAGGGAGTAATTGTGATTTGCACAAGAAACATGCGTCAAGCGAATAGCATGTGAACAAGAACGCTCGAAATTTGCGAAGATATGACCTGTCTTTCTACAATGTTAGCAGGGATTGTATATTTTATGGAAATTTTCTATTACCATGTCAAATCCAACAAATAAAAATTACTGGCCATTCCTTATCAAAATAGAATTTTATATAACTAGCTTTATCTAACTAGTATATGTAGTCGATAAAATCATTGTGAAGTACATAAAATATATCTATATTTAACTGTCATGTATGTATGAGTAAAAAACTTTCTTAAGCGATATTTTCGTGATTCGGATATAACGATTTCCGGATATAACGATTTCCGGATATAACGATCAAATTTTAACGGTACTTTGAACATCGCTATAAGCGGTGTTTACTGTATTAGATTAAAAAAAATATGGAAAAAATGGAATATTTTTATGAATTTAAAAGAGATATAACATGTCCGTTTGACGACGAGGAAGGCAGCATAAATCACTACATTTATGAATGCGGAGAATTTAAACATCTTGGTTTTCAGGCTTTCCCTCTCAATTTCGCAGCCCTACCTCTAAAAACTTTACTCCTAAACAAGTCACATGAACTCTACTTTCAACAAGTGATTCAACGTATCATGGAAGCACGAGACTTTTAAATGTTGAACTCTAGTAAAAGGTGAACTTCTTGGGTACTCCAAATTGCTGGAAACTCTAAATGTCTGAACTCTCACGGACATTACTATAAACTCCTTTTCATATAGGTTAACAGTGACACCTAAGTCTATTATTTATTTGAATCTATGGAAATACTCTGATAGTGAACAATGAGTTTATCACTCACTCTTCGGTACATCATGTTCTTGTATAGAATTTAAGTTAGTTATTAAGCCTTGTATTTCCATGCACATTTTTTAGAATTTAGGTTAGTTATTAAGTCTTGTATTTCCCTGCATATTTTTCCAGGTACGCCTCCACATGTGGGCAACCACCCAGCATTGTTGTAAAATTGTATTCTTAAAATATCTTATGTGACAAATATTTCGAGCGTGTTGCTCACACTCACGAAGTGCTGGATATTTACGAGTGCAAAAGGTATATGGAGAAAAATACTTTGACGTCACAACATGTTGCCCGAATATCCTTAGGGACAGGACGGGCTAATAATAAAAAAAAATTTATGAATTTAAAAATTGAATGCATTGATGGAAAAACTGGAAATCCCTGGACGTGGCGTCACGTCCATGAGCGCCAGAGGGTTAAAATATATAATTGTGTACGACAGATTTTTTTATTAGACTAAGTAAACGCGGCTTTTAAAACCAACTTTGCTACTTCAAATTCATCAGTAGATCTTTGCAATGCAAATATCAGGTAATTATCCACAAGGTTGGGAAAATCAATGGTAACACCGCGAACCATGACCTTAATGGATGAGCACTTGATGCATGGAGAGGGAATTAATTTGGATACGGGCTCCGGCCATTTATTCCGGCTTTTATTTTCACTTGCGTGGGAGGCTGATCGCGGACAGCCATTAACTTCCCGCCATTCTTCCTGAAATGCCCCACCTGAAATAGCTCGGGTAATGTGGAAATGACGTGAGAAATGCACGTTTCGGTTTATGCCGGGAATGGAAGTTGAGGTGCTGTAAAAGTGTGGCTGAAAATCTAATCTTTCGAGAAAGTGGGGTCTGGAATTGAAAAATAAAGAGGAGTTTAAGGTTTACGAGAGAAACTTTAGGATAAGGCTAATCACCCTAATTAATTTAGGATAAAAATTATAAAAGAAGTGTGTTACATTAAGAAAACAATTTTGGATAAAAATTAATAAAAAGGAGTGTTGCTGTAAGAAAATAATTTATTATAAATATTATTAAAAAGGTGTGTTACTTTAAGAAAACAATTTCGAATAAAAATTAATAAAAAAGGAGTGTTGCTGTAAGAAAATAATTTAGGATAAACATTAATAAAAAGGTGTGTTACATTTAGAAAACAATTTCGTATAAAAATTAATAAAAAGGAGTGCTGTTCTAAGAAAATAATTTATTATAAATATTATTAAAAAGGTGTGTTACGTTAAGAAAACAATTTCGTATAAAAGTTAATAAAAAGGAGTGCTGTTGTAAGAAAATAATTTCGGATAAAAATTATTAAAAAGGTGTGCTACGTTAAGAAAACAATTTCGTATAAAAACTAATAAAAAGGAGTGTTGTTGTAAGAAAATATTTTCAAATAAAAATTATTAAAAAGGTGTGCTACGTTAAGAAAACAATTTCGTATAAAAACTAATAAAAAGGAGTGTTGTTGTAAGAAAATAATTTCGGATAAAAATTATTAAAAAGGTGTGCTACGTTAAGAAAACAATTTCGTATAAAAACTAAAAAGGAGTGCTGCTTTAAGAAAATAATTTAGAATAAAAAATATTAAAAAGTTGTGTTACATTAAGAAAACAATTTCATATAAAAATTAATAAAAAGAAGTGCTGTTGTAAGAAAATAATTTAGGATAAAAATTATTAAAAAGGTGTGTTACATTAAGAAATCAATTTCGAATAAAAATTAATAAAAAAAGGTGCTGCTTTAAGAAAATAATTTAGGATAAAAATTAATAAAAAGGTGTGTTACTTTATGAAAATAATTTAGAATAACTATTATTAAAAATACTCTTTTTATTCATATTTACTCATTGAACTCATTTTTGAGTACATGTCTTTTTCAAAAATGAACTACCGTTTTTGGAACTATGATAAGCATCGAATGAAATTAAAAATGAGTGCATTTTATTTATTTTTGAGTACCTATTTTTAATAGCATAAATTTGAATTTTTAGATTATAATTAAAAAAAATAATTGAAATTTAACATTCCAATCGTTATTTCTTTTACTTTATAAAAAACAATTCAGATTTTCTCTCACCCCAAACTCAATTACTCTTCTTTCCCCTGCCAATTTTACTCTTCGATTCCAAATTCATTCAAGCCAATCACATCACCCCCAAAATGACATTTCCTTCAAAACAAACTACGGATATTAAAAAATGCATCCGACTTTTAACACAGCATCCCCATAACGTGCGCCTTTCCCCCAAAAATCTTTCCCCTGGAAGCCAACAACGTGTCAAAAACCGAATGCATAATGTATGAAACAAATGAAAATTCTTTCCCCGACATCGAGCAACAAGCTTATGGCGGACCGTGCATTTGACATGATTGCTCGTGACTTCTTTTCCTGGATTTGTTTTCCTGTCGCCAGATATTTCAGTTCAAGAGTGAACCTTGATATTTCTTTGAAAGCGGTATTTTTTTGTTCCGGAGCTGAGTGCTTTCTTGGGGCTTTCGCTTTATCCGTTTAAGCCATTGTTTTGAAAAGAATTCTAGAAGAAAAAAATTGTGATAGGGATGTTTTCCCTATTATAAATACAGATCCTATTATCTTTAGAATCACATGTGTATGATATATTTTCTAAAAATGTAATATCGACATTGGAGACGACCGTCGAATATACAGAATAATTTTGGTCATTTCGCCTTAAAATAGATATTGACTTGTTTGAATGGGTTCAACATAAGGCTAGGAAATTGATTCAGGGTACTTCAGGAGGTTACTATAGCGACAAATTTAGAATTTTAAACGTGTAACTCGAAAAGAGGAGGACTAGGAAGAACCTTATTTGGCTATTTAAATTAATCAAATCGGGTAATATTAAAGGTATAAATTATAATCAGGGACGGTTCAAGGAAATTTTGTAACACAAGCGAATATGATTTTGGGGCTCTTTTTTGTTCAAATAATTTTTTAAGCCAATTTTGCAACTTGGTAGATATTTTTTAATACTTGAATTTTCTGATTGTCAACTAAAAAAAAAAACTTATATACTTAAACAAAGTGCTTTATGTGGTCGTCAACGGCCAATGATTGCATGAATGGAAAGAGGCGTGTCCATATCTTGTAAGGGACATATAGACGGGGGCATCAGTACATCAAATTACAGCAGATTTTTATTAAAAATTATCTAAAAGGATCTCTGGACGCACTATGTGTAGCGATTCCGATGTCTCCCGGAATCGAACCCGGGGCGTTCCTCATGCAACTCCGATACTCTACCGATCGGGCTAAAGTAATTACTCGAGCTCAAGTGAGAGTACAGTACTCCTACAGCACTCCCTTTTCAGTGAGCCGGACAGGGGAACGAATGAAAAGCACCCGCGTAACGTATCACGCTGGTGAAGATAAGGAATTTGATGTGAATAATGTGGTGGCAGAAGCTGAGTTCAGACCGGGTCACCAATGCAGTGCAGTGGCTTTAGATTTCACCCGGAATCGAACCCGGAACGTCGATACTCTACCGATCGGGCTTAAGTAATTACTCGAGCCCAAGTGGGAGTATCCTGTTTATGAAATGTCCACCTCATATATTTAGAGTATGGCATATGGAAGAAGTGTATGGTATATGGGTATGGTCATAATATTTTCTGATCACTCAGTGTATTTCTGATAATGTTGTTTATTTTAATCAAAACGAGGCGTAAAACTGTTCAGTGCATGTAAAAGTTCGAATTGTTGTTCCAGGATCTGTTTGAGAGTAATGGGGGCCCAATTTGAAGGCGGGCCTCCCTTGTTTCGAAGTCTTAATCGGGCCTTATACTTTACTTATATGATCGAAATATCGGTGAGAACTGGCCTTGCCCCCCCCCCCCTATCACTATACCACCCATAAAGTAGGTCACGATAAATTGGCCTTCTAGAAATGTGCTACAACGTTGAGAAGTTCGGAAACATAGAACCCTATTCCAGAGAATAGACTGTAACATGAATTCTCTTGAGAATATCGTAGCAGGGATCTGTAGGGATTTTTATGTCAGTTAACGGATAGAATTCTTGCTATAAAAAGTAGCGAGGGCTCGATCGATAGCTCGTACCTCGAAGCGCACTTGATAAAAAACATCCCATTTACGGAGCGTATAAAATCTTTCAGCGTAAGTAATGTTTGAAGGAATGATAGCTATCGCTTTCGTTGCAAACAAGTCTTTTTTTTATTTATTTGATGCCAGTTATCGTCCATGTAAACATTTGTAAGGATATTTGAGTTGGTGTTTAATTTTTTTATATATAAACATGGAAATTAAATTAAATTTTAAAATGCGTTATTTTTAATTTTTAGTTAAATTTAAGTTTGATTGTCATCAATTTTTTTTTTTTTTTTTTTTGGCCAACCATTCAGTTCAGGGAGTTACTGAAGAAATCAATACTACAAAAATTAAATATTTGTAATTTATAAAACTAGACATTTATTATTTATGTATATGGACTGTAGTTATCTAGTGTCAATTGAGTTTATAGGCTTCAGAACAGGCACGTAGGTATAGATTTGTCATGGGGGTGGTTCAGTCACTGATTAACTTATCCCCCTCCCCCCCCCAAAAAAAAACAACGACGAACCCCCCCCCCCCCCCCCCCCCTCTCCCTCCTTATTTTTCATTTTTTTAAATTTATATTAATTTTTATTCAAGTAAACAGGAATACGTTAGCATATAAATATCGAAACAGCGACAGTTATCGATTGTTTTTCACGAAATCGTTACCAATATCAGTCATTAACTATTTTTAAAATTACTGATTATGAAATAAATTTAAAGAACAAATTTAAATTTTGAGATTCCTTGTTTAAAATAAAATATGGATCCCGTTTAACGATATTTTCCCTTTGTCTTCGAAATTCAAGTGCTATTTAATGAAACACGAAATACATTATCTTACGCTTAGTTTGAGATAAAAATGACCTCAAAAACATGTTTTTGAAGCCTTTTAAAAACTATATTTTGATGTAGAAACCCCGAAAAATACCAGGTTTTCCCTCACGCAACTCAACAAGGAGTATTATACTAGAAATTGAAATTTTTCTAGTTTTTAAAGTATTTTTATGAATTTTACAGAAATTCAATTTTTAATTCATTTTTTTCTTGGTTGTCAATGGGAGGGGTTTGAACCCCCTGAACCACCCCCTTACCTACGTGCCTGCTTCAGAACCAATAATTTAATTGTTTCTAAACATTTAGATCTTATAGGATGGCTTTAACGAAATGAACAAACAATATTAAATGTGTATAAAGTTTTACACTGCTAAAAATAGGTACTCGAAAATAAGTAAAAGGAAATAGATGCCTGTCTACATAGATTCCCTTTATATTTAACTTTCAGTAAATATCGACAATTACAACCAAGACTTACCGGGAATCGAACCCATATCCTAAGGCACCTCAATCCAGTGCCTCATCCATTTAACTATCACGGCAACATTAATAAGTTATCAATAGAAGAAATGTTAAAAAGATGTGCCAAATAATGGTAAGTAAGATAATTAAGTTGTAATAATTCAGTTTCTATTTAAGCAATCGACCATCAAATAATGTGGAAAACCATCTTCTGAACAACTGTTTTAAGTTTGTCAGGTTTTATTAAGATCACTTGAACAGAAACTGAGATTAGTAATATTAAATAACATTCCTCGTTTTTCAGAAATTATAGTACGGTTACTTAAGTTTTATTGTACGTCATCGCTCGTTTACGATAGAATTATACTTAAAAAAAACGAGGTACGTAACTTATTAATGTCTACGGAATATGCCAACAAGGAATATTCTAAAGTCGAATATCTGCCATGGTATAATTTCAGTTACCTAGATATTGCTTGAAAACGTCCAACGCTTTTTAACTAACATTGCCATGAACATTGAAGTGAATGAATTCAGACTCATTATGAGTGAATGAATTCAGACTCATTATGAGGGAATGAATTCAGACTCATTATGAGGGAATGAATTCAGACTCATTATGAGAGAATGAATTCAGTCTCATTATGAGTGAATGAATTCAGACTCATTATGAGGGAATGAATTCAGACTCATTATGAGTGAATGAATTCAGACTCATTATGAGGGAATGAATTCAGACTCATTATGAGGGAATGAATTCAGACTCATTATGAGGGAATGAATTCAGATTCATTATGAGTGAAAGAATTGAGACTCATTATGAGTGAATGAATTCAGACTCATTATGAGGGAATGATTTGAGACTCATTATGAAGGAATGAATTCAGACTCATTATGAGGGAATGAATTCAGACTCATTATGAGTGAATGAATTCAGACTCATTATGAGTGAATGAATTCAGACTCATTATGAGAGAATGAATTCAGTCTCATTATGAGTGAATGAATTCAGACTCATTATGAGGGAATGAATTCAGACTCATTTATGAAATGCAGGTAATTGTTCAAAAATTTCGAAAGACAAATATGATGCAAAAATGTGTCTGCCCCTTCTGGGACGATTCAAGAAATTTTTGTAACACAAACGAACATGAGTTTGGCACCCTAAATTGAGCAAATATTTTTTAAGGCACTTTTACAATTTGATCATATATTTTAATGTTTGGATTTTCTGAACTTTGTCAACCAAAAAAACTTATCATTGGTTTAGAATGAAAACCCTCAGCCTTATTTAAATCACAGATTTAGCATCCGAAGAATCGGATGATACCTGGCGACAAAATTCAAGAGATTGACTTCTAAATGTAAAATTGTGTGAACGAAATGCGATCGAATTACCTGGCCTTGGATTTCGTCGACAAGCAGCTTTCTATGATTCGAATGCTAAATATGTGTTTTAAATATGTCTGATATTCATTCTGAACCAACGTTCTATTTTTGTTATACTAAAGTGCGAAATTTGTGGAAAATCACTCTTCAATGTTTTATCTCTTGATTGGAAATGTAAAACTTGTCAGATAAAAATAAGCATCCTTTATTATTAATAATAAAATTCTTACTGTCCTCTTTAAGCGATGTCCGATACAATAAGGTCCTTTAAAACGAAATTCCACTGTATGTTTATTTCCGAAATCCCTGCCTCATTCCAAAAGATGATGTACCAATAAAACATTTACTGTCAATAAATAAAATGAAAGCCCATGCGTCCTCCTGGACATCACAAAGAAACAGTTTTCCAGAAGAAAAAAAAACTGAATGAAGGATGCTGGTCACGTATTCCGGTCATTCCCCCACCAATTTCCATCCAACACAACACCAGGAATAAAAGGGAAACATCCGAGTCTCCGGAATCAAGCGGCAAGGTCAAATAAATACAGAGAATAACGTTACGCAACGGAACAAAGGATTCCTCGCCCTTTTGTAAAACGTTTTCACGGCATGCGAGTCGTATGTTTTGGGAAAGGATGGTTTAGATTTCTGATTAGTCTATTTGAAAATCTCGGTTGTTGTTTGGATAATTATATGATGAGGGATTGGTTTTATTGGCGTATTTCTTTGCGTAGTTGGTCAATAGAGTAGCTAATTTATTCGTTGAGGTACTTCGAGTGTAGCGGCCGGGCTGCCCTTAGCACGCTGTAAAATAAAAGTGCTTAAAAGGAGTACATGAGCGTACTTGTTTTTAAATACAATTTCATCGTAAATGAGCGATGACGTACTCAAATTTAAGCAATCGTACTTTCTCAAAAATGAACAGTGTGAATTAATATGGCTACTCTCAGCTTCTGTTCAAGCCATCTTGACAAAGCGACCTGACAAACATAAAACATTTGTTCAGAAGTTGTTTCCCCACATTAATTGCTGTCGATTACTTAAATGGAAACTGGAGTTATTACAACTCAATTATCGCACTTCCCACTCTTTTGACAAAACTTTTTAAGATTTCTTCTGTTTATAACTTCTTCGCGTATCCCTGGTAGTACAACAGATAATGAACTGCACTCCGGTGCTTGAGTATATGTGTTCGATTTATGATGGCAGCTTATGTAGGCCAGTAACTGTTCTTTTTATTAATTTTACTTTTTACTCATTGTACTCATTTTTGAGTACACGTCTTTTTTTAAAATGAAACTTATGCATTCAGGGCCTTCGAGCATGAATGGACTGTAGTAGAGCGAATATGACGTTTTAATCGTGAAACCAACATCTCAGACCCATCTCAAACACGTGACTTCTTTTCAAAATTATGAATTAAAAAATACTCGCGATTAGCTGATGAATTGGGAAATGTGTAACAGTTTAACAATTGTGTTGTTAAACTGTTGTAACATAATGTGTAACAATTTTTGAATGGAATGAAGCATTTAACCACGTGTATGAGGCCATACATGTTGGCCTCACTGATGTTAGCGAGATTATAATATTAGGTTTTCTCTACTATGAAGGATCCATGCTCGAAATTCAGAGCTATGATAAGCATCGAATGTTCTCAAATATGAGTGCATTTTACTTATTTTTGAATACCTATTTTTAACTGTGCAATGGCAACCGGCGCCTCCCTATGTTACAGGCCCTGAGGGAGCGTCCGTTACGCCATTGGTACGAGTGTCATACTTCTATGCGAAATCTTACGAAACTTTTTACTCGGAAGTCCAGAGAAACGTTAACTTCAAAACTTCGACGACCTACGAGAGCCCGAATTTTTACTTCCGGGGTAAGACAGGATGCATGGTTGAAGGTCCTTCCGCCTTGAAAAGAGGATTTACTTCTTAATTATATAATTAGAGAAGTAAAATAAGATAATTATAAAGTGCGGTCTTGGAATAGAACTTAAAACAAACTAGGAATGTTAAATTCAAAAACTAGTTTCAACACAGGCGACCCAACATTTGAAATATGTTTCTTGTTTGCGGAATTCCAGACTTATAATGGCCTTTGCTATTGACTGTAGACAAGGTATTAGTAACTATTTTTGCTTAAAAAAACTTTTTTACTCAAAGAATGACTCTTTTTTTTTTTTTGATAATAAAAAACTATTTTTGCTTAAGAAAAAACTATTATTTGTTTTTTTAAAAAATATTATTGCTAAAAATAACCTATTTTTTTCTTAAAAAAAACTATTTTGTCTCAAAGGACAACTTTTTTTTTTTGCTAATAAAAAACAGTTTTTTTTGCTTTAAAAAAACTATTATTTGTTTAAAAAAAATTATTATTGCTAAAAAAGAAACCTATTCGTTTTCTAAAAAAAACTATTTTTGGCTCAAAGAATAACTTTTTTTTACGAATAAAAAAATATTTTTTGTTTTAAGAGAAACTATTATTTGTTAAAAAAAATTATTATTGCTAAAAAGGATACTATTTTTTTTCAAAAAAAAAAAAAACTATTTTTGGCTCAAAGAACAATTTTTTTTGCTAACAATAACTGTCTTTTACTTTAAAAAAAAACAACTGAATTTTGTTCAAAAAAGTGTTTTTATTACAGACAGCAGCGGTTCACTTTTTGTTTTGTGTCATTTATGAAATTTTATTTCATAAATTGAATTAAATGAAATTTCATAAATGAAATTTTATTTCATAACCCTTGTATTCGCATTGACCCCCTTGCATTGTGGTCCCTTGTGGCTCATCTCCCTTAATGTGCAACATCATATATATTTCAAATTTATTTGTAATATATTTTTTATTAGTGAGTATTTTAAACTCAAACTTTAAAAGAACATATACAAATTCTAAAACGCTCTTTTTATAAAATAAGTATAAACAGGATGAATATTTAATTCATTTTTATTATTTTCAATACCTTTATGTAAAAAAATCCTTTTTATATAAAAAAATGCACATTTATTAAAATTAAAATGTTTTAAAAATTTTATTTTTTCAACGATTTTAATGTCAAAGCTCCTTAAAAAGAGCGTTCGTTTGCAAGGTGACATAACCACAAACGGTTACCATGGCTACAATGATAGTGTCGCGTGATTCGAAAACAAATGATGAAAATCCATTTAGATAATTCCCTATAGAGTACGTTAATTTAAAGTAAATACGGCATTTGTAAAACATACCATATGCTGTTGTTATTAGTCTGAGCTCAGTCGATTTTAATTTAAAATGCCTAAATTTGCTTTGGATTCCATAGTTTTTACTTTCGATTCATTTAAATGTATCGAATTCCTAATATCTGTTACTTCTATTCCTAATTTAAAATGAAGAGATTCTTAAGAATACTTTAAGCAGAATTCTTCCAATTTAAAGCAGAGATATATTTACGTTAAATAATACATGCCTCAAAGACTGCATTTTCACTCGAAAACAAATGCTGAAAATGCATTTAGATAATTCCCTATAGAGTACGTTAATTTAAAGTAAATACGGCATTTGTCAAACATACCACATGCTGTTGTTATTAGCCTGAGCTCAATCACTTTTAATTCAAAATGCCTAAATTTGTTTTAGATTCTAATCTTTCTTTTAATGGAATTCTACAGTTTTTACTTTCGATTCTTTTAAATATAACCGATTCCCAATGCTTGTTACTTTTATTGCTAATTTAAAATAAAGAGTTTCTTAAGACTATTTTAAGCAGAATTCTTCCAATTTCAGGAAAGAGATATTTACGTTAAATAATACATGCCTCAAAGGCTCTACTTTCAGTCAGAAAAATAAGATTTCGTAAAAAATTGAAAGCAGTTTTTGTTTATATATAACTATTGTAAATACCTGTTCTTCGCACATAAGTTAAATAAAACAATATACTTATAAACAATTATTCTCTAACAATGTCTAGAAATGCATATATTAATTTAGATTTTCAACTCTGCAGTATTTTAATATTAAAATGTAACCATTCTTGGTATAGTGTAACATAAATATATATATAAATATGTTTCAATTTTAAAAAAAAACACTTACGTTATATTAAAGATTAATTTTGTCAATTATTTAAAGCAATAAACATATATTGATAACTTAGTTTAAAGTATTTTATTGATGGCAACATATTATGTTTTTATAAAAATATTGATACTATTTTTTTTAAAGAGACATTTAAAAAAAGACTTCTGAAACTAGAAAATCATTCGAAAAACTAAACGGAATTTTAAAACAGGAAGAAAGAGGTATAAAAAATGTGCTTGCTTACAACGTTAGTAAAAGGGTTAAGATTGAACAGGTATGCGAAAAAAATCGATTTGACATACTTTATACGTGGGATGATTGTGGGTGCTCGAAGTCATTTAGTGAGCATTAGCAAAATTATTGTATTTGCGAAATGTTCACGAGCAGCTGTAATGGAAAATTGTATTCACGTTTGCAAGGAGCAATCGAAGGCAACTGTGCAGCAAATCACAGTAGATTTTAATCATGGATTTTCTCAAAGGATCTCTGTACATATTATTGCGCTATACATTTATGCGTATGGGATATGGGTATTTGGGTTATACAATTCTGACCACTCAGTGTTTATTTTTAAAAAATACATATGACTATATAGAAAAATACACAATTACTAAAATAATGAACTATTACTAAAATTATTATTACTATAAAGTAATATAAGTATTGAGATAAAAACTCGTCTTATAGAACATTGCATTAAGAATATTAAAATACAAATACAACTTTAAAATACGCAATAAAAATCCAAGAGATCTGGGCATGTTTCGGGAGATACATCTCCCATCATCAGCAGAAAATGAAAAAGTCTATGTGTGCAATAAAATAGAAATAAACCCAGAATTGAAAGTGTTGCCAAAAAACAATAAAACATGGTCATATATTTAATTTTTCTAACCCACATTTAATTTGAAAACCCAAATCTCCAGTTGAACTTTACTTCCTGGAGGCGTTTCATATTTTTAGCAATATTGATTCGATTGTCAATGAAACATTTGCGGTCCCAGTATTTCCCGCTTGTTGGCACACAATAGTTAACTCCAACCGATTAAGATGTTCATTGTTTTTTTGGCAGCACTTTTAATTTCTGGGTTTATTTTTGTTTTATTGCACGCATAGACTGTTTCATTTTCTGCTGCACTGTAAAAAATTACTGTAAAAATACAGCATTTTCGTAGCATAAATACAGCACACGCTGCTGTAATTTTTTACAACACGTTCTGTAAACACAATTTACAGCACATTGTGATGTAATCTGTTTCCGTAAATTTCTCAGTGCCCGTCTGGTGCGTGCCATGTGATATTATTAACGAATCAGCTTCGAGACCTGTTTCAAAGAACTTATAATTTTAAGAAGGTTCACTTCGACAAAGCGTAAGTGGCGCTCGCTCACTTACTTGATTGGTTTGGTTTGATTAATCAACGCCGCACTAGAGCTGCACAGTGGGCTATTGGCTAGGGTTCGGGGCCTATGTCGAAGGAAAGACCCGGGAACGATGCCTCGTATTTTTGAACCATGGTCAGATGACGATGTTATTTTGGGGGCTTTGGTTAATTTTGGCTAACGCCGCACTAGAGCTGTACAGTGGGCTATTGGCTAGGGTTCGGGGCATACGTCGAAGGAAAGACCCGGGAACGATGCCTCGTATTTTTGAACCACGGTCAGATGACGAGGTTTTTTTGGGGGGTTTTGGTTAATTAGCGCCGCACTAGAGCTGCATAGTGGGCTAGTGGCTAGGATTCGGGGCCTATGTCGAAGGAAAGACCCGGGAACGATGCTTCGTATTTTTGAACCAGGTCAGATAACGATGTTTTTTCTGGGTTTTTGGTTTTGGTTAATTAACGCCACATTAGAGCTGCACAGTGGGCTATTGGCTAGGGTTCGGGGCCTTTGTCGAAGGAAAGACCCGGGAACGATGCTTCGTATTTTTGAACCAGGTCAGATAACGATGTTTTTTCTGGGTTTTTGGTTTTGGTTAATTAACGCCACATTAGAGCTGCACAGTGGGCTATTGGCTAGGGTTCGGGGCCTTTGTCGAAGGAAAGACCCGGGAACGATGCCTCGTATTTTTGAACCACGGTCAGATGACGAGGTTTTTTTGTTTGTTTTTTTTTGATTTTTGTTCATTAACGTCGCACTAGAGCTGCACAGTGGGCTATTGGCGACGGTTCGGGGCCTTTGTCGAAGGAAAGACCAGGGAACGATGCCTAGTATTTTTGAACCATGGTCAGATGTCGAGGGTTTTTTTTGGTTTTGAATTTGGTATTCAATTTTATCGATTTGTTCGATTACATCGATTTATTCGATTTCGTCGATGTTTGATTTCGTCGATGTTCGATTTAATCGATGTTCGATTTAATCGATGTTCGATTTCATTGATGTTCGATTTATTCGATGTTCGATTTATTCGATGTTCGATTTATTCGATGTTCGATTTATACGATGTTCGATTTATTCGATTTCATCGATTGTATCGATGAAATCGATTGTATCGATGAAATCGAACATCGATGAAATCGAACATCGATGAAATCGAACATCGATGAAATCGAACATCGATAAAATCGAATAAATCGATAAAATCGAATAAATCGATGTAATCGAACAAATCGATGTAATCGAACAAATTGATGTAATCGAACAAATCGATGAAATTGAATACTAAATTCAAAATCTAAAAAAACCTCGTCATCTGACCGTGGTTCAAAAATACGAGGCATCGTTATCGGGTCTTTCCTTCGACAAAGGCCCCGAACCGTCGCCAATAGCCCACTGTGCAGCTCTAGTGCGACGTTATTTAAGAAAACCAAACCAATCTAAAATAACGAGGTGCAGTTAAAACGTGTAAAATATTTTGATGAGAAATTTTCATTTTACTAATTATTCTAAAGTCAAGTATTTTTTTTCTCATAAATAAACAAATGAAACATCGGTAAATTAAAATTAAAATTGGAAAATCGTTTGCGTTTTCAAATAAAGAAAAAACATATTCTAATAACGTGACTTTTTCGTCTACTAAATGACTTTTTCGTCTACTAAATACTATAAGTATTTTTATTTTATTCCATGTAAAATGGATTATATATTTAGACAAACAGAATATGGAATTTTAAGTTTTATTTAGACAATTCTTTATAAATGTTTTTTTAGATTTTATATGCTAATAGAATTAATTAAAAGAAGTTTTTTTTAATGGAAATTAATTAATTTAATATTCCAAAATCGTCTGCCTTCGAACAATAATAAGGAAACAAGTTATTTTCGCTTAATTTGTTCGTCTGCTGAATGCAAAAAGAAATTATTTAATTTAAAATTCAAAAATCGTCTGCCATTTGAAATGACGTAGAAGAAGAATTCTGTATATTCGTACTGTGTTACTTTTTCGAAACTAAAATATGATTAGTAGCAGTGTTTTATCGCTAAAACGTTAACTTCCAGTATTTTTTTACTTTACAGGAATACAAGTCTTAGTATTCGAGCTTATTGTTACAGGTTAGTTTAATTATAGTTGGTGAAAAGAGTTGATTAATGTAATTCAAGTGGTAATTCGAAACTAAAATAATTAAAAATATAGAATTTTTTTTCTTATAACGCACTTGATTTTGCATTTTAAAGAATCTAATTTTTAAATTTCTGTAAAAGGCTAATACCTCTTTAACATTCCTTCATAGAAATAGAAGAAATCTAATACTATTAAACGAGCAATGTAAAATTATGTTAAAAATTTTAATTAATGTTACATGTTGTCTATAAAATATATATTTATTTACATTTAAAATTAAACTTTGTTATTATTATTAATTAAATTAAACATTAAGCTTTCTAAATAATTCGGGTTCGAGTAATCTAAGTACTGGACTTGGAAGATCTTTGTAGTTTTTTAATATGCATGTCAATGGAAAATACGATTATATAAGGGAATTGAGAATAAAGCCGATTTTCATTATTGGGGATCGTTTGTCAATGTTTAAAAATCCAGACAAATATTTATATTTGTTTGATGTAGAAGATTTAATTAGCTTTGATTATTTAAGAATAGCAGCAATCTGTATTTTAGGAAAATCGTGTAACAAAAACCTTGGTAAATAAATACCTAAAGAGCCAAAAATGTAACAAACATTTCGGATAATATTTAAGTATATTATTGGGAACTCAACGCACATTCATAAAATTGTTCAAAACATCTTTTTTAACTAAGATAAAATATAGCTGTAATCTTATTAGTCTTTTCACACAAAATTAAACCCATCAGCTTATCTTAATTTGCTTATATGAGCAATTAGTTTGAATTTGATCAAACCTGAAACTTTTAAACCTTGAACCGCATGTGGCATACAAGTATACAATTATCAAAATTTTACTATGTATGAGTATTCTAACAATATTTTCTGGAATACTTTTACATTCGTTACTTGTTTTTAGAAGGAGGCTAAATGTATATAAGCATATTTTTTATTGTGAAATTATGTGTTTTAAATTTTATATTTATTAAATGATTAAACATTAATAAATAAATAATTTTTGAAACGTCTAATTTAAAATTTAAAAAAAATGATATTACTTTTATTTAAAAATAAACACTCCTTAAAATAATTGTAGTCTTAAAGTTGTTTTTTATAAAATTTCTTAGTGTTCGGTTTGTTCGCTTGTTGTTATAATAATATTTTATCTATTTATGTTTTTTTTCTTCAGTTTACTACTCTTTAAACACTTCTGAGGGAGGCGGGTGGCCTTGAGGTACAGCACCAGGCTAGCAATCAGAGGACTGAAAATTCAAATCGCCATGAGCACTTGATCAAAGTTAAGATGTAGCGCACTAGAGCTGAACAGTAGGCTATTGGCGACGGTTCGGGGTCTATCTCGAAGGAAAGACACGGGAACGATGCCTCATTATTTTAGAACCAAGGTCAGATGAAACACCTGAACTGGCACCCAACGCCTTCAATAGACGTCGGTACTTTGGACCCCGATCAGATTTATCGTGCACCAGTCCCGTATACACGCCGTTAATTTTTGCGGATGTTCTGGACGACTTTTCTAGTATTTTGTAGCGAAGCTGGCAACCCTCCGATCACAAGATCACTACTTTTTACTTTTCTTTGTCAAGTCCATCGCCTGGCATCGAACCACGAATCTTCGTATTCGCAGCTGACGCCTTTAACGGCTCGGCCACGGAGGCCTGATCTCGTGATAGGAGGATTATTAGATTCGCTACTAAATTACGAAAATCGTCTTAAATTATCCTTGATGTAATGTGTATCCTCCTCCTGTAATGTTATTGACATTTCAGATTATTTTAATTAATAATTGCTTTAGTAATTTTTATTGTCATCATATGTTATAAAAATTGTTAATTATGTATCACATGTACTAGTTATAATTATAATATTAATTTATTATAATATTTTTAGAAATATTAAAACAAATTTGCAAAAACGGATAAATGTTATTTGTTTTTATAAAATTAAATGCTTATATGATTTTTTTATATTTGTTAACATTTTGATTTTGCACATGCACGCTTCTCAATTATTCTAGAGCTTTTTAATGGAGATACAATATTGGAGTTTATGATAAAATGTTATTGCGCATTCTAAAGTAAAACCAATTTCTTTATTTCTTCCTACGATCAGAATAGCAAATCAAACTTCAAAAATTTTGTATGAGTGTTATATGTCATAAATATTTACCGTGTATAATAATTATATATAATTTGTTCGTGTTTTCGCATTTATAATTATACATAAAGATTATTCTCATATTCAATTTGAATTTATAGTTTTCTCTGTTTAAATGCCTTTTTTTAATCTATAAATTTGAATTTATATTTTTTTCGGTTTAAATGCCTTTTTTAAATAAATATTTTCATAAATGAACCATTGTTTTTCTGTTCTCTGAAATTTATCAGAATTGTGCTGCCTTATAATTTTTATTCCACTCACATAAAGATCCCCGCTAACTTTTACAATAACTGCAATTTTTTTTTTATTTTTTCGACTATTGCTGTATTTCTCTTGACCAGTTGCTGCATTTTAAAGTAGTAAAGTTTTGTTTATAGTACACTCAAAAGTGTGTTATAAAAATGTAAATGCTTTGTAATTAAAAAAAATGCAGCAACCGGTTAAGAGAAATGAAAGAAAGTTTTTATATATGCACAAGCATATATAACGATGATAACTTACATTACAGAAGATATATATATATATATATATATATATATATCTGTAGCTGTAAAATAATTTATATATGCACATATATACACACTGGATATACACACTGTGCTTTATTTTTACAGTGTGCTGTAAAATAATTTTGCTGTACTTTTTAATCACACGTGCTGTATTTTTACAGTTTGCTGTAAAATAATTTTGCTGTACTTTTTCATCACGTGTGCTGTAATTTTACAGTAGCTGTAAAATAATGTTGCTGTACTTTTTAATCACTCGTGCTGTATTTTTACAGTTTGCAGTAAAATAATTTTGCTGTACTTTTTAATCACACGTGCTGTATTTTTACAGTTTGCTGTAAAATAATTTTGCTGTACTTTTTCATCACGTGTGCTGTAATTTTACAGTAGCTGTAAAATAATTTTGCTGTACTTTTTAATCGCACGTACTGTATTTTTATAGTTTGTTTGTTTTTAAATTATTTTTCTGTAATATTCCCTTGCTTGTGCAGTGTTTTAATATATATATATATATATATATATATATATATATATATATATATATATATATATATATATATATATATATATATATATATATATATATATATATATATATATATATATATATATTAAAACACTGCACAAGCAAGGGAATATTACAGAAAAATAATTTAAAAACAAACAAACTATAAAAATACAGTACGTGCGATTAAAAAGTACAGCAAAATTATTTTACAGCTACTGTAAAATTACAGCACACGTGATGAAAAAGTACAGCAAAATTATTTTACAGCAAACTGTAAAAATACAGCACGTGTGATTAAAAAGTACAGCAAAATTATTTTACTGCAAACTGTAAAAATACAGCACGAGTGATTAAAAAGTACAGCAACATTATTTTACAGCTACTGTAAAATTACAGCACACGTGATGAAAAAGTACAGCAAAATTATTTTACAGCAAACTGTAAAAATACAGCACGTGTGATTAAAAAGTACAGCAAAATTATTTTACAGCACACTGTAAAAATAAAGCACAGTGTGTTGGCGTTACTTTTACCAGCACACTGTGCTGTAATCTTACTCGGAAATTTTTTTACAGTGTGATGATGGGAGATGTATCTCCCGAAACATGTCCAGATCTCTTGGATTTTTATTGCGTATTTTAACGTTGTATTTGTATTTTAATAATATAAGTATTACTAAAAGAAACGCAATTTGTGTCTTTCTTTGGAATAACAAAAACTTCAAAAATAAAATGGAGCAAAAACAAAATCATCAGACATATATATATGCATTATATATGTAGCACAATTTCTATTCTAACAATCTACTGATGTTGTTTTTCAATTGGCTGCATTCTCTAAATCACTATTGTATCTCCTTCAAAAAATCATAGAGTAACAACTATACGAATAGAACAATTTTATTCAGATATGTACTTCAAAATATATACAACAACGCGACTGTGGGACTTCCTAGTAAATTTTAAATAAGATTTGAGACAAATCCTATAACATCCCCTTTATGACACCGCCCCCTCTCCAGACATTTTTCTGTGAACCAAAGGAAAGGCGGAAAAAACCATCTGTTTGCAGTCAAAGTGGTTATTTAAAATAGTCTCGGGGTCTCTTGAAAGCTGGTGCTTCTGTTTTTGGCACGAGATCACGGGAAAAGAGACATGCTTTTACTCTTTCGCCGACCTGTGGGATCTATATTTATACCTTGTGACTCTGTGGGTATGGAGCTTAGGGAAATGAAAAAAAAAAGACGGTTTCTGAGAATTCTCACCTAAAGGAATTTTTTATTTCCATTTTACATATCGTTTTTTAAAAACTAGCTGAATCTGGATTTTACGGGTCTAGGGTTCGTCAACCTAAAGAGTGGTGTGAAGCTTTGGAGAAATGAATATTTACTTTCACCATTGTTAAAAGTAGGTATTCAAAAATAAGTAAAATGTACTCATTTCTGAGTACATTCGATGCTTATCATAGCTCCGAATACGTAAGTTGCATTTTTGAAAAAGACATATACTCAAAAATGAGTGACGAAATTTCGTGGAAAAAACGACAAAATGAAATTTCTTAGTTTGACTATATTGAATCGGCGCATTTTGCAAATGTCTGTTTCATCAAAAATGAGCATACATTTTAACAGTAAGAGTGAAGTTCGAATTTTTTTTACCAAACGTTTTTCTTATTTATAGTAATTGCATATGTTATCGAATGTCATATCAATAAGCAGGACTATCACATACTATTTGAAATTGAAGCGGTACATATAGTGTGGCATATAGAATCAGAATCTAACGAAATGCTTTCATGTGAGTAAATATTTCGTAGAAAAAGTAACGTTGTTCATCAAATTATTTTCGTTTATTCCGATATTTTTTCCAAAAGTTAATAGAATAAGAGTTAAGTTATTTTTTTTAATATGAGTTTTCTTTAATCGAGTAAAAATGTCTGACTCGAAGCTTTCAACTAAATAGTTTTATGCTTATTAAACATCATAAAAAAAATATAAAGAAATTTCGGTCGTTGACGTTAATTGGAAATTTTAAATATTTTTTCTTCGATAATGTCTGCTGTACAATGAAAAAACGAATATAAAAAAAATAGTTCTCCAAAAATTAAATTTGTTTAATTTTATATGCATATTAACATTTACGCTGTACTTGCATAAAAAAAAAAGGAAAGTGCATGAAAATTCCTTTAAAATGCAATTTAAACAGCTTTTTAAACTGAACATTTGTTATTCAAGCTTTTTATCTGTGAAACTTTCAGCCCTTTTAACTGTATTTTGAAATTAATTACGTGGAATTTAGTCGGAGGAAAAATAGATTAATACTTTTTAACGTAATTTCATAAAAGTTCTTTACAAAGAAGTTTTTATTAGGTTATTATTCCCTGCCGAGTTCTGGGTGTGAAGTTTGGTCGTGAAATTTTTCTTGTAATTGAAAAGATAGGCAATCTAATATTTCACGATTTTTAAAAATATATATATTACTTACACCAGCAGCTCTTATAAGTTGGCAGACGACCTTGCATGAATTAACTTGGTTAATATGCCCTAAAAGGACTGCCAGGGTGATCGCAAACTGATTAAAAAATTCATGAAAACTGCAGATATTCACTTAAAACTATATTAAAACCATGTTATTAAAGCAATTAAAATTCAGAATCCCAATTACTCCTGGTAATAGCTATATTTGGTGGTCAAATAAGAACGGTACAAAAAATTATTTTTATACCAAATGAAAAATGCCAGATATTGTTTCATAAATACTTTATTCAGGCCTGGCAATTATGTATTGAATAATAACATATGTCAAAGAAAAAGTACTTAGTTACATATACCAAATTTCAACACCAACACTTTTATGAAAATCTAGATGGATAATTAAAAAAAAATAACAAAATTCTTATTTTTTTTTATAACTGTATATAAAATAGTTAAATTGTATCTTATTCTCAATTGTACATATTTTTGAAATACATATTGTTAAAATTTTAATTTATACATATACATACTCTTGGAACACTTAGTGCATTATTACTAGTTTGGGGATTTTACATAAAATAAGCTATTCCATCAGCCCTGAGTAAGCATCCTTCTCAAGTACACAGTGGAGAAACCATCATTTGTGAAAAAGTAAAGTCATTTTCATGGTTTCAAAATCCCCCTTCTTCCAGTAACTCTTAGCCTTTTCTAACTTGCAGATACATCTATCATGGTTCCAAATTTTTACGAGAGGCATGAAGAAATTCTGAAATTGAAAAAGGTACATTAATTCACTGGTGTAACTAGCCTCTATTTCCAATGTGGCTATAGCCCCCTTTCCAACAATCCTCATAGAATTCGACTACTTTAAATTTATTATATGAAATACACAAACGTAAAGAAATAAAAAAAATAACGAGTTTTAAAACGTTGTTAGGCAAGGTTTCACAGGAAATGAGCATACACATTTCCCCAATTTGTAGCTTGTAAAGTTTAAAATTTGTTTTGGTAAGATACCCTTACTTACATTTATGGCATTGGGAAAAGTTATATTTAATATTATTTTTGGTATTTATGTTGGACATTGGTGTTATACGAAATAATTCACATAAACGAATATTAAAATATTTTTTTTTTAAGTAATAGAGATTTAAATAAAAAAAAATACAAGAAATTCCAACATTACATAACACGCTTTATTAAAAAATATATTAATTAATTTTCTTTCATATTTACTAACTTATAACCATTGTTTGTGTTCTAAAAAGTTAAATTTGAACCGGTTATTCTCTATTACAATACTTTACAAAACTTCTTTAAAAAACATTATTAGGGGAGGGAGTATGAATCACTCAGACAGAGCGTCCGGTAGCCCAAAAGATTAATTTCTTATGACTGAATGCTTATTTTGCACAATATACTGACAAAAGGGCTGGAAATTCTGCATGTATTCCTAGAATAACACTGCATATTAGTGGTAACAGAATGCAATGACCAGTTCCTCTGATTTTTCACCAAATCTCTTTACCTTTTTCATCAACCGTGCAGGAGAAATTAAAATAGTTCTGTTATTGGCAACAAATACGATTGCCACAAAATTTATTGGCCTGTATGGATAAAAGTTCTCCCACACGCAGCAATGTCAAGGTGCAAGTCAATGCATTTGAAGCGGTTATTCTCTATTGCTATACATATTTACAAAGCTTCTTTAAAACAATATAATTACACCAAAATGCATTGACAGTTTGGTTTGTATTGGTTAATTAAACACTAGAGCTGCACAGTGTGCTATTGGCGATGGGGTCTATATTGAAGGAAAGACCCGGGAACACATAAACACACAGATTCATACATGTACCTCGTTATTTTAGAACCATGGTCAGATGACGAGGAAACACCTGAACTGGCACCCAACGCCTTCAATAGACGTCGGAACTTTTGACTCCGATCAGATTTATCGTGCACCAGTCCCGTATACACGCCGTTAATTTTTGCGGATGTTCTGGACGACTTTTCTAGTATTTTGTAGCAAAGCTGGCAATCCTCCGATCGCAAGATCACTACTTTTTAGTTTTCTGTGTCAAGTCCATCGCCTAGGCTCGAACCAGGAATCTTCATATTCCCAGCTGACGCCTTTAACCGCTCGGCCACGGAGTCCTCCAAAATGCATTGACAGATGATCACCCTGATTTATCAGAATAGAATCCAAGGCCTCCTTGGCCGAGCGGTTAAGGCGTCGGCTGGGAATCCGAGGATTCCTGGTTCGGTCCTAGGTGATGGACTTGACAAAGAAAAGTAGAAAATGGTGATCTTGTGATCGGAGGGTTGCCAGTTTCGCTGCAAAGTACTAGAAAAGTCGTCCAGAACATCCGCAAAAATTAACGGCGTGTATACGGGACTGGTGCACGATAAATCTGATCGGGGTCCAAAGTCCTGACGTCTATTGAAGGCGTTGGGTGCTAGATCAAGTGTTCCCTCGTCATCTGACCATGGTTCTAAAATAACGAGGTGCATGTATGAACGTGTTCCCGGGTCTTTCCTTCGAGATATACCCCGAACCGTCGCCAATAGCACACTGTGCAGCTCTAGTGCAAACGTTAATTAACCAAACCAGAATAGAATACTGTTTAATTTTTTTGTGGTTAAAGTTTGGAAAAGAAGAAAACCACACAGTTTCAAAATAAAAAAAAATCTTATTTATTTTCTTAGTCGCAGGCGAAAGACTAAATAAGTGCACATTTCATTTAGTTCGTTAAATTCTTTTTGTTGTATAGTGTCCTTTAACAAAAGTATAGTTTTTATAGAGAGACAAATTAGATAAAATCACAATCTTAATTTTCCTTCTGTACATTAGTGGTTTGGTTTGTTTTTGTTAATTAACGTCGCACTAGAGCTGCACAGTGGGATATTGGCGACGGTTCGGGGCCTATCTCGAAGGAAAGACCCTGTAACGATGCCTCGTATTTTTGAACCATGGTCAGATGACGAGGATAACACATGAGCTGGCACCCAACGCCTTCAATAGACGTCGGGACCTTTTGGACCCTGATCAGATTTATCGTGCACCAGTCATGTATACACGTCGTTAATTTTTTGTGGATGTTCTGGACGACATTCTAGTATTTTGGTAGCGAAATTGGTAACCATCTGATCGCAATATCACTACTTTTTTTTACTATTCTTAGTCTAGTCCGTCGCACAGGTTCGAACCGGGAACCCTCGGATTCTCAGCTGACGCCTTAATCCACTCGGCCACGGAGACCTCAGTACATTAGTGAACAAAATAACCAGAAAATATGCTTTTAAATTTTCTTATCAAACATTTTATTCCACATAAATTTTCTGTATAGTTAATAATTCAAATAAAAGTCTGATAATCTAGCATTTTCAAGGTACTGTCTGTAAAATAGGTACTACGACGGTTAGGGTCTACTGGGGCACATAAGTTTTAAATATTTCTGTAAAACTATCACTTCTGAAACAAAAAGTTATACCTATTTCACATTATAAAAAGTACCTTTAAAATAAACAGAAAAACCTAAAAAAATAATTCAAATTTCCCTAAATAAACAAAATATTAATAAATATATAACTTTATTTATAAATTATATTTTTAATCAGTATAGTTAGTTTCAAGTAATCCTCAAATAAAATATTAACTCATTGGTCGATCGCAAACATGCTAAACCCATGTTAAACGCTGACCCGCGAACGATGTTTCGCTTGTCTTCAGACTGGACAGAATCTAGATATTAGGCCTAATGTTTTCAAATAGAGGAACGTTTAAATATCATAAGAAATAGAAATAACGTTGATCCAGAGAATAAATAAACACAAGTCATGAAATAATATGTGAAAAGATTAAATAAATCACTTACTTTTCTTTCAAAACAGTTCCTTTCACACATGACAGACATGGTTTGGGCAGACGCGGACATTGAAATAGTCTCACACTCAGATTAATTGAAATAATAATAACATCACAATTTGTGGTTATCACGAGCGTCCCTAGCGGATTCTTACACATTCTGAAGTAAATGGATAATACAACTTTTAGATGTTTTAAGCACATACAACGCTCTATGTTGTAGGAATAGAAAGCAGCATGGTAATTTTGAAAAATAACAGAACTATTGGCTGTAAACATTGGGAACAGTGCAGTCTGTGTCAGATATATCGCAATTTGTGCAGCTATTGTACATGTATCATGCTGTATATTTACGTTTTTTTTAACAGTGTACAAGTCCGGCTAAAGTGACCTATCAAGCTAACTTAAGTTTTTTTACTGACTAATTAAAAATTTTGAATTGATTTTGAAATTTTATATTAATATTGAAGAAGTTGCGAACTTTCCTTAAAATAATATTTATGCAAATTGGATCGCCATTATCACGTTTGAATGTCACAAAAATTACTTGAACTGCCTCTGAGTAACCAAGGACACTATCTAATTACAGAACTAGATATCCTCTCTCTAATTCTATAGTTTCATAATATAAAGAGATGTCACGTGAAAGATATTTTTATTTCAGTGTCTATTCAAATAAAGAAGATTTAATTTTCAACAATGAAAAATAGGCTGAGTGACTGGTACACGCCCATCGTTAACATGCTATTATTAATTGGTGCCAACTGTCGTTCAAGTATTAAACAACAGTAAAGAGTCATACTTTTAGGAAGAGGTTTCCATGTAATTTAAATGTCTCCGAGTTACAAAATACGTAGTGTAAGTCTTTCAAAGATGCCACAAGTTTTTGTTAATCTGAAACATTTGGAAGCGGGCAGTGTCACGGGTTCGGAGACAATGCGTGGGCCAGTGGCGGATCCAGCTGTAGGGTACATGGGCTCCTTCTCTGACCCTAATATATCTTAAGCTGCAATCACAGTAATACCATTTTTAGTGAAAAAAAGTAAGCATTAAACCTTCATAAAAATTGTGTAATTGAAAATTTTATTCACGGAAAACCCATTTTTTAATGATCTATTAAATTAGAGGTTTTTGTTCCAAATTCCTTAAAAAAGACTTTAAAAAATATTAAAAAAATTCGATATCGAAATTATTGAAGGGAAAATGCCGATTATTTACAAGTTTTATGCAGGAGAATAAATAACTTTTTAAAAAAACTGTTTTTTTTCTTTTAATATACTTTATGAAATCTTCAATTTTATAATGTTGATAAAGGTTTATGATAACTTTATCCCGCTGGTCGAATAACAAGTACCCAAGGTAAAGGTTTAGGACGTAAAATTATCATATGTGTAGTATAGTATTTGTTTTGACTATAAAATAGTAAAACTATGAAATCTGATAATAAATATAAAAATCTATATGTTCAATTAAATTTGAACTTAAAATACACATAAGTATAATTTATGACTAATGAAAATAAAAAAAATTAGTGGTTAGGTTTGGTAATTTTTTTAAGATACTTTAATTTTAATCACAGATAAAAAAAAAGCAGCATATTTCTGAAAGTGATTAAAAAATAATACATTTCACAGACTTATTTAAATTCAGCTAAATTTTTTTTTGGCTAATTACAAGCAAACAATTTTTCAAATCTTATTTTTGTTTCTTCCAAATCCTGTTTTTAAGAAAAAATATATCAGATTTGAAAAATTGTTTGCTTGAAATTAGAAAAAAAATTTAACTGAATTAAAATAAGTGTGTGAAATGTACTACTTTGTAATCACTTTCAGAGATATGCTTTTTTTATCTATGATTAAAAGTAAAGTATCTTAAAAAATTGCCAAACCCAACCAGTAATGTTTTTGACAATTTTTGCTGTAAATACGTAATCCGCACATGTTGTAAAAAAACGTCACTTGCTGTAATGTTTAGGCACATTTGCTGTAAATACGTAAGCAGCACACGTTGTTAAAAAACATCACAAGCTGTTAAGTTTAGGCACATTTGCTATAAATACGTAATCAGCACATGTTGTAATAAAACATCACATGCTGTTAAATTTAGGCACATTTGCTGTAAATATGTTAGCAGCACATGTTGTAAAATAAAATCACATGCTGTTAATTGAAATAAACACATTGAAGTTTTAAGTTTTACAACACACTGTCATGGCACAATTTTTACCCGGACAGTGTGCTGTTTTCAGTCTGATTTTTTTAAACAGTGTAGACACCCGATATATCATGCAGAGGGTCACCGGTTCGATTCCAAGTGACAGCCAAAATGTGCATAACGCTATACTCACTTAAGACTACACAGCGGCTAATAAAAGTTTCAATGTTTTAAGTGTAATCTTAAAACAAGCTCTGCTTAAAAGAATTAACAGCTAATTTTTAATATATGTATTACTCATATTTTTTTCACGGTCTTCCTCCTATATTCCATATTTAGCCGTAATGTTTAATTTAAAAAATAAACTTCATTTCAATTAAATGTGCACCTTTTTTTACTAATAGATGGGGAACTCCCCTTGAATTAAACTAATTATTAACACAATTCGAAAAGTTTAAAGATAAAACAATTCGCAGTTTGATACTTTCAAATACAAAAAGAAGAAAATAATTTATTAACCTAGAACATTTAACCAATTAGATATCGAGTGAGAATCTATTTTTTTTCGACTGATTCCTAACAACTTTCCTACATGGAACGGTACATTTCGAACGTTCATTTTAACGTTAATAAATCATTCTGTTCTTTGAATTAATAAATGATTCAATGCACAGAAGGATATCTTTATTTTCCTGCAATTAAGTGCCTTTAATAATTAATGATGAAATAAAGTTTAGCCATGTTTAACCCTATGAGAGGTTAGACAAGGGGTAAAATTGCAAAGTTGTTTTGCATGCAAATTAGGTTACTTTATATTTGCAATGCATATATATTATAATTTATTTATTTTAAATTTTAAATAGATATGGGTTCCGAGAAATACCCCAAAGTTTTCGATTTGAAAAATATTTCAACATCGAATGTATTTTTTTAATTTAAAGTTCATGCGTATTGCTAGAAAAACTGGAAATCCTTAGACGACTTATGTTGTTCAGCTCCGTCACAAGGTGAACGAATTTCTATATTTAGGAATGGTTTCAATCTGAAAGTAATTTTCTTGTATATACATTGTTATGTACTCTCCCGTATTATGCAAGAGTACTTACCTTGAATCTGACCTGGTGATTTTACTAAACTGTAACGGTATATATTCATTTTTTATTCAATAAAGTTCCATACCCCCTTAATCCCCCCGTAGTCTCCTCCCCAAAGAATCGCTTGCTTTAAATCTCTTCCAGATTAGTAGCTTTGTATGTGTAACTCACTGATCTCTAACTGTAACTTCTGGATAGGGCAAGATATTTTGTTGACTTGAAGCCGATGTAGAGACAGTCATGATGTGCCCCACTTTCTTTGCTACCGCAATATTTCGTATATTATTCATGTTAAAATAAGCCGACGTGTATTGCTTTTGGTTGAGTTTTTTTTTCTATTTTCTTTTTAAACCTATTTTAAATGCAATCTGCTATTAAAATAGAAAGTAATTTGAAAAACAAAGTCGAAGTAGATAAAAAGCAAGAGCAAAAACTATTTGCTTGGCAATATAAAAATTAATTCTATAAGAAGAAAATATAATATTTACATACATTTAATATTTCTACAATGCTATGGTAATAAAAAACACCACTAAATCACTTAAAGAAAATATTGGGGCACAGCATGGCTGCTTTCAATTGGCTTCAAAGCGCCCATACAAGAAACAAAGTTTGAGCCTTCCAGCAGTTACAGTTAAAGTTCAGTGATGGGACTTCTTGTAACAGATGTTTTCTTCTTAACATCAAAAGTTCAATTGAGATTTCTTTTATATCAAGATTCATCTCACTGCAATAAAAAAACAAGTTTTTCTTTTCTTTTTTTGAACATAAAGAACACTTGTTGGTATAAAATCTGGAAACGATTTAACAATTTAAAATTATTTCCCATTGGCCGTATTGACAACATCTTTCGATTTAATAAATTTAAATAGTTGAATAAGGTCTCCTCTAGTCCTCCACTCCTAACATCACTGTACTGGCGTTGTACTAAATTGATGTTTCTCTAAAACTTGACAACTATTTTCATGGCTGTCCCATAATTGTCTCATCATTTATATTTATCGTAATCAATATTAATTTCATAGAATGACTCGTTATTTCATGGAATAACTAGTTATTCCATGAAATAACTAGGTATTCTATGAAATAACTAGGTATTCTATGAAATAACTTAATTATATACTGTAACGGTAACATATACAATTTTCAAGATTTAAGCTTTGCAATATAGTTTATTTTGGAAGTTCCCTCTAAGTTCATTGTAAGTTCCTTCTAACAAATCCAATATCTTAGATTTAACAATTTAAATTGAACAATTTATTTCTTCTTTACGCGACTACTTCTTAAATTTTGAATAACTACTGAAATTACATATAATAACAAGTTATTGCATGGAATAACTAGGTATTCTATGAAATAACTGAAGTATGTGCTTTAACGGTAACATCTACAATTTTCAAGATTTAAGCTTTGCAATATAGTTTATTTTGGAAGTTCCCTCTAAGTTCATTGTAAGTTCATTCTAACAAATCCAATATCTTAGATTTAACAATTTAAATTGAACAATTTATTTCTTCTTTACGCGACTACTTCTTAAATTTTGAATAACTACTAAAATAGCATATAATAACTAGTTATTGAATGTAATAACTAGGTATTCTATGAAATAACTGAAGTATATGTTTTAACGGTAACGTATACAATTTTCAAGATTTAAGCTTTGCAATATAGTTTATTTTGGAAGTTCCCTCTAAGTTCATTGTAAGTTCATTCTAACAAATCCAATATCTTAGATTTAACAATTTAAATTTAACGATTTATTTCTTCTTTATGCAACATCTTCTTAAATTTTGAATAACGACTGAAATTGCATATAATAACTAGTTATTTCATGGAATAACTAGGTATTCTATGAAATAACTGAAGTATATGCTTTAACGGTAACATACATTTTTCAAGATATGAGCTTTGCGCTATAGTTCATTCTCGAAATTCCCTCTAAGTTCATTGTAAGTTCATTCTAACAAATCCAATATCTTAGATTTAACAATTTAAATTTAACGATTTATTTCTTCTACGCGACATCTTCTTAAATTGTGAATAACGACAGAAATTGCATATTTTACCAACATTGCTCCTGTATACCTTTCGCTTTTCGAAAAAACGTGACGAATTCTACAAATCTATTCAGGCACTCCACGCAAAGTATGAAAAAATATTTTCTCCTCAGAAACGGCACTTATAATCTTTAGTAATAATAAATCTTTTCCAAAATCTCGATATCAAGGTCTTTTGTGAGTCACGTTTCAATTTTAGAGTAATGGAGATTTCGCTCGTTGCCAGAAAAAAAAACTTTATATTTACCTTTTGTGGCAGTTTGAGCCTTATGACCTAAGCGTGATAGGAATAAAGAAGGCCATTTGAGAACAATATCATCCCTTATCAGGTTCCAAATATCTGAAAATTTATCATAAAATAGATAAATGTGCATAGTTTTATGATAGATAAGAAGATAGCAAAAAATGAAGATTATATTAAAATGCTTGATTTGTATGGCATCAAACTTCGAGTAAACAAATATTTAAATGATTTTGCAAATCGGATTCTGTGAATTTTTTTAAGTAAATTTAAAAGGAATTTTTAAGAACCAATTTTTATACCTATTTACCTCTATTTTAAACAACTTTAAAGTGCGTCAATCAATTTCGAAAAGCGCGCCAAGGAAGTGGTTATCAATTCGACTGTTATGTATATATATTTGTTAATGTATGTTCGCGCACGATGTCTGTTTTAATTAAGATAATTGTATTATTGGATAAGCGATGTCTCACTTGGCACCTTTTGTAACAAATATCCGGTTGTCCGGTGTTTAACTGTCCGGAATTCTGAATTAATCTGACCCTTTGAAAAAAAAATATTGTCCGATTTTTCGAAAATTCTTTTTTAATTAGATAGAAAAAAATCCACTTTGACAATATTTATAATTGGTTATCCAGCTTTTTTTTTAATCCGGAAATATCGATTAACCGGACTTTTTTAAAACATTTCTTCCAAAAAAAAAATCCTAGAAATTTTGACCGAAAAAAATAGTCTAATTTCACTGTGGTGATGATAACAGCTACAAAATAGATTAAAAATAATACGAATTGAAATAATAAATATACTAGTCATTATAAAGAAAACAGGAAAATAAATAATATTTATTTATTATTAGCAGAAATACTAGTTCTACGTACGGTGTTAATTAAAATTGATGCAAAGAAAGAAAAAATACATTATTCTGTCCTCTAAGTGTACCACCTGTAAGTGTAGAGTATGTATTTTTTTTACTTTTTAGAGCATTTTTCTTAAAGTCGGTTTTCTTTTTTTAAAAATATATTAGTTTATATTATTATTGATTAACATACGAGTCTGTTTCAATTAAAGAAAGTTAATTGCTCTCAATAGCACCAAAATACATACATTAAACTAATTTCGAATTTAAAAAACATTTATCAAATTTAGAACAAATATATTTTGTTTTCAAATGAGACTTTGAAATAAATTATCTAGCAAGACAAATTTACCATACTTCGAATGGCTCATGTACTAATGTATAGTTGTTGTGAAAAACAACAATAATTTATTCTTAATTAGCAAAGTCTAGACGGTGTAACTATTAAGTCGACTACCAACAAACTAATCAGACGCGAACAACGGAAATCTTCGCACAGCTTGGAAAAACTTTTAGCCATTCTTAGAACAACAGTCTAAATTTCGATAATTTGTCTTCATTAGAAACGTAAAATGCATTTTTAAATTCTAGAAGGAATAGTTTAAAATTCGTAGGAAAAAAGGACATGGGGATTTAGTTTAAAAAATTTATTCCACGTATTTCCACGGCCTTCCAACACTTGGAAGCAAATGATTTATAGTTTGAAATAATTTTTAATAAAGTACAAATTTATATTCTTTTAAGTATAATTTTTTTTTAATATTTCCACTTAGATACTGCTTCGGTTTTATAATTCACCAATACTGGTTTTGTCATCAATATGTCTTAACAATCAATTTAAACGATAATATAATTAAATCACTCCAGTTTCATATTTGTATTGAACATATAAATACCATAAAGTAAAATATAAATGTTAATCTAGATAGAGTATTTGATGTTTACAAAAAAATTAGGGTAAGTACATACTATACTGTACTGTAAGAATTTATTCATGGATACTTTTGGGTCCCACGCGGTATATAGGTCAGATGGGAGAATGGATAAATAGCCAACCTGGTTGATGTGACTCACCTTCTCTACATGATGTTAGATGATTTATCCCCAAAGGATGATTCCCCGTAGAGTTAAGTGGGCGGAAGCACATACCGCATGGACGATATTCCCCTCCACGCTTTTCAAAGGCGGAATAGGGAGGGTTTAATAAACAGTCTGGTCGACGCGCCCTACTTTCTTCCACACGTATCATTTATCCACATAGGATTATATCACGTGGAATTATGGGGGCTGAAGCGAGTGGAAGAATGGGTTAACTAACATTTGTGACAAAAATCTCATTTTAATGTAGATGAAAGCTTTAAGGACATATGCGTCTTTATTCAATATTATATGGCTCTGCTTGATTTATTTAGGCAGATACAGAGCAGTAAAAGCATATGTTTTACTTATAATGGTTCGATTTCATTAAGCGAATCTAAACGCCAAATTTGTGAAAACGCGCCCGTTTTGTTAACCTACCACCACTAATCACGCTCACAATCGATGAATAGGAAAAAGTATCGTGCCAAATTTCTTCCTTGGTGACAAATAAAGGAAAGCGACCCTTTTCTTCAAGATTGTTGTCGGTGAAACAGCTGTTCATCTAGGAAAGCGATTTTTGTCAGTTAACCCTTTCTTCCACTTGCTCCTTCAATTGGCCTGTTCGAAGCGTCTTACTTGCCTGTACACGATGGTACATCATTTAAACACACAGGCTGACTCCACGTGGAAGTTATGAGGATTTTACAAATGTCATTTTTTACACCCTAGACCGAAAGAATAGACGTATCCACGTCAAAGTTACAAAGCAAGTAATTCTTCGAACAGTGAAGTTCGGAAAATATTGTTATTCTACTAGTATAATTATTAAGGTTTATTCGCTGATGTTATAGGGTTCAACAATTTATCAGCAAAAAGTATATTAATAGTTAATATATAGACATAGTGACGTTAAATCTTTACAATGCTATTACATAGAGCATTTCTCTCGAAATTTTTGTTCAAATTAATCGGTAAACAAAAGTGTCTTTGCGTTAAATATTTAAAACGTTATTGAAATTCATTTGATCTAGAAACGAATAAATAAAAAAATAACCTAGAAATAATTTTCGCATTTTTGAAACATAAAAGAAAACTCAAAACTCAACTCTAGTAATTTATAAGTTTGGATGATTGTCTTTAAATATATTAAAGTTTTTAAATTTCAATATACCTACACTGTTAAAAATTTCAGTTCAACGTTGCACCATATATTGGTGCTCTGCAACAACTTATACCATATTATGATACAATTTAGGTTGAACCAAAAATCCTTGATCGAAAATAACGCAGCTTTTACCAAAAAATGGTGCAATCTCCTAAATTGTAACCGGAACCTTCGCTGAATCTACGAACCGGGGAATCCTCTCAATCCTTTTGCTTTGCGGGCCCGGTTTTCCAGTGGATAAAGGCATTCAGCTGTAATCAGAGGATTGCTAGTTCGAGCCCGTGCGGCGGACTTGACAAAAAAGTAAAAAAGTAGTGATTTTGCGATCGGATTGTTGCCAGCTTCGCTACAAAAATACTATCCAACAAATTATACCTGCGTTTCACCATAATATGGTATAGCGAAAACTCGAATTTTGGTTCAACGTTTCACCATAAAATAGTGAAGCGAACATATGAGTTTTGACGCAACATTTCACCACTAAATGGTATCAGCGGTATTACCGTAAAATGGTGATATTAAGCACCAAATGTTGGTTGCAGCTAAATGTGTACCCAATTTTGGTACTGGGTCGTAATAATTTTGAACTGTGTAGTTTCATCGAAAGTATAAATTGGCTAATAGAAAATACGAATGAAAAAATAACAAACAAAAAAAATAAAAATAAAAAACTTCTGTTCCCGGAAGAAATATTTCCAACTCTACGTTCTTGATTGTTGTCTTCTGCGACAAATCTCACACCTCAATTCATCCGGGTCTTTTGTATTTTCGTCACGTATCACTTTCTTTCGAACTTCCAACTTGAAAGTGAAATCAGGGTTGGAACTTTTCCAGAGGCTTAGAAAATAATATTTTCTTATTTTTAAAAAATTCACGCACACCTAACTATGTTATGCAAAATAAACTGGTTATCCGGCTTTTATTTATCCGAAAATATCAATTAACTGGACTTTTAAAAAAAATATTCTGATTTTAAACTATTTTGATTTGCTGGATAGAGAATGTCCAATAATTAAATTTATTTTCGTTTTGTTGGAAAGGGATTGTTATAACAATATACATTGTTGGCATAACATAATTTTGTTTACCCGTCATTTATTGAACCGGATAATTACAAAATATCCGGTTCTGAATCTAAAAAGAAAGTTCTTCTAAGAAAGTAGCAACTTGAATTTCTAGTAGCAGGGAAAAAGTCCCTGTTAATTAAATACTAAAAATTGAAAAATATTTTTTAAAAAAAAGGAAACCCGACTAAGTAAAAAGCGCGAAAAAGTAAAAAATAATTTCTAATTTTTCGAACAAGTTGAATTTTTTTAAATATTTAATATTAATTTTATACTTTGCTACAACTTTTTTTGCAGTTTGTGCCAATTTGCAAAAACTATAAATAAATTTTTGACGGCAATTATAAAATGTTGTAATAAGTATAAAATTAATATGAAATATTTAATTTTTTTCAACTTGTTCGAAAAATTAAAAAAAAAAAATTACTTTTTAGAGCTTTTTTCTAAGTCGGTTTTCCTTTTTTAAAAAAAGATTATTTTATTGAAAGACTCATGGAATTGCTTCCTATTAAAGACATAATGTTTTTCTTGCGTTATACAAACTTTGATTTATAATGTATTACAAAGACATATTCAAATACAAATACAAATACAAATATTGACGACCAACAACGTAGGACTCTTTCAGGCAAAAAGTTTAAAATACAAAAACAATTCTAAAAATAATCTTTTTTAAAAAGAAAAGGAAAACCGAGTTTAAGAAAAATGCGCTAAAAAGTAAAAAAAATATTTTTAAGTTTACGAACAAGTCGAAAAATGTAATTATTTTATATCAATATATTTGTTAATATTTTTTTTTAAACTGGCGTCAAATTTTAGGTTGTGTTTTGCAAATTACCACTAACTTCAAAAAGTTGTAATAAGTATATAAAATGGATATTAAATAATTTAATTTTTCAACTTGTTCGTAAAATTAAAAATTATTTTTTATCTTTTAGCGCATTTTTCTTAAAGTCGGTTTTCCTTTTTTTTTTTTAATATATTTTTTTTCCCTGATTAGTTTTTAATTTAGTAGAGGCTTCGCCTTCTGCCATTGTTCTTCAATAATTTCAAGTTGTTCACATTTTTCCATGTCTCGGGTCCGATTTAATAAATGACTAGTAAACAAAAACTATATATTGTCTCATCAATGTATGTTGTAAAACAATCCCTATCCATTCTAATAAATGCCGGGTGAGCGAAAAATATTTGTTATACAATCTTTATTCAACAATGAAATATTTTGAAATCGGAGAAATTGTCTTTTTTAAAAGTACGGTTAATCGATATTTCCGGATATATAACAGCCGGATAACCGATTTATTTATTATTTTTTGAAAAACTGGATTTTCCGCTAATTAACAAAAAAAAAATTTCGAAATTGGACAGTATTTTTTTTTTAAAACGGTCCGGTTAATTGAGAATTTCGGATAGTTAAAAGCCGGATAATCGGATATTTTTTTCTTCAAAAGGTGCCTGTGAGACATCCCCTATCCACCATAAAAAGAATTTTCCAAATAACTGAATTAGAACAGAAATCTTGCGCGAACATACATAAAAAAAATATGTAACAGTCGCATTGATAACCTGTCTCATTTTGGCGCGTTTTGACGGTTTTGGTTGGCGCGCTTTTCAGTCAGTTAAAAATTAGACACTATAATTCAATTTATCTAGATTCACTCAAACTGAAACGACCAAAATTATAATGAATATGGCCGTTTTTGAAAAAAAAAACTGTTTAGATATTCGAATTTTGATTTGAAGAGTCTGGTACTGTACATTTCATAACTCTAATATGTATGGTATAAAAAACTCTTAATTAATTGTTACACATTTTAAATAAGAAAACATGAAATCTCCCATTTAAAACTAATGTTTGTAATGAATTTATAAATTACGAATTTCTCTAATCTATATGTTCCTAAATTACTTTTACATGAGAAATATAAGAATAAATGTAACATACAATTGCAACCAGTACCGTTAGTCATTAACTAAAACCATTAGATACAAACGTGTTTGGGGGACTCGGAATGGAGAAAAAAAATATATCCAATCTTATCCGGCGCCTTGCAGTTTGGCTTCTTCTAATTATTGGGCTTGTCAGGGGAAGCAACTTCTATAAATTGATGAGATTGACTTTCTTTTAATTTTCAATATAATTAATTATATTAGATTTAAAAGTTTAGGAAGTCCCTTTTCGGATTTACCGAATAGTTCTTATTATTAAAAGAAAATATTGTATATTATACGTATGTTTGTGATTTCTAAAAATATAGTCGTTTTTAGCAGACTGAAAAGCGCGCCAACCAAAACCGCCAAAGCGAGCCAAAAGGAGAAAGGTTATCAATGCGACTGTTATGTATTTTTTTATGCATGTTCGCGCAAGATTTCTGTTCTAATTCAGATATTTGGAAAATTCTTTTTTTTTGTTTGATAAATGTTTCACTTGGGCACCTTTAAAAAAAAAAATCGGTTATCCGGCATCCAGAATTCTCAATTAACCGGACAGATTGAAAAAATTATTGTCCGATTTCGAAAATTCTTTTTTTTTTTGTTGGGTATAGAAAAATCTATTTTGGCAAAAACTGCAAAAAATAATCCGGTCTGAAAAGTAGCATAATGCATTCCATTTAAAAAAATTATAGTTTTATTTATGCAACTTAATATTTCAATCAGTATTTATAAACTGTTTTAATTAAAAAGTTTAAGGATTTTGTAATATAATTTCTTTTTAAAATATTTTATTTAGATTCCAAATTATAAATAAAAAAGGGCGGAGTAGCATAAAATACCTCAAAAGTTCAAAGTGATTATTCAAAATTCCATTTAAATTAAATTTGTTCTTATAAATATTTTTATAAAAAAAGTATAAAACCATAACCTAAATAATTGCACTTTTTATAAAATATATGCCATTTGCATGTAATTTTAATGAATTTCGATCTACGTTTCTATTCAAGGGTCAAGTAGGTCAAATTAAAAGGTCAGATCTCGAAAATTCCCTATTTCCCCACGAAAGTAGAGCAAACGCAAATGAAAAAAAAGGGAGAAACATTGTTTCTGTGGTTATGAAAAGTTACGCCAGATGGCAGTGTTACTATTTCGAGTGACCGTGGCATTGCGGCATAAGCAGACCTATAGGAAACTAACATCACTTCCGAAATAGTGTGATAATATGATGTGATACGCTTTCAGTATTTACTATTAGTTTTCTTTAATTAGTGAGCAGAGAATCAGTGCACAAAATAGGTAAGTGATTAAATGCTCATCGATTCTTTTTGGATTAAATATTTTTACTTCGTTCCTCATTAAAATGCAGCTACCGTAACCTGTGGTATATTTGGGATTGCTGCCAGCTTAAATTTCGGTAATCTTCGACGGGTTGTGTTACTTATCCGTTAAAAAGTTTGTTTCTCCGTTATGTGGTAACGGATTTTGTTTAGATATTTTATTCGTTGTAAATACATTTTTGTGCTATTTTCGTTTTGTTTTGGGGCCGTTAAATCGTGTCATTTGCCAAGGTTATAAACTTTTGACATGCGCGCGGGACGTTTGAGATTTCTCTATATTCAACCACGTTTGTGTCTCAACTTAACTTTTTAAATTATTACTAAAAGTTTTTTTTTTAATATTTCGGTGCCAGAATGTAGTAGTCCAATTTCATCCAAATTATTTTTTTCATGGGTAAAATTTATTTATTGTATTATATAACTTCTGCAATAAAAAAAATCGTCACAAGATATTACGCTAGTTGGTTAATCATAATTATTTTCCACAATTTACATAATATATCTTTAAATTTCCAAAAATATATATTGAATTTTAAATTAACAATACACTTTTTAATAAACTAATTTAATGTTTTATTTGTTAAGAAAATATATCATCTAAAAAAAACATTTATATATATGCTATATAATTTATGTGTTCCTTATGTTATTTTTGAGTTATTAATTTCTAGTGTAACATTTTTACCTTTTTAATGGGTAGATACATATATCAAATGATTGTTATGTATTTTTAATGTTTATCAATACATTAGAACTCCAATTATCTAGATCCCTTTAGAAAAAAAGAAAGAAAAATCTGCATTTAAAAAAAATTATAAATCACAGAAATGTAATAACAGCGAAACAACTGACTTTGACTGATATGTGAAAGCATTAATACATTATACAAATACTAAATGTAAACAATTGGGTTAATTCCTAGTGCACAGTGCCACCGCCAAATGTGATTTGACGAGCGAAAATTTTTATTTGTTGGTAACACTATTTCACAACGTTCTTAGCAATATCATGATGTACGGCAACCCTACTTTTTTTTTCTCGCAACGTTTTATGTTTGGTTGTTTGCCAAGGCTTTGGCGCCAATTTTCAGAATTGCGCCAAGGAGGCACCATACACTAGGAATTTACCCAAAATTGTTTTCATGGTAATTAAATTGCATTTTATATTACTAAAGCAAATTTCGTTGTTTTTTTAAATAATAAATCGTATTTTTGTGAATTTTTCGGACATTCGGATGGGTCTAATCCCAATTGATCTCCATAACTGGAGTACTGTTGTCGTAAAACTCAGTTTATTTTACTTTCAAATGTATCAAATATGTTCTAACATGTGATAAATAATGTTATGCTAATATTTTCCTTCATTTTGTTTTTCAGTTAAATCCCTCACCTGCGTGAAGCCAATTTCTCTTGCTGTGATTTAAACAAAAACGACAACGATGGCTTTCGCAGGGATTAAAAAACAATTTAATAAAGCTAATCAGGTGAGAAATATTTTCATATCACATTTGACGTATTTGATAACTGATGAAGTTGTTTTAATTACTATAAACAGGGTTACCACGCATCTGGAAAACTTAGAAATTCTCAGGAAAAATGGAACAATTTTTATAATTTTCTGGAAAAGTCTGGGAAGTTTTCTAAAAATTTTATAGCTATTAGTGCCGGTTATATTCTTTTTTATTGTTATTGATGTTAAATCGTAAAAAATAAAAATGCTAAATTTTCGATTTTGCATACTTTGCTAGGTTATTATTTGTAAGCACTTTATTTTTTCCAACTTCAAGTTTAATATGTAAATAAATAATATAACTGTTTGTCTGTAATTTTTAAAAAATCTTCTGGGAAACCTGGAAAAGTCAGGGAATTTTTATATAAATATTAAGTGGCAACCCTGTATAAAATTGTGTAAAAAATGACTTTTTTCATATTTGATTTAAAGTGTAGTATTTTGTACATTTTAATAATCATAAAAATATATACGGTTAGGTATAAAAGGTTGGGTTCAGGCATTTTCTTAAAATGCTATATAAAATGTATAATGTTTAAATATAATTTTTACTTTAATCTTTCTTTTTCTTTAATTTCCTAATATCCCAATGTATTACAATACGTTATAAAAAAAATTTGCTAAATTTTTTGTATATATTTGGTAAAATTGCTATTTAAGTGTACATGAATATAAATACATGTATGAAATTGAAATGTTAGAGAAGTAGTAGTTCTAAGCTCATTTACCGAAATGAAACATTATTTGATTTCTTTTATCAGTAATAAGTACAAATTGAAAACTCTTTTCCGTCACTGAAATGTTAGTGCAAGGCCACCAAGTCTGCCTTTGGATTGGTTATATGTTAACTTCAGAATGTAGTTCTAAGAGGTTTATGTCAAAAATATGTCACTAACTAAATTGGGGATAAAATATGTATTGAATCCTACAAATAAATATGTATTTGAGCATAACTTAAATAGAAATTAATAAAATAAATTTTTGGGACCCGACTATTTAAATAATTTTTAATTGAAATTCTTTGTGTTATTTTATGACTTATTTACATTTTTTATTGATGGATACTTTGTCCTATGTTTTAGTACATGAGTGAGAAGATAGGTGGAGCAGAAGGTACAAAATTTACTGAAGAATACACAGAAATGGAAAGGGTAAAATTAAATACATTTTATATTAAAATCATTAATAAAAAGTTTGCATTTTTATTACTATGTTTTATATTGATTACTTTATATTAAAAATAAAGATTTTAATATCTTTACTTAGATTTTTTATTTAAATCAGAATTTTTAATATTACTTAAAATCAATGATTACTGGAACATAAGTGAATACGCCTTCTAACATTACTATTTTTTTATAAAATTCTGTGAAAAAGTTCTTTTTCTGAGTAAAGTTTTAGACTTAGATATTAATATGAGTTTTTTATAACATGTAATTCATAAACTTTATTCTGGTAATTCTTTTAATTTATTCATGCGAATATTTCGTACATATTGACTATTATCTTGTTTATAATAAAATATTTTATTTTATTGTGTTGTTATATTATCTTAAGTTTTAGCAATGGAAGCCATCCAATTCTTCTTTCCTTTTTTTTCAGAAAACAGATCTTACTAATGAACTTGTGGAAGACTTGCTTAATAAAACAAAAGAATATTTGCAACCCAATCCAGGTATGATAAAACTCTCAATTATTTGTATTATAATTCATTGAGACTTGATGGAATGCACAACCTTAATTTTCTCATCTTTAGCTATCTATTCACGATAAACATCTATATTCTTTTTGAATTTTATATTAAACATACTGTTGCTTAAGTTGTAATACTATGCAAGTCCGAAAATATAAACCAATTTGTACACCATTTTGTTCTGATAAGAAATGGAAATGTTGTGAGTGTATTAAATATTATGAAAAGCGCCATAACACAGTCTAAATTAATCTTTGACATACAGTTCAAATTGCTTTTATTATATGAAAAGGGTTTTTTTGTATCGTGGAAAATTGAGGTTTTTAACTTGTATGGCATCGTGGCCTAAGCAATGATATCTTAATATTTCTCATGAATGTTTGTTTTAAAAAACTTCTTTGCCATTCATGTAAAGGAACCTCTGAACCAGAACTTAAATAAGGAAACTCCAATTTTATTTTCTACTAAAATAATTGTAGTTTTCAAATGTGTACTGAAGTAGGTTTAAAGAATTTATTCCTGTTGTTTTACAACATTAAAGTAAAAAAAAATATGGTTTTTAAATGGCACTTTTATTTTGAGTTTTAATGGCAAAATCTTAATATTCCAATAAACAAACATTTCCAAATTCAAAAGTGTAAAAATAATTTTAGCCTTTTCAAGTATTCACTGATTGTATTTTTTTTTTTCCAGCCTCTAGAACAAAATTGATGGTGAGTTCAAAAATTCGCGGTGGTGCCAGAGCACATGCTTATCCTCAACCTGAAGGAACTTTAGGTGAAGCCATGGTGAAATTCGGCAAAGATTTAGGAGAAGAGTCACCTTTCGGTAAATATTGCACCTCAGGTTTTTAATTACATTCTTGACAGATTTGTTTTATTGTCATCCTTAAATTATGACATTTTATAAATGTGATCCAGTAGTGAAATTATACAACACAAGAGATTGTAATTATCATTAAAAAATGCATACAAGATCAAAATTTGAAACGTTTAAATCCGTATTTGTGGAAATAAGTCATCGAAACCTATTGAAATATTTATTTTGTATAGACTTATAAATACTTAATAAAAAAAGTATAAGACTTAAGTAAATGAAACTAAAAAGGAAATAAAGACTTAAAAATATATGCTTTACAATAACGAACCTAATTGTATTTAGCAATTGAAGGGGAAAGTGGAAGAAAGAGTTAACTAACAAAAATCACTTTCCAAGATAACAGCTTTTTCACTGACAAATATCTTGAAGATAAGTGTCACTTTTCTTGAGCATCCACCATTTGTCGCTAAGAAAAAAATTGGCACAATACTTTTTCCATTCAGCGATCGTGAGCATGATTAGTTGTGGTAGGTTAACAAAATTTGTACATTTAGCGTTTAGGTTCGCTTAATGAAATCGAACCATTATAAGTGAAACGTATACTTTTTACCGATCTGTATATGCTTAAATAAATTAAGCTGAGCCATACAATTTTGATGGAAGATACAAGACGTCCTTAAAGTTTCCATCTACATTAAAATTAGATTTTTTTTCTAAGCCCTTCTTCCACTTTCTCCTTCAATTACACTAGAATTACTAATTGATAAAATTACACCACATGAATACTTTATATATATATAATATAGGATTTTAATATGGAAAATAAGACTTATTTTAGATATTGATTATACCACTTGTGTTTCATTATAAATAACTTATTCTTATATATTAATGGAAATTATTACTTCTGCAGTAATGTGATTACATATGTATATATTTTTCATACATGTCTGTGAAACAACTAATATCTAATATTAAAACTTTTAATAGTAGCGTGAGCTAAACCTCTAGCAAATTAAATAAATAATTCTGAATATTAATTAATATTTTTGTTTTTCAGGCATTAGTCTGATTGAAGCCGGGGAGGCCTTAAAACAGATGGCAGAGGTTAAATATGCGCTGGAAGATAATGTCAAACAGAATTTCTTGGAGCCCCTACATCATTTACAAACAAAAGACATGAAAGATGTTTTGGTAATTACTATTAACTACATAAATTCGACTCTCTTACGATGTATTTAAGTTTCTAAATCCTTGATAAGAGAAATATGATTTGAAGTCCTTAGAAATAAGCAATGAGTATTAGTGATAGTTTGGTTAGTATATGGTAACTCAAAATCAACAGCTTAGAAACAACTTTTGTATGTGTAAATAAACAATAAAAGTTATTGCTGGCAGAAGAATTTCATTGCAGTTAAATTAAGTTAAGCAATGAAAAACACGATTTCTACTTCCAAGTAATTGGTGTACATACTGATCATATTCTAAAAGTTATGTACGAGCTTTGAAATATATTTTTGCAAAATACTTTAAAAAATATTACACTGGTTTCCAACTATTTAAAGTACATAAACTGTCACAAAGAGTAAATGTAACTTCTATTATTTTTTGTTTCTTTTTAACCAATAGGTAATTCAAAGATAACTTTTTGTGTAATATATTATTCTTGATTCCGTATATTAAAATTAGATATATTTCTCTTTAATCATTACATTAACTTAACAGCAGTAGACTTGAAACAAATAACTTTACAATTATTTCATAATGAAGCATCTTTAGTGATATACTCGTATTGCTTTGCAGTATTCAACAGAAGTATTTAAGTACAACAGAAAATTTTTACGTTACTACTTTGTGTTATTTAAAAATATTTGACTAGCCTCGAGATAAACTGGTTTATTGCAAAAACTACATTTCGGAGAAAAAAAATTTAACATATTTGGAATATTGTTTAGCACTTAGTATAACAATCACATTATTCTCATTTATTTTATCTATTGAATTGTAGTTAACATATATACATTACTACATCTATAGAAAAACATTTTTTTTTTAAAAGGTGTAATTGCCTAAAATAAATATAAAAAAATTTAATTCTAGATAACTTCATGCAAAAGTAACACATGATTAAACACTCATTGACCCCTATACGTCAAAAAGCATTACATTTTTTTATTCCAAATTTTCATAACTGGATTTCTTCAAAAATGTTACACATACCAGTTTAGATCTAGGCTGGCTAATTGTGCATTTATTTGCTAAATTTAATTACTTTTTATTTGCTAGCACCACCGCAAAAAACTTCAAGGGAGGCGGCTAGATTACGATTGCAAGAAAAGACGGCAAGCAAAAAGTAATAATGCTAAGCTTTCCTACTTTGTTACTCTAAACATTATTCTGCTTGCGCTGATTGCTTTACGTGTTCTTATTTATCTTGAAATCTTTGTGTGTTCTAACGATAAAGCTTAACTACTAAATTATGTGTTTTTATATAAAAAGCATGAATATTATCTTAATAAAGTGTAAAGATGACTTAAATATTAGCATGTGTAAAAGTTCTTTAAAAAAAATTAATATTTAAAATAGATTAAAAAATATTGTCATGCAATAATTTTGTTTGAATATATAAGAGTAATGCAGCATGATTTTGTCCTGTAAATTTAAGTATTTTTAAAGTTTGTTTTCTTTTTATTCCTATGAAAAGCCGATACTTCAGGTAAGAGAACTAACAGAATATTTGAATTTGTATGCTAATGGAAGAAGCATTGTAATAACATATTTACTAAATTATGAGAAAAATTCTTCCAATGATGGAATTTTGTTTAGTAGTAATTTAATTTGTTAAGTTTCAAGAAAAATTTTAGCCTTTTCCATCGTTTTTCTGCCGAATAACTATTTGTAATTCAATATTGCCCGAATATAATCCGTAATTAAAATTTATTAATGTATAAAAGAACTCTTTGGGATTAATTTAATGTTAAAAGTTATATTCATTGGTGTTATTTTGAATAAATATAAATATTTTATTTCTTTATTAAATGTAAAAACTTACAAATACAATTGATATACTTTTTGAAATTTAAGTGAATCAATTTTGCAAATTAGGTCAAAACCGAAAAAAAAAAAAAAAAAATTATACAAATATATATATATATATATTAAAGATTATAATTTTTTTTTTTAAATATATATATATTAAAGATTTTAAATAAATATTTTTTTAAAAATATATATATATTTTTAAAGATTATGAATATTTTTTTAAAGATTATGAATATTTTTTTTAAAGATTATGAATATTTTTTTAAAGATTATGAATATATTTTTTTTAATTATAAATATATTTTTTTTTAATTATAATTTTTTTTTTAATTATAAATTTTGTTTATATATTATAAATATATTTTTTTTAATTATAATTTTTTTTTAATTATAAATTTTGTTTATATATTATAAATATATTTTTTTAATTTTTTATAATTTTTTTTTATTCATAAATATTTATTTTAATAATAATTTCAATTAAAAAAATATTTTAAGAATGTCATTACAAACATGCATGCTCTTTGTAATTTACAGATTTGATTTGACTATTTATGAGATGCTAATATACCAAATAATCACAATGAAACATGTGGGGACTATTACAAGTCATATACTTTGATTTTTAAAAATTGCACAGATTTGAAAATAAAAATAGTGTCCAATATATATTATTTGTAACCTTAGTACTTATGACATCCCAAAAAAACATATTTGCTTCTTTCATGCAATTAAAACTTTATGCTTCAATATAGAATTTAATATTTTGCTCTGATTTTATTGATATTTTTATTAAATTACTGCTGTATTGGAATAATGCCTTCCAAGTAGCTTTTTAGAAATTGTAACCATTTCTTCTCCATCTTTGCCATCTAAATGTCCTTTATACAATTCAGCTCTGTGTCATGTTTCAAGGCTGTTCACTGCTGCTGTGTGTTGTCCTGCTTCAACAGTGAAGTTTTTAAATGTAGTTTATTACTAAAATATTAACATTTATATTGTTTATTTCATGTGCTGCTCTCACACCTAATGCAGCAGGTAATTTCCTTCATTTTAACTATTACCTTTTTTTTTTTTTTCAGTATTCTTTTTTCAGCCCTTTTTTTGTAAAGATATAGCGGAACATTAACTGCATTCATTTGCCCGAAATAATTATTGGACTAATCTTAAATTACATTATGTCCTTCCTCCTTAAATAAGGCATAAAATTCTTCTGTAGATTTACCACTCTTTTTTTTTAATAATTTTTCTGCAGATTAGGTAATTTTCATCTATTTTATAATTTGATGGTACGTTTTTGAAATTTTTTGGATATCGAAATTTAGAAAAATTCGTGATTATGCCCTGTATTAAGGATTTAAATTTACAAACAAATTTGAAATTTCCTCCGAGTTGGCAAATTTTTTTTATGAGAAATTTCTAAATTTTCGTGATTAAACGTTATTATTACTGATTTATTAACAGATAAGCATTAAATCATCATGTAACTTTATAATGAAAACCAAGTACTTTGAAAATAATAAAATTAATAGACATTCAATGACTTCTAATTATATAGAAATTATGTGCATCATGTATATATTTTTGTATGAGTAATGATGATTTTGATATGTATAGTGCTTTATAATCTGTATGTCGCCAATAAACAAAGTTGCTAAATATTTTTTTTAATAAATTTAATTTACTGAATTGAGTTTGGTTGTTTCACTGTCTTAGTGAAGTCGGCTAGTTCTATATAAAAAAAATCCTTCAAACATAAGTATTTTAGGGACTTGGTTTGCATATATTTAATTTCATATTTTGAAATTCCAATATTTGAAATCTTCCATTCTGATGCCATTGTTTGTTAATTTCATTTTAATTGAAGACTTAATTGTCAACACATGTTTGATGGGATATATTAAAACTATTTCTTGTTTGAAATGGGCTTAATAAAAAAGATTATTAAAATATTGAACAATCTAATGTGATTATTTACTTGTAGAAATCTAAATACATGTATTTAAACTTAATTCTAAGGGCCTCTCTACACGGGCGTTATTAAAGCACATTATCTTTTGCTCTGCAATTGGGGGATACAAACCAAATGGTTTGTATCCACTAATTTCAAAGCTGTCTGCAAAAGCAACTACCCGTCTATTACACCTGCGTAGATTTGGACATAATTTATGCATGTTAGCTTTTGCAGGTGGCTCTGTGATTGGGGATTACAAACCATCGGTTTGTATATACCAATTGCAGAGCCATCTGCAGCTGACGGGCAATAATAATGTCCTTGTAGAAAGGCCTTGAAAGCTTTTCTTTTTATTGTATTTGTACTAATATTATGTAATTTACAGACACTGCATGTTTTCTGATAAAATTTAGATATATATTAATTGGACAATCAATTTTATAAATTGCTTGTTCCAATGATGGGTTACATTGTTGAAAAGTTTTTCAGCTGTAATAAGTACTACTTAAATTACAAACTGGTCAAAAACAGTTATGTATACAAATTGCACAGTTGTATGTTTTTCATCTTTACTGTAGCTATTTAATTTTTACTACATTTACATTTCGCTAAGAAATGTAATATTTTATTATGGGGTAGTCTCAAAGTGCCTTAACTAACTTTTGTGATTTTTTTTTTTATAAATGAAGTGTTCTAGTCATTTCTTAAAAGGTTTTCCATCCATTTTGTTTTCATTCCTTTCATGAAGTACTTTCAACAAATAATGAAATACTTTCGACAATCAGCATTTAGAGCCTTAGTGCACAGATGTGTTAAATGACAATTCACTGATTTTTCAGGACTGCCATTTTGAAAGTTTTTAGTGTTATTATAATAAAAGGAAAACGGTAATTGAACGTGTGGTCGCAGGAACAGGGCAGTTCCAGTTTTCAAAATCGTTCAGAAAGAACGTAGCTCAATGTGACTGCATCCGGCTAGCAATCGTAGGATTAGGAGTTTGATTCGGTATGAGAGGACTTAACAAAGGTTAAGAAGGGGGCGATCTTGTGATCAGAAGGTTGCCAGATACGTTCCTAAATTACATAAGTCTTCCGAAATTATCCTAAATTCCACCAGCATCTATACAGTACTGGTGCACATTAAATTTGATTGTAGTCAGAGGTCTTGGCGTCTATTGATGTTGTGTTGGGTGCCAGCTCAGGTGTTATCCTCTGCCTGACCATTGTACAAAATACGAAGTAGTGTTCCTGGGTTTTTCCTTTAAGATAGATCTCGAACCTTCTCTATTAAAACCACTGTGCAGCAGCTCCAGTGCGAACAAGGATTCAACCAACCAAGAAAAATGAAAAACACTGAAAGTTTTTTTGCATTGTATAATACAAAGGTAAAGCTACTTTTCCTTTGAATCCCTATAGCCATTGCTCAGAGAAGTCTGATTCTTGAACTTGTAAATAGAGAATTCTTTTCTGTATAAGAATAAATGGAAAAGTGAAAATCAGAAAAAAGTGGTGCTGCCTTGTTCTTGCTCTCCCACCTACAATTGGCTGTAGTTTCTGCCAATTAAAATAATTGTTTTTCATCCCCCACAAGTTGGGCACTATATAGATTGCAATTCAAGGATTCGAATGGGATCTTGCCCTGAAATTCATAAATATGCACTTAACACATATATGCGCTAAGGCCTTGATATACTTTATGAATGTAGGTGCCATGCAGTAGTTCTTTGTTAATAAATCCCACCTGTTCACTTTAAGGGGCCCACCTGAGTGAAGATGAGATTCGGCTTGCCGAAGATAAGTTCGAAGAGTCCTTCAATTTAGCATCCATGGGAATGTTTAATCTCTTAGAGAACGATGTGAGTGAACTCTTCAATTTTATGAATATTTTTAATCTTGTTGCCTGCCATTAAATTGACCTAATTATAAGATGTTTTTTAAGTATGTTTTACTATTTTAAATTTATGCTGTTTTTCATTCAGGAAATTTGATTATAGTTATAATTAAGTAAATTACTAAGTTTTATAGGGCTCAAAACTACTGATCTGCATTGAGATCTTCTTGTATAAGGAGGGTCACCAGTTGATCAATGGATAAAGGTATTCAGCTGGTAATCAGAGGATCGCTAGTTCAAGCCTGTGCGATGGACTCGACAAAGAAAAGTAAAAAAGCAGTGATCTTGCGATCGGAGGGTTGCCAGCTTCACTACAAAAATACTAGAAAGTCGTCTAAAACATCCAACAATTTATACTGGCGTGTATGCGGGACTGCTGCACGATAAATCTGATCAGGGCCCAAAAGAATAAATCTGATGATGCCTATTGAGGTTGCATCGAGTGCCAGGTCAGGTCTTGTCCTTGTCAGCTGATCATGGTTTAAAAATATGAAGCATTGTTCCCAGGTCTTTCCTTCGAGATAGGCTCCGAACCGTCGTCAATAGCCCAATGCTGGAATTATGACCAAGAAGGGTTTAACAAATTTTTTGTTGAATATTTTAGAAAATGTTTTTATAAATTAGGTTTTTGAATGGTAGATAGTGACTTTTGCAGTGGACCACTCTCTTTAGTCTTTTTAAAATGACCACTAATTTAAATGGATTGTTTAGGTCGAACAAATTTCCCAGTTGGCTTCATTGGCGGAGTCTTTATATGATTATCATAATCAGTGTGCTGCCATCTTACAGAGTGCTGTTGAGAGGCTGAATGAACAGTGAGTTTTATTTTCTATTTTTATCATGGATTTGTATCCTGTTGCGCCTTTTTTCGTTTATGAATTATCTTTATACACAAATGAGGTATTTTGTTTAGTTTGCAATTATCATAATACCCTCCTTTCACACACATGAATTTCTTTGAGACTTAATTTGAGAAACATATTTCATGTGTTTCATACATATCGAAAGTTTACAAAAGAATCGCATTTGCAATTTCCATTTATACCAACATGTTGCCAATTTTTGCTATGATATCATAGCCAATCATGTGTAATGTTGCCTATGATGTCATGGGCCTCTTTACACATGATTGGCTGTGATTTCACAACAGGCAATCAAGGATTCTAATTTCGTCGGAGCAGGCCAATGAGAAGAATCTCTATACTTTTTGTGTTTTAAAGTTTTTCTTTTTTTAAAATATAATGGAGCAGGCCAATGGGAAGAATCTCTATACTTTTTGTGTTTTACAGTATTTCTTTTTTTAAATAATTTTTGTTCTTGGAATCCCTTTTAAAAATAATTGCATATAAGGAGTACGCAATTTGTTGTTTACGATGCAACCATTCTCAAAATTTTTAATTGGAAATTTGATGTTTTATTTAACAATTAAAGCTCTAATACCCATAGAATTATTATTTGTCACTGGGCTTAAATAAAACACGGTTATAATTTGAAAGATGAGTTCTTTGTCTCACATAACACATTCGTCTACTTGGCTCGTAATTGTTATTGTTAAATTATGATAGGCAACCCAATAAAAAAAGGGCATATTCATTAAAAATAAAACTATATTTGCTGTATTTTTGCTTACTAGAGGTTGCTAGCCCATTTGTTGATCTTATAAAATTAACGAAACCTATATCATTAACACTTCTTTAAAATTAACGAATCCTATATCATTAAAAAGCAATAGAGATGGTTGAACAGTACTAAGTATATCAAAGCCCAGTTTGAATGCAAACTTCTTGTATTACTTATCTGTTGGCTGTGTTAAATTACATACCTTTAACATTATATGATTTAATAATTTTAAATAGTTCAATTAGCCCCCTGCAGTTCTCCTCTCCTTGAATGTTTAATGTTCTAAGCTTGTCGCTATAGTTAATTCCTAAAGTACCGTTAACTAATTGCGTATCTCTTTGTTGAACCCATTCTAACAAATCTGTATCTTTTAAGATTAATCCAAAATTGTACTGATTATTCAAGATGAGACCCAATCAACCCCTTATATAATGGCAGTATTACATCTTTAGAATTAGGATACACATTCCTTTTACTTAGATTCCTTTAGAATTAGATTACACATCCAATATTAGCCTTTTTACTTGCGGCCAGATTTGGAAAGCCAACACCCAGATCAGACCTTTTATATAACCATCTTATGTCATAGCTATTTAAGATCGAATATATAACCATTATTGTTATGTAAAATGATCATTATTATAAGTTTTTGTTAATCAATATTCAGATTGCATATCTTAATATGAATATTGATAATTGCATAAAGTGTCAGTGAGTACTTTATTTTTCAAAAATTCTCAAGCGTTTTTCGCCCGCAGGAGAAATGAAGCTGCAAGTCGCCCACGAGAGACCTACCAACCCAAGAAACTGCACGAACTAAACATACCTTCTTTACACGACGACATCTCCCCCCACGGAGACTATGGAGGTAATATTAATGGTGGTACGCACACGGTTATCCCTTCAATCAAAGGTAAATAATTATTTTAGTCTGTGACTCGAATCACTGTGGCCTTCGTCTTTTCTCTATGCCTGTGCGCTTTCTTCGGCTCATTGCTCGTCTCCTTTTTACTCGTTTGGTAAATATTTCGCCTCCTATTTTCTAGACTAACACTTGAATACTGTAGCCCAAGGATGACTTATCAACAGTAAAGGCCTTTATTTTGATCAGTTAGCCAGTATTAAAGGTCGCTAGTCACTTTTGATTGCTAGCAGTAGCTTTAAAGTGGCATGTGCTGCTTGCGGCATTAAGATTAGTGCATTTTAAATCTCCATATCTAACAGTGGCGGCTCGGCTATAAGTACAGCAGCACTTTTTCTAATTTAATTTTTTTAATTGGCTTTACTAGTCTACAAAATGCAGTTTAAATGATCGAAAATCAATTATTAGGGCAGAATTTTTATTTCCTGTTACATCTTCAAAATGCCCGTGAGGAAATAGTATGTTTCAAGCCAATGCCACCTATTGGCCAGTCCCAAGATTTTCAGTACCGTAAAGTCAAAAGAATAGATAAACTTACATTCTCCAGAACTATGTCAGAATGACGTAGCAAGGGCGATTAGCCATTTGGATTGCATTTGAATTGAATATGTCGAAAATACATACCAACAGAATTTAAGCTACAATTAATTTGAGTTTGTTTTACAATCTTAAACTGTTTGATTGCATTGCTTTTTTCTTTCAGCTGTTCCTTCAGCTTATAAAAAGAGTGTTTTTCATTTGTAAAAATTTACTTTGCAGTTTTTTTTTATTGAAAATGTTTCTTTATATTTTTTCCCTATGCATATTTAATAAAAAATTTGCATTTAAATTTACAATTTGAAAAAGCAGCATTCAACGCTGTCACATTTTTAACTTACGAGCCGCCACGTGTTTAATGATGTATGACAATAATTAAGTTTTTAACTTTAGATTTCAAATTTGCATGTGTCTGTATTTTTTTAATTACTCTTAAAACTCCCTTTTTAGAGAATTTTCATTAAAATATAAAAGCAGTTTGCGTCAAAATTATTTCGAGTATGCTTTTTGTATAAACCTGGAAGTTAATTATTTCATCAGAACCCTGTAGCAAATATTAACCTGCCAACATGTTTTATTGTCTATATCGTCGCCATTATTAACAAGCTGCGCAACTTCAAACCACGGAATCATCATCCATACCGAAAGCCGATTGGTAACGAAATGCAAGCTATTTACTTCTAAATGTGGAATTGTTTACAAGAAATTATCGATTTTTTTTCCCCTTTGTTATAATTTTTTCCAGTTAAAAACAAATTTAGTATTTAGGCAATTGGATATTTTTAAAGTAATTTATGACAATTAAACAACAAGCTTTTACAATGCTGTATGGTAAAAAATTATGCAGAATTGTTTCAAAAAATTGTATGGATGTAATTTTTATAATGTTGGCAGTTATGAAGTGTAATTTGAGTTTTTATTTTAAACATTCTTGCTTTCAAGAACTTAAATTTTGTTATAATGAATTATTAGCAAACCTTATCAAGTGCTGTGGTTTCTATATCTATATTGCTATTGTGAAATTCAAATGTTGCATGCTTTGTTTTAAAACCAATTCCGATTAACAGTACAATTTAAATGTTTCCAAACTAAAACTCTCATTATAATAAATATAAATAAAACATTTTATACTTCGAAATATTTAAGGTGCTGAAAATATATTTGAGCTTTAAAAAAAATCAGAATGAAAGTTTGGTTGTTAAAATTTATTTCATCCAGTCAAAATTCTCACTGTAGTCCCATCAAGCATTACCTGCTGCTTAATTCATTTAATAAATAAAATAATTCTTTAAATAATAAAAATAAAAAATGCATTGGCCATGCATTTTTGTATTATACATTGCAATGACCTACTGATTTACTTGATGTGTACTGTATTGTGTAACGTTAAAAAAAAATGTGAAAAGTTTAATAAAAAAAAATTCTAATAAATTCAAGTTCACTAAATATGATTTACTTGAAATTAGCAATGTAAAATTACATGAGTCAGTTTATTTAGACATTATGGTTATTCTCGTAACTATTTTCAATAGTGCTTGCTACAACTTCACTTTGAATTAGAAATTTTTGGAGTTAAAATAATTATAGATTAAAAATTATATCACACAAGAAGAAATTAACATGTTTTAACGATGTCGTTCTCAGCGTCTCCAGCCCGATCTCCTGCCGGCACACCCGTCGAGCACCCTCCCCCCCACAAATCTCTGTTCTTGGGGGGCCTCACTGCTGGCTCCAACCAGAACTCTTCTGCATCGCCCAGTCGATCGCCCTGCCGCTCTCCTAACGGTACTAACGCTCCTACTCTACTAACATTTCTCCTTCCCTTTGCCTCTCTTACTAATGCTACAGCTTACTAATGCATTGTGTGTCTGTCTATACATGAAATTGTGTGATATTTTTTGTTATGATTTTGAAAGAAATGAAGAATAAGTGTTGATATTCTGGTTTTGAAACAGGGTGTCCACAAACAGGTTAAAAAAAAATTTAACTTGACTTCTGGCTGTGAAACATTGTTGATTGGTTTCAAATATTCAAATACTTTTTAAATGCAATCAAAAAGAGGGAAATTGCATATGGGACTTTTAAAAGTGTGTAAAAGTGAAAATCGCATCAAATTGCATTGGGTTTCTACTTTTTGAGTATATTGATTTCTTTTTTAATATTGAGGTTACTTAGTCTTTGATCTTAAAGTACAATCCCTAATAATCTAAGAGATATATTGGACTTTTATGATTTTTTAAGTAGCAATTTGAATTATTGATATTTGGTAAATGCTCTGGAATTTTGAATTTGGGTTAAATTAAATTTTTATGAATTGATTTTTGGATGTTAAACTTTGGTTGCACTTTTTCGGGAGTTAGAAAATCAAGCGAAATAGTTAGAAAACTTGTATATTAAAAATAAATGTATTTTTGGGAAATAATAAGATAATGTCAAAGCATATCTTGCATAATAATAAGGAATACATTTTTAAAGTATTGCCGTGTGTTGAATGCTGTTTGTGGAATTGGGGCTAGAGCTCATTTGAATCTTCAAATTGAATAATTTTCAAAACTCTATATAAAGACTGATTGTGGTAAGGGGGGAAAAACATTATTTTACTTGGAAGAAACAGCTGATGTGTTCTATTTCTTATAATAACGGTACAAACTTTGAAATGTCTGTGTTGAAATATTAATGAGTTTTTATAACCATATCTGTGCTCTGAGGCATTGACGTAGTTTTTTTATTTAAATCATTGTTTATAAATGATAAGATGAACAGAAGATACAAAATGGTTGTTAGTTTAACCTTTATTGGCCAGTATCTAATTTTTTTTTACCCTTATCAATTGGTATCTTCTGTCTCTGTCATTTCTTCCAACCACTTTACAATTAAAAGAAAACTGTCTAAAATACTAAAAACGTTATGCATAATCCCCCATCATGGTTCGAAAGTGTTCCAACCACACCCTTGATCACTATACTCCATGGGGCACCTGTTGTCCCAGCTTATATATAAAGGTTAACAAAAGCTTTGTGCAAAAAATTCTAAAAATTATTTGTTTGACATTCAAACTAAATTATTTTACTTAATTTAACAAAAATTATCGATGTTTTTCCTTCTAGAAAATATTTAGGACACGAATAATAATAAAAATAAAATGGGCGACAAATCCTGTGAGTAGGGGGGCTTTTCTTAGCACTGGTGGGGAAAATGCCCCACCAATTCTATGTTAAAATATGACCTGGTTTTGAAACTGAATGTGTCATCTTATTTTTGCTAAAAAGCAAAACCTGTTATTTCCACATTCCCGCCAATCAGAAATAAAATTATTGCAGACATGCAGGTTCAAGTTCCTATAGACTATTGCTTCCGCAGACTTTTTTATTTTCATTAGTGAAAAACTGTTTGCTGAATGTGTCATCTTATTTTTGCTAAAAAGCAAAACCTGTTATTTCCACATTCCCGCCAATCAGAAATAAAATTATTGCAGACATGTTGAAGCCAGAGTATAGAGTACCTATTATTGCCCAAATCTAATTTTTTAACATAACTGCTTTTGCACTACTCCTACCATCACATGGGAAAGAGTATGGTGACTGCACCTAATAAGAATAGTTAAATTACGTATAAAAATACCTCCAAATAATAAAAAAAATATTATCTTCATATATTCCAAGAGACTAAACTAAAAAAGCTGCCATAATTTTCGAACCATTTTATACTAAATGGTTTGGCAACCAATGTGTTGTCTAGCGACTAAAAAAGTTCAGTTGATTCCCAATCTGTACCACTAGTCTATTCCGAAAATGTGTTTTCCCCATTGTTGCTTATTATGTGGGTTCCACACCAGCTTCTCCACTCCCTTCTCCTGTTCGTTCCCCAGCCAGAACACCGGTGGTGCAGCAACCCTGCGCCCAGGCACTGTACGACTTTGAGCCGGAGAACGAGGGCGAGCTGGCGTTCAAGGAAGGGGAGGTGATCACGCTGACCACGCGCGTGGACGACAACTGGTACGAGGGGAGCATCCACAACCGCACAGGGCTCTTCCCCATCAACTACGTGCAGGTCATGGTGGCACTACCATAAGGAAGGAACAGGTAGCGACTTTTGTTTCTTTGAGGTAGCACTGTATCCCCATGGCCCACGGTAGAAAGTTTGTAAAAATCATGCAGAATTGAAATTCAACATTTCAGTATATTCGTAAATGCACAATAGTTTTAAATCTGGAAAAATATATTTATTTGACTCAATGTTCTAGAGCTGAAAATAATGACTTTTGCTTAAAAACTGTTACTGTACTTTTTTTTTTTTACCAATTGCTTAAAATTCAGGCGTGAAAACATGCCACAATTTACATACTTATATGAAAGTCCTGCAAATTTAAAATTATCGTAAATTATGGAAACAAAAACTATTTATAAATAATAAAAGCTAGGTTATATGTAGTTAAAATTTAAATTTTTGAAATCCCATGCCAAAGGATTTTCTGAAGAGGATAAGATTTATTCACTTAAAAATGCACCTACTACTGATCTTTATAATTGCACTACAACTAAGTATTGCTTATAATTTTTTTATTTATAATTAAATAAATTTATTGTATTACTGTAGCTTGGATACTTTGTTTCTATACAAAGCATGTATTTCAACATTTCTTAATGTAATTGTAAAATCAGGGAACTTTTTTCCAGAATTTTGTTGCCACCCTGTATTAGTTCCATTATGTAATTTATATACCTAAATTAGCAGTTAGTAAAAAAAAATTAAGAGCTCAAAAAACATGCTGTTTCATAATAAAGATAAGAAAATGAACAGTTGGTTCAGATACGATTCCTCACTGTATCGTTTGAAGGTTAATAGTTTTTACTATTATGCAATGACCAGTTCAGGATTTACCTTTAGGAAAAGGTTTAAAATCCGGCTCTGGCAGTAACATTACAAATATCAGAAAATCAGAGGTAATTTTATCTTTGAATTGTAATGCGGGAGTTTCACGTGACGTAGTAACATAAATTCCCTACTTGTAGTTTCGATTTCTTCTCTTTAGCAGACAAGCCTGTGGTTTGGTCGCTCCGCTCGCTTATTTCTCATTATTTGTATTTTAACAAGATAATTTAGCTGTGTATTTTCATCGTTTATTTTTAACAATGCAAAGTTTAAGTAAAAGACCCTTTGTTAGTAAATTTCGGCTTATAACATATTTATTCATATGCAGAAAAACTAAGTGAAATTGTCTTTTTCTATATATGGTTTGATATTTCCTCCTGTTTGAAAAAAAATTTTGGATCAAAATGATCGGAACACAACTTTGAATATTTCGTAGGAACGAAGTTTTCTCGTTTTATCCTAACTAGCCATGCTTTCATCAGATTAGAATCAGAATGAGGGAAACTGTGAAAAGAAACTCTTCTTGCAATACAATCCGTTTTCGAAACAGTGTTAGAACGACCGCATGCACTACATGAAATCACCATGTTAGTATTTTAAAAAGAAAAATCTTAAAAAGTATATTGCAGCAGCTGTATTTCCATACTAATTCTACGGAACTTTTTCGGCGTCTAGAATACGTCTCCATGTTCCGTTGGAACAGCGGTTTTCTTCTTCTTGGCGTGAAACTCCCCCATTAAAGCTCAATAGAAAATTTTCTTATTTAAATATAGCCAGTTATACATTGTTAAACGTTTTTCCTTTAATATTCTTTCAGGTCATACTTTTAGGAGCAACTATCGGAAATAAGATATGAGTGAAGAATAGTTCCAGACATTTTTGTGTTCGTAATTTCTGTTTTTTGAGACAGCCTTGCCAAAGATCTTTACAGTTTTGTATTTAGTGCTGAGCTGAATAGCATAAAATCTAACGTTTGTTTCTGCAACTCGAAAATGGAAGCCTTCACATGTTTGTAAAACTCATCTGTATTGTTAAGATTTGCGTCTAAATATTAAGTTTGTTGTGATCTGCTCTGTATTGTTCATTGAGTGTAAATTAGTTATGTTTAGTTTTGTGGCCAGTAACTTTGTTTTTATCGAAAATTGATTTATTTTATAAATAAACTCTATTAATATTGATTTTCTGAAATAAAAATGTTCAGAATTATTATAATTGATGGCAGTTTTTATAAATTTAAGGTTATTCTCCATATCACTTTGCTTTTCCCTATAAAAATGTCATTTACCTAATGCAATATAATAATGTAGTTTTCAAATAATTGGACTACATACATATGTTTAAAGATTCATCAACAAATATAGTTATTTTTAATACTATTGAATGATTGTTGGCCAAATATTTATAAAAATACTTATCTTTTTCTATTGTGGCTAAGTTGTTTTAATGGTAATGTTAGTAGAATATTAAACAATTTTTTTTTTATTGCTTTTGTGATAAGTAAGTCTTTCAACTTTGACATTTAATTTGTGTAATATTATCTGTCAATTGTTGAGTTTTACTGCTGAAACATGTAAATGATCCATTTTTAAAAATCCTTTAAATTTAATTTTTATGAAATTATCTGTATACTAAAAATTTACCGATTTTAATTTCGACTTTGGCTTCATATTTTCCTGTTGAGATACAATAAAAAGTGTTAAACTTAACGTTTATAAAAATGTTTTCTCATGCATGTGGGTTTCAGCTCACTTGTGCATCTTGTTGCAAAAAATATATTATTTGTTAGTAAAAAAAAATATAAATTTTGCTGCTGAGAATTTACTAGTTTAAAGTTACACATATTTTTATCTCAAAGGATTTTTAAATCTGAAATATATATAAACCTTGCAGCATCAGGTTGCTAAACTTAGCATTGAGACTTATTATTTAAGATTTCTGTTGTTATGAACATCCAAAATCAAAGGGCAACTTAACACTCTACACTCGAGGCGCAATTTCCTTCCATGTTTGACCTAATACCTGCCACTCAGCTGTTACTTAGTCCTACGATAATTAGATAGCATATCATGTTACAAATTACTTTTAAAGAAGATGTTTAAAAACGTATTGCCATAGCTCGGATGTTTTATGTACAATAATTATGTTTTATCTTTGAAAAAGTTTATTTTGTTTGTTACTCGACACGATGCGATTTTTATGTGTGTTATCGTAATTCTTGATTTCCCATCCTTTCTTGATATCATTATACTCTTGTTGCTCTTGTCTTTAATGGATAATTGTTTTAATGTATTTTTACTTCAAAGAAATGTAATCGCCGACAGAAACATTCAATATTTTCTGTACTTATAGAAGTAAATTATAGAAACAAATTGTAGGTTTTATTTTTCAATCGGAATCGCAATTGTATGAATTATTTTGATATAGGTGTAGTTAAACATTGCAGGGTCACCACTTGCAAAAAAAACAATATTTTTTAAATTGTATGATTGGTATTGATTATTTATGATTGGAACTAAATGGATTAGTATGATTTAAATTGTTAATTGTAGTTGTTCAAGGCTAAACTTTGCACAATACGTAGTCGAACTTTGTTTTGTAGTCAGGACTGTGTATGTTTTTTCGACCTCTCCCTATGACATCCATATCCCCTCTCTTCCTTGATCTTCTGGCTTCTAGATGTTTACTCTTTAATCGTCTCATCTCTCTTGGTGTAGCAATGTACTTGTTGTCAGATACAGTGTTCTATGGTACGTTCTATTTCTGTTAATGGGCCGTCAGGAGAACACTGAATTAAAATTAAAGATTTAAAAGTGTGCTGTAGTGGTGCTGTCCTTGAATTTAATGGGTACGGTGATTGGACATTTGCCTTTTTGGTGTCTTAAGAATAACTGAATTGGTTTGTGTTAAAGGGGCCTCAGTCGTGGGAAAAGAGGATTCACCACAGAACTTGGGGAAGAAATAATTTAAAATTCATCAAGGTAATTCCACGTAATATTTTCACCTCAATTTATTGTCATGTTAAGGAGTCTATTTTACAGTGGATGTTAGTAACGTTTGTATAGTTGTAGATAGCGTGACATGGATTGAGGCCTTTTTAACTGCCGAACTTTTCTTCATTTCAAACGATGTGCCTCTGTCTTGTCAAATAAGAAAGGGTAGAAAGTCATTTCATGTTAAAAAAATATAGTTGGAGGATTTTACTGAGATAAACACTTGATTGATTTTTTTTTTGTGCATGCCAGGTGATTGTTTATTTTGCTCAAGGATGGTTAAATGCTATGCAGATATATTTGTATTAATCAATGTTTTTTAATGTTGAATAATTAAATAAAACCTATGTTTTTACCTTTTTATGAAAGACAGTGGTGCTCAACCTTTTTTACATGCATATCCCTTAATAAAACTTTGTTTACGAGACGTCTTTTAGGCTTTTATTTGACTTATTACATTTATATAGTTTACTGTAGGTGTTTTTTGCCATTAATAATATAATTTTTATACACTCCCAGGGGTACGCGTATCACAGGTTGAGATCCACTGATGTTAGGCACAAAATAAAAAGTTTAAATATTTTTTTTTTTCCATTTCAACAATAGTTTTTATAATTAACTGACGATAAATTAATTTATTTAAGATGCGAAAGACAAAATTGAAATTTTACTTGTTTATTTTCCTGTTTTGGGTGCTTTTCTTAATTATGCATGTTTAAAATGAGTTTGCTTTAAATTTCCTAACTGGAATGAATGATTGTTTATTTGATGAAAAATTTATTACGGTTTAAGTAAAATTTTATTTTGTTTTATTAATAAAGCAAAGGAAATTTATTAATTATTAATAACAAAGGAAACTGAATCAATAAATTAATGGGTGTTGTTTAGAATTTTTTTTAAATAAATTAATTGTATTTGCCTATGTTGCATAATTTTCTTGTACGACAAATTTATCTTTAAAAAAAATCAGCTAACTATCAATAGATAGTGTATGTATATTTTCTTTAAAAATAATTTAAATAGCTGTCTATTTGCATTAAAGCATTTACCATCCAATTGTTTTATCGTTTTATTTATTTGTTTATCACCGGTGTTTGACAGTATTTCATATAACAAATGATGTTTTGTCTTTTATTCTGCAAATACCATAGAGTATTATCCATTTCCAATGAATTCTATCTTATTTCCCTTATGCTAGTCGACAAATGATCTAGGACTTCTGTTGGTACATTCGACGATTGTAACGATGTTACAAAAAGAAAAACGTTGAGGAAAGTTCTCCGTACTGGTCACACATCTCGTATCTCGTGCATTCTTTCCTTGACTTTTTGAAGCTTGTATTTTACAACTAAGAAGCAATTTTTAAATTTGACACTTTATCTTTCTAACAGTAGACGGTGAATTGTCCGAGCAAAAAAAAAAAAAAATGTGTGCCATTTGTATGTTGTGTGTTTTAGACTTTTCAATAGCTGTTTCTGTTCTTGGAAGATGAATTCTAGACCTAATACTACTGCAATACTCTGTGTAATTTGATGTGTTTTTTGAGAAGTTTATTGTTCAACTATTTTTCAGCAATAACTATTTCAAATATCATTCCCACTGATCAAGTGTTGTTACATCCAGTGAAGAACTTTGACTGTTGAAGTGAAAGCGACGAAATAAATCTTATGTATTTAATGAGCACTGAATGTTATCATTTATTTCCTAATACCCTCACTTAAGACACTAAGAATGAAGTTTTTAGACATTTTCATTAATTACTTATTCTTAATGATATCCTAACAAATGCGTTTTCTACTTATAATATAAATTTGTAACTATACACAAAATTCTTTTTGAAGAGGTTTTGTTTTGGAAAGTTTTTTTTGTTGCTCAAAGTTGCTATCCTAGATTACATAGTCGCCAATAGCCAACTGTGCAGCTCTAGTGGGACGTTAATTAACCAAACCTAGATTACATCAGTAAATAAACTCTTTAAACTAGATGACATATTTTGAAAAACTTTGAATTATTGAATTCGCTTTTATTCGATAGTGGAATGGATTATTCTAATGTACTTTTTCCTCATTAAAATTATATATGTGAAGTACTATAAATTTTTTTCGAATTGTGATCCATAGCAAAAAGGGAAAGATTATGGCAACTCAGTTTCCCATAATTTAATATGTCTTGGCGAATTATTTTTATAACGCTAATTATCTTCCGTATTTAATAGTTTGTTAAAAGCTGGGGATTAGAGTAAAAGTTGGCTCATTTATGGTGTGGAAACATGTTTTACTTTTCAATAAGCTGAAACAATTCTACAGTTAAGCTTTTCCCTACAATGATTTATATAACTAAAAAAATATTGTTAGGACACAGTGTCAGTGAAGCCAGTATTGGTTTGCGAAGCAAACCAAAGAGGACTGCGTAGCAATCCTCCGAGCGTCAGCGGAACCCCCTAGTATTCCAAAATAGTATTCGCCGATAATAATCTGAAATCGACTAATAATGTATTCGCTTATCTTATTTCCTTTTATCTCTCGCCTATTTGTTATGCATTTTAGTAAGCGCCGAATACGAGGATGATTGTTTGTTCATGGAATTCAATTCATCGCATCTAATAGGATGAATTTTCAATTGAAAAACATTTTTTAAATAAAATATATATATATAAGGAAACTACCTTTAAAAAAAAGGGCTAGTAAGTAAAAAATATTTTTTTTAATTCTAGGAACAAGTAGAAAGAGTTTAAATATTAATTTTATACTTATTACTAATTGAATTCGACGCCAAAAGTTAGGTATGTTTTTGTAAATTGATACCAACTTCAAAAGTGTGTAATAAATATTACATATTTATATTTCCTCTTATTCTTAAATTAAAAAAATATATAGCAATTTTTCAAGTTTTTTTTTTTTTTTTTATATATTGTTTCCCTCTTTTTAATTTAGGCATGGGCCTTTTCGCCCCTTGTTATTATTCACCGCGAAACTCAAGATGTGGCTGACTTCTCTACATTTTAAAATCATCCGGTTTAATAAATGCACAGTAAAAGAAATTGTATTTTTCCCAAATTGTTGAAATTCAATATTCCCATAAATTCCAATTTATATATATTCAAATCATTTTATTTCTTTAATAAAAATAATTTTAAAAAAATTTATTCTTATCATTTCACAGTTTATCATACTAATAACATAATATATTTTTAATTTAACCGAACCTCTCGGACAACGCCAGATAACGAAATTATTAATTATTATAGTGACAGACACAATTTAATTTAATATTTTAGTGTAATACAGAATATTTTACTAAAATGTCCTATAATAGTTCAAAGTTCATGATGATTATTTTTAACCGGATATCCCGTATTTAAAAGTTAAAATCATTCATTGTTGATTACAACTCACTCAAATGTCTCATTTCGTCGCTGATGGGATTTACTTTTGACAATGACGAATTTAAGCTTGTGCAATAATACATGCTTACGCTTAAATTTAAAGATGAACACCTAAGGGTCACAACTGGTGTCGGGATTTTATCGAGATTCATTCAAGTTTATCGTTAAAAATCTTAAAATATTTGCTGGAAGTAAGGAAATGTCGATATTACCGGATATATAACAGCCGGATAACCGACTATTTGTTGCAGTTTTTGCCAAAGTGGATATTTCTCTAATTCGAAATCGGAAACAAAAAATTCGAAATCGGACAATGTTTTCAAACGGTCCGGTTAATTAAAATTCCGGACAGTTAAATGCCGGATTTTTTTTTTCAAAGGTGCCGAAGTAAAACATCTCCTATCAAACAAAAAAACAATTGGCCAAATATCTGAATTAGAACAAATCTTTTCCGCGAACATATTTAAAAAAAATACGTAACAGTCGAATTGATAGTCTCTCCTTTTGGCGAAATTGGTTGGCACCCTTTTAAGTCGATTAAAAATATATGCGAAAATATGTAGTAAAAGTTAGATCAGGTTTGGTTTGGTTTATACTGTTTCCGGCTGCCTATTTCTGTTCTCGTATTGAGACTTATCACAGCAGCATGCACATTCATACATTCACCTCGTTACTTTAGAACCAATATCAGATGACGAGGAAACACCTGAACTGGCACCCAACGCCTTCAATAGACGTCGGGACTTTGGACCCCGATCAGATTTATCATGCATCAATCCCGTATACACGCCGTTATTTTTTGTGGATGTTCTGGACGACTTTTCAAGAATTCTGTAGCGAAGCTGGTAACCCTCCGAAAGTTAGATCAGGAGCTTTCTAGTTATAGAAGGAATTGTCAATGTGGACACGCCTCCCGAAAAGAGGTAGAAGAAAATCTGGTAAAATATAATTCGTGCTGATTGAATGCAAAATATTCAAATAATTGATCTACTTTGTTTTAAACTTAACCTAATCAAATAAATTCACTACACATACAAAAAAAAGTATTTAAAAATTAGTAACTAAACCTACTCGTTTTTCTTTGAGTACAATTGCATCATAAATGAGCGATGGTGTACTCAAATTTAAGTAATCGTACTTTCTCAAAAATGAGGCTGTGTGATTTAGTATTGCTAATCTCAGTTTCTGTTCAAGCCATCTTAACAAAGCGACCTAACAAACTTAAAGTAGTTATTCAGAAAATGGCCTTCCAAATTGTTTTATGCCGATTGCTTAAATGGAAACCGAGTTATTACATCTCAATGATCTTACTTCTCATTCTTTTGGCACACCTTTTTAACATTTCTTCTATTTATAACTTTTTTACGTCGCCCTGGTAGTACAACGGATAAGGCACTGGACTGTGGTGCCTGATAATCTGGGTTCGATTCCCAGTAAGTGATGGTTGTAATTGTTGATATTTATAGAGAGTGATTTATGAAGATAGCCTATTTAGGCACAATTAACTGCTATTTTATTCATTTTTACTAATTTTTTAGTATATATATCTTTTTCAAAAATGAAACTTATGTATTCGGAGCTATGATAAGCATCGAATGTACTCAAAAATGAGGACATTTTACTTATTTGTGAGTACATATTTTTAACAATGTGTAGCCAGACAATATGTTTAAGGAAGGCAAAACTACTTTAGGTAGGGCAATACGGAAAAGGAGGCAAAAATGCTTTATTTTTCAACTTAATTCTATAAAAATTTAGAAGTTAAATTATACTTCTGTCGAACTTCGCACCATTCAAGGATAGATTATCTTCACTCTGAATCAAATATCTATATTTTCTTGTATTAGAAACATACATCAGTGAACTTGAGTGATTTGTCTGTACAATATACGAATTTTAGATATTTGGTATGCTTGTACGGGTAACTTATAAAGTAGTGAGAAAATTCGAGGATACTTTTTTTTACAAAAATCGTCAATGGAACCTTAGAAACTCGAAAAACAACAGAATCCTTAAAAAAAATATGGGGAATAAATAATAATTTTGTATACTGTTTAACAGAAAATGCTTAACTTTTTTTTTCACCAAAAATGCTATGTGTCTAGTAAATAATTTCATCAGGGTGGTATAGTAATTAAGAAAAAAATTAATATAACAAACATTCGGTGTTTTTTAAACTACAGACTTTTGTAATGTTATAAAAAACAATTCACGCAAAACTGTTGTAAAAATAAATTGTACGGATTTAATTTTCGAAAAATTGGCAAGTATGTAATACATGTTTCTTTTTACATTCCAGATAGAACAGAAAAAAACTTGTCATTTTGTTACTCTCTGAGGAACATTTGCTTACCAAATGCACTTACACATGTCTTTCTTCAATTCTTATGATTTGTATCAATACGTCTGGAAAAAATAACTTCTTAAAAGGAAACAGCAGATTTTTAGACAAGACAATGAGGGAAAATTCAAATAAAAATGGTTCAATTCTATCACACATATCATAGGCATTGAAAGCTTCCAAGATAGGTAAGATATCTTGCATTTTCTTAATATATCTATAGTAAAATATTTCAATCGCAGTTCTTTTAAGTTCTAATTTCAAGACAATAAATTCTTGTGCGATGCTGCCTATTTCCTAAATATACCGCTTTCATTAAAAGTTTGAACGATGCAAAAATTAACTTTTTCATGCTACTGCAAAAATACAACTTTATGTAAACACAATAATACGAAAAAGGTTTATTTGGTTTACAAGGAACCATAAGTATGTCCTACATTTGTCGACTTCGATTATTTTTCTGGATATATATTTTTTTAATATTAAAATGTGAATTACTACTCTTCAAAGACGATCCACTTAAAAAATTACTTTTTTATAAAAAAACTTAAATGCAGCTACTAATTTAGAAGTTCAATCAATTCAACCTAATCGCTAATTTTGTCGAAAAAATGTAATATAAAAATGTCGGTATAATTTAATTTATACTTTTCATGGAAAGTTAATATTTAGTATTGGGGTTTGTTTATGCCTCATCTTATTTACGCAGAACAATTTTGGTCACCTTTTTTAAAAAAAGATATTGATTTGTTAGGAAGCTTACAACATAGGGCTACGGAATCGGTTCTGGGGTACTTCGAAAATAGATTATAATATGCTTAGAACTTTAAACATGTGTACTCAAGGAGAAGAGGATTAGAGGGGGCTTTATTAGACTTTAAATTTATCAAATTGGGTGATGCTGAAAGGCGTAAAATTTAATACATCCAATAAGACTAGATGTTCATTACAAGTTATACAAATCAAATCACAATTTAATCGTGAAGTTCCACTGTAAAAAAGAAGGTACTTAAAAATGAGTACCTGAATCTACTCGTTTTTCTCTAAGTGTAATTGCATCGTATGAGCGATGACGTACTCAAATTCAAGTTTCTCGAAAATGAGCAGTGTAATTCAATATTGCTAATCTCAGCTTCTGTTCAAGCCAACTTAACAAAGCGACCTGACACACTTAAAATAGTTTTTCACATTATTTGATGTCAATGTCAATTGCTTAAGAGGAAACTTGAGTTGAGTGAAACAAACCCTTGAGTTATTGCAACTCAATTATCTACTTCCCATTCTTTTGGCACACGTTTTTAACATTTTTTCTATTTGTAACTTCTGCCCGTCGCCTTGGTAGTACAACGTATGAGGCACTGGACTGCGGTGCCTGAGGACCTCGGTTTGAATCCCGGTAAGACTTGGTTGTAGTTGTCGATATTTATTGAATTAAGGGATTTATTAAGGCATCCTATGTAGGCTAGCATCTGCTCTTTTTATTAATTTTTACTCATTGTACTCATTTTTTAGTACATATATTTTTCAAATTGAAAGTTATGTATTCGGAGCCAGGATTAGCACCGAATTTACTAAAAAATTAGTATATTTTACTTGTTTTTACTATCTATTTTTAACAGTGTGTGGAAATATTTTTTTCATAATAGAGTAATAGACAAATTAAATAGTTGCCTGAAAAGGTGTTGATTCGATAGGAGTAGGTAGTTTTAAAAAACAGCCGGATCAACGTTGGGGATTGTTAGAATGCGATAAACGAGACCAACTTTGTTGGGCTTAGACAATAAAAAAAATTGTCGTTAGCAGTAGTTAGTATATAGTTAAAAAACATATTTTTCATTAATAAACATGATGAATTATAACATGCAAATTCAAAAGCTAATTGTTTTGTATCCATGAAAGACGAAGAATGGCACGTGTGCTCTTTATTCTTCTGGCTGTGTGCTGCGTCCCAGTGCTGAGTGCCCTGGAAGACTTACCAATGGAGGTGGAAGAAATGCGAGGTAAGACATTGCACTTGAAAATCTTATTTGCAAAGGTATTTTACAGAATGTAAAAATATCAGATGTAACTACTTTGGAGTCAGAAGGGTTTTACAAAAAACGTCATTTCAGAAAATTATGGAAATTGGGATTAGTCGCCAATAGGAGAAGGAACGATTTTTTTTTAGACACAATCGAACAGGATTTTGGCGTTCTACATTGCATTAACCAAACATGGCTAAAGTGATTTTGCAATACTTTTTATATTGGAACTTTCGAACTTTATCAATTAAACACTATAAGTTTTATCCTTCGAGCATGAGTGGACTGTAGTAGAGCGAATAGGACGTCATAATCGTGAAACCAACATCTCAGACCGAATGACACGTGACTTCTTTTCAAAATTATGAATTTAAAGATACTCGCGATTGGCTGATGAATTGGAAAATGTGTAACAGTGAAAATTTATGAATAGAATGACGTAATTTACCACGTGTCTGAGGCCGTACATGTTGGCCTCACTTTGATGTTAGCGAGATTACAACATTATGTTTTCTCTACTATGAAGGATCCATGCTCGAAGGTTTTATCTAAGATGCCAAATTCTAAATTTTTGGGGATATCACTGGACGCAATGTCGTGAGAGTGTTTTCATATGAGAAAACAAATCCAAGATATAGATTTCCTATAGAATAACATAACATACAGATGGAAACAATGTTATAAATTTATCTCGGGGAAATGAATGAACTTAAATGTAAAATTAATATAATTGAAGATTTTAAATCTAGAAAAATATCAAATTATTAAATTTTCGAAATTCTGGCTCTCAGATGCACAATTAGAGATTAAATAGTATTTATGTTGAAAATTCCAGACGTTTCCATGTACAGGAAGTATGGGTTTTGCGTGCTGCAGACAGACAGGCTTCTTCCTTTAATATTATAAATAGATGAAGGTGCAATGAAAACATAGGAGAATTACAAGTAAACCTACGTTTTACTCACTGATTTCAGGGAATCAAAATAATTTTATATAAAGACAACTGTATCCCATGTTCTCAGAGTTTTATTCTTTGATAAATTTCAACTTTAATCATAACAGAAATTTTTGTTTCATTCAAACTTTCTTTAAAAAAAAATCGCGTTGTTGACTGGGACAGTGGGGAGTAAAGTCGTTGTTTAAATAAATAAACAGCAAAAATGGTAGAAAAATATAAATTATTAAATGGCTTATGTAAAAAGATAATAAGTGTCTATAAAAGAAAAGTATGTGTATAAAATATGATGGTATTTTCAAAAGTTTAAAATCTTATATATTAATTCAAAATCCTTTTCCAGCCATCCAAGATCGCTTAGCACGACTGGAAGGTTTGGAAAAAACTTACAAGTCTTTGGTAGCTCCAGAGGAAGACCGAGAGTAAGTACTTGTTTATTATATTAACAGATTTTAACCATTTCTCAGTAGTAGATTTTTTTTCATTCAGTGTTTCAAAATTAAAACGTAGTAGTAAAATATAAAATTATTTTCAAAGTGACATAAAATAATTTTTAAAAAAACTATATAAAACGTTTGAAGTAATTCAGGTCTCTATGAAGATAATAATTATTAAGGAGTTAAAACGTTCTAAGTAGAAACTTTTGCTATTCTACTATTATTAGTACATACACCGTATAATAAAAAGTTCTTCAAAATGAGAACATAGACATACTCGTTTTTCTTTGAGTACAATTGCATCGCAAATGAGGTATGCCGTACTCCAATTTAAAAAATCGTACTTTTGCAAAAATAAGCAGTGTGATTTAGTATTGCTAATCTCAACTTCTGTTCAAACCATCTTAACTAAGCGATCTGACACACTTAAAATAGTTGTCCAGAAGATGGTTTTCCACATTATTTGATGTTGATTGCTTAAATGAAAAATGAGTTATTACAACTAAATTATCTTACTTCCTATTCTTTGGATACACCTTTTTAACAATTCTTCTGCTTATAACTGCTTCACGTCGCCCCAATGGCACTGCATTGTGGTGCCTAAAGGATCTGGGTTCGATTCCCGGTAAATTTTGGTTGTAATTGTTAATATTTATAGAAAGTGATTTATGAAGACAGCCTAAGTAGGCAAGCAACTGCTCTTTTTCCTCATTGTACTCATTTTTGGGTACATGTCTTTTTCAAAAATGAAACTTATGTATTCAGAACTATGATAAGCATCAAATGCACTTTTTCAAAAATGAAACTTATGTATTCAGAACTATGATAAGTATCAAATGCACTTTTTCAAATATGAAACTTATGTATTCAGAACTATGATAAGCATCAAATGCACTTTTTCAAAAATGAAACTTATGTATTCAGAACTATGATAAGTATCAAATGCACTTTTTCAAATATGAAACTTATGTATTCAGAACTATGATAAGTATCAAATGCACTTTTTCAAAAATGAAACTTATGTATTCAGAACTATGATAAGCATCAAATGCACTTTTTCAAAAACGAAACTTATGTATTCAGAACTATGATAAGCATCAAATGCACTTTTTCCAAAATGAAACTTATGTATTCAGAACTATGATAAGCATCAAACGCACTTTTTCAAAAATGAAACTTATGTATTCAGAACTATGATAAGCATCAAACGCACTTTTTCCAAAATGAAACTTATGTATTCAGAACTATGATAAGCATCAAATGCACTTTTTCCAAAATGAAACTTATGTATTCAGAACTATGATAAGCATCAAACGCACTTTTTCAAAAATGAAACTTAGGTATTCAGAACCAGTGGCCGCGATTGGGTGGTAAAAGTGGGGGGGCAAGATCAAGATGAAACAAGTGTGTGTGGAGCGTGGAGGTGGGGGGGGGGGGGGGGGTAGTAATAAAAATTTTGAACGAACACCAAAACAATAAATATTGCACATTTATATTTACTCTCTATTTTGAGTTATTTGAAGGAAAGAACACCAATTTAAAATAGGTACGAGACGCCCAGGTCGACTATTAACCCATTTTCGATTATTTTCCAATTTTTTTTTTATTTTGGAGTGATACGGACTGTTGTAATGAATCTAATTATCAGACTTATTGACCGACCTCCAAAGGGATAGGCATCCTTTCCATTGGTGTCAGTGTTGAAAAAGAAATGGAGGAAATTTTCTTTCCTCACCCTCCCAATCCCTAGAAAATTTCCTGCACCATTTACAATTCTACATTTGTGGTGTGACTTTTGAGACCCTGAGGCAAATTCTTACAGTTTGCAGGAACGTGGGTATAGATTTTATGGAGGTTGAGTGATTGATTATTTCATGGGGGTTCAGTGACTGAGCAACGAATTTCTTTAGGCATCTATCCCTCTCACCAAGAGGGGGGAATCCTTAACCCCACAAAAATTAACAAATATATCTCACAAACCCCCACCAATTTTTTTTATTAAAAAAATTATTAATTTTCGTTCAAGTAAACATGAATACGTTGGCAGATAAATAGCATCAACAGTTATCATTGTCATTAACTATATTTAACAGTTGTCAATAACTACTTTTAAAATTAATAAATCACTCCCTAATTATGAAATCAATTTAGAGAACAAATTTAAAGCTTGAGATTCCTTATAATATATGTGTGGTAACGAACAATAAAGCCGCCGTTAGCCAGCTCAAGTGTTGTCCTCGTTATATATGACCATTGTTCAAAAATACGAAGCATTGTTCCCGGGTTTTTCCTTGTAGAAGGGTCCCGAACCCGAATTGTCGGCAATAGCCCAATCTGCAGCTCTAGTGCTACGTTATTTTAACCAAATCAAACTTTCCAATTTAAATTCTCACCTCAACAGTGCTAAACATTCCCAGTTCCAGTTTATATACATTTTCAAAATTTTTATAAATTATGTAATATTAAACAGTTCTCTCAAAAGTATTGGTTGCAAGCATTTTCCAATGCAGTATCTGTTCAGAGGTCAAATTTAATCTTACAAGTTAGGCAATTTCTAATCTTCCCTAGCTTTCATTTGCAAATAATATTAATTTTCTTCGGACATAACACGGATTTCCAACACGGATTTGTAAAATTCTAAACCAAAATCATAATAATAATCACAAGGTCTCATTGTCGAATAATTATTACTATTCTTTTTAAATGGATATTTTGGGAAAACCAAAAACATTTCATCCGTGTATGAATAAATCCATATTAAAACAAAAGTTTTCAAAATTATCTATTCTCGTGAATAGATATATTTTGAATCTTCTTGCAGCAAAGATATTTAATTAAACTGTACCTTCGTTACACATTTTATGGAGTGCAATAATATTCGAAACTTACAAATATCAATAATTACTGAAATACGAATAATTTTTCCAATAATAGTTTGAAATTAAATTATAAATTGAACAATTAATGCTAAATTAAATTGAAGAACAATCGCATAATATGAATAATGTAAAAGATTTCGAAATATGATATATAAATGCTAAAAATCAAGATAATGGTATCTTTAAACGTATACTTGCGCGATTTTGAAAATTCTGTGACGTAGATTGCAAGCAAACAGACAAGCTTTCTTGAATGGAAACAGTAGTGCTTGTGTTGCTGTCATGTTCAACTTCACATTTGTTCTTTTTATTAAAGTAATTTAAAACTGAATTTTGTAAAATTCGCTTCATTTTGCTAAAAAGCAGAGCAGACGAAGATCAAATCAAAGACATTAATGGCTAACCTATGACCCCTTCCCTCCTATCTACAGGCCTATAAATTACGCAATTGTTCGGCGCCAATAGATTACACAATACTACATTACATTTTAACGCATTTTATTAATACCGGATACTATTTTAATGTAAAAAGTTGCAACTAGTCATAAATAAAAGAAGGAGGTTTGATTTATTTTTAGAATTGAAGGTCATACAGTTGCATTTTTCTATGTAAAGAAAATATATGCTATTTCTTTTTCCGAAAAAAATAAAAACAGAATGAGTAATGGACCTGGATTGAGTAAGCAATGAGGCACCAATCAATGGATTAAGTTAGCAGCTGTCTGTCTGGAAATCTGAAAACAAAGCTCCTCAATTTAGATAGAGAATTTATTTTATTTTTTAAATGTTGAATTTTTTTTAAATAATAACGATACCACATTCGTTCAAAAAAAATTTCACTTGACTTTCAATGGAAGGGGTTTGAACCTTAGTAGTGGGAGGAAGTTGGGGTTCAAATTTTTTCCGTTGTTCGGCAATGCAATAGAACAATTGACTTGTAATATAGTTTTAAAAAGTGCAATATTAAAAAAGTGCGGGGGCAACATCAGAAAAAAGTGCGGGGGCAACCGCCCCCCCTTGCCCCCCCGAATCGCCGCCACTGTTCAGAACTATGATAAGCATCAAACGCACTTTTTCCAAAATGAAACTTATGTATTCAGAACTATGATAAGCATCAAACGCACTTTTTCAAAAATGAAACTTAGGTATTCAGATTTGTAATAAGCATCAAATGCACTTTTTTAAAAACGAAACTTATGTATTCAGAACTATGATAAGCGTCAAATGCACTTTTATAAAAATGAAACTTATGTATTACGATCTATGATAAGCATCAAATGCACTCAAAAATCATCACACGTTACTTATTTTTGAGTACCTATTTTTATCAGTGCAATGTTGTTGTGTATGAAAAAGTTATTTATGTTTTAAATTGATTTTTGCCACTTAACCCTTCTATTGCATACATTGTTTCCTTGTGTCTTCCCCAGGGACAAGTGTCTTCCCGAAGGTTCCGGCTGCAACTTCGCGTCCGGTCCCAACTGCTGCGGAGTACGCATGAGGTGCATCATCTGGGACCACTACACCCCGCAGAGGGGAGGACCCGCCCTCTGGCACTCCGTGTGCAGGGAGTACAAGGGGGGAGTGGCCGTCGACGAGGTCATCAAGTTCTTCCAGAGATTGGGATAGGAAGATCGTCGGATCACTTGTCGAAAGAAAATAAATATATAAATTGGAATTAAATGACTTATTGAAATATAAATTGTATTGTTTAATGCAATAAAAGTTTATCAAAAATTGAATTGTTTTGTTGACGTGGTAAGCATCTTTAAAACCAACTTCATGTGATATCAAGATAGAAACATTGGATTACGCTTTTATAAAATCCTTTATGACACTATTATTGAATCGTTTATATCAGAAACCCGGGGACAGACATTTTTGGGGGATTTGTGTTTTTACATAATCAGAATCTTATATGATAAACACATAGTTTTGTGCACAATCCTGCCGTTCAGTGTTAGGGGTTATTTTTTTACAGGAATATTGCGTTTAATGAAGAAACTCTCAAGCGACGCATTGTGGATTGAGGGCATATAGTATAAATGCAAAATGGATCCATTCATGCCCCGAACATTGCTTTGTTTCAAGATCTTAAACGCTTCGGTGCCTAATTTCCTATCCAACGTTATTACATTTATGTCAATAGTGCTATTTGTTACGGAGTGGAACAGTGCTATAGTGTCATAATATGCCACCCTAAATGTTTAACTTAGGGTTTCTATATTTATACTTCCATGTAGCTTATTTCAAAGGTTTCACTTCAAAAACATTTTATTGAAATTTAAAAATGAATATTTGAAAATTGATTTTTGAAAGAAATGTTGTCAGTAAATAATGACAAGGGCATATTTAAAATTATATTTTACAAATACCTGATATTGCAGGGTAAACAGTTATAAATAAAAATAATTCCTAATTTATTTTTCTGCAGAAATTATGTTTATGACGGTTATATAGATTCCGGTCGCCAATTGGCACAAAAGAAAACCTTCGCCAAATAAGATAAATTATTTCCATTTGGAAAAATGCAATATTTTTTTTCTTTGATATATTATTGCATCGCCGGTATTAAAACTAATTAATGTGAAGTTTACTACAAGCACATTAATTGTCACTGAAAGGTTAAATTTTATACAAAAAAAATATACGACTTGTAAAAATAGTAATAAGTTTTCAACACTAATTGGCATTGAAACAACATCGCCAAGTGCTTTACTTTTATTATTTTTGCAGAATACGTTATTTATATCGATATTATAGTACAAGGCTAATATTAGCAAAGGCTTTTATAATCATTAATTTGTAGGATTTTTTATATAACAAAAAAAAAACATTTTACAAAATCATCCGTTTAATTTGTAGTCGCAATATCATGTAATGTCGGGAACATAAAAATTAAAAAGTACTAGCTTAGGGTATCTCGAAAACTACTCAAAGTAATTAAATTAATCTATATTTTGATAAAGTTTATCGTTCAGAGTGCACAGAGAGTGAGTGATATACGATGGCTACGCTGACAAGACAAAATCGCGAAGCCCTTACACTTGCAAATTGACCACGAGCAACGCCGGGCCATAATACTAGTAAGTAATAAGAATCGTGCAACTTTTTATCACACAAGAAATGATTCAATAGTTAACAATGAAATTTATTTATATTCAAATACAACAAGTTACATTTTTGAGAAGGAGAGCAGAGATCCATCAGTAGGCGACATTACTTTACCCGAAGACTTCGAATTGGAGATGGTACGAAATTGGAAAGATATAGACTGGGATAACGTACTTTTATTAGGGGCCGTCACTTATTACGTCACGCATCGCAATTTGATCCGCTTTTGGTTTTTTCATTAAGGCCTACACTGACCCTGGAGGGGTTATATACATATTTTAATCTTTATACTAAAGAAATCTGAAACCAATAATATTTTTGTTAACCCCCCACCCTGTAATACTGTAATATAATAATGTAATCTTTAAAGAAAAATAAACCAACAACCACTCGGATCTCTATTATTCCCTTTCTCCCCATGAGCGAAATCATCTGGTCGAATCGATCATTTGTTAGTTCTTGCGAGCTACTCGGGTGTAATGACTGTCCCTAATAGTGACGTCATTCCTGTAAGTATCTTTTCAGTTCGTCTCATTTCCAATTCGATTCATTTTGCATTGAGCAGCGCGGTCTTTGCTGGGTTAAAGCTATAGACGGGGAAAATAGCAAACGTTTCTGAATATGAAAACTGCGCTATTTTCTTAAAGTTTCGTAATCAAAACTTTACAAATTATTGATTCTTTTTAAAATTTTAGGACTTATAAAAACTATACAAGTACACATATTTATACATGCATACGTAAAAAGAGTGTGATAATTATAAAATATTTCCTTAAGAGAGCTTAGAATAAATTTATTTCTAACCTGGGGTATTAAGAATAATGACATTTACTTCTGCCATCAGAAATTTGGAATGTTATTAATGAAATCGTTAGATAAAAATTAGTGTCTAATCACAGAAACTGGTAAATTTACGACAAGGTCGAAGATATACTCGTGCCCACTGTACCGATTGGCTCGTGATTACTTTGTATGCGCGCCAGCTCGGCCTGCTCCTTCTTGCGTGTGTAAGCTCTATATCTTTAGCATAAGTTTAGACTTCTTCATTGTTAAATATAGATACTCAAAAATAAGTAAAATATACTCATTTTTTAAAACATTCGAAGCTTACATAGGCTCTGCATACATAATACATAAGTTTCAATTTCAATAAATATCAACAATTCAACCAAGACTTACCGGAAATAGAACCCACATCTTCAGGCATCGCAGCCCAGTGCCTTATCCCTTAAATTACCAAGGCAACTCGAAGAAGTTATAAACAGAAGAAGTGTTAAAAAGGTGTGCCAAAAGAATGGGAAATAAGATAATTGGGTTATAAAAATTCAGTTTAGAATTCAGAAATCGACATCAAAGGATGTGGAAACCATCTTCTGAACTACTATTTTAAGTTTGTCAAGTCGCTTTGCTAAGATAGCTTGAAGAGAAGTTGAGATTAGCAATATTAATTCACACAGTTCAGATTTGGGAAAGTACGCGATTACATAAATTTGTGTAAGTCATCTCTCATTTACGATGCCATTGTTCTCTTTAGAAAAACGAGTAAGTCTTGGTTGCAATTGTCGATATTTATTGAAAGGGATTTATGAAAACAGCCGATGTTGGCTAGCATTTGCTCTTTTTATTCATTGTACTTATTTTTGAGTACATGTCTTTTTCAAAATTGAAACTTGTGTATTCGGAGCCACGACCAGCATAGAATGTGCTCAAGAATGAGTACATTTGACTTATTTTTGAGTAAAAAAAATTCCGAAAAAAAAAATATTTGGAAAGAAATTTTGGCTCTTATATATGGGGCAAAATATATTTTGCATCCTAAATTTTTAGAAAGAAATCCTCTTTCCAAAACAGTCTTTTACTTTGAAATAAAATTAGTTTGCCTGTAGCGGTCTTAAGCCATAAAATGTTATGTTTTTAAGTACATATTTATATTTTTCTGGGATTTTATATGAGTATGGACCATCATAATGAAATTTAAAGGCTTTATTACATTTTATAAATAAATATTTTATAATGTTTTATTTTTATTGCTTAACCTTTTGTAATCATTTTTACCACATAATATTAGGTGATAATCGGTGCAAAAATATTAGGTGCATAATATTAGGTGCAAAAAGTTCGTTGGTAGCCAAACTCAACCACCCAAAAATTTAACATAAAACCTTCATCAAAATTATGAAATTGAAGGTTTTTGAAGGATGTATGATATATTTTTAAAACTAATGTTGACACAAAAACTGCATATTTTAAAAAAGTTTTTAATTTTTCCGAATAAATCCATTCGAAAATTCGTATTTGACCTTTAATAATTACAATGTTTCAATATTGAAGTTTTTTTTTTTAAATACAGGTTTTATGGAGAAATTTGAAACTAAATCTTTATTTTAATAGATCTTTTCAAAAACTGCAACTTTTCTACATAAAACCTTCAATTTCACAATTTGGATGAGAACTTTATGCGGATTTTATTCGCTGGGAACTGCGTGAGATTTTGCTTGGAATCAACATCAGGTCGTTAGCACATCCGTCTCTTTAATATATATATCGAGTGAAAATTTTAACCAATTAATTTCTTACTTAATTTAACGACCCATGCGATCTGCTGAACGGATTTAAAAAATGTACGTCGAAACATTCAAACTAAGAAAACACTTTTAAGGAATCAATTAGAACCTAGCTATCAATCGGTACCTATCAAATCGGTACCTTTAACCTTTTCGAATGGGATCCGTAACACCAAAGTTATACTTGCTGTGCGATAATTCCTAAAAGTGTTAATGAAGGGGAAGAAATTTCGCTTTGTGAGGTAGGATAAAATGTTCTCAAAGCTTTGTGGACTTCAGACCACGCACATTTTAAAAATTCTTCCCCATACCATGGTTCGAAAGTGTCCCGAGCCCACCACCACTAGATCTCTATACTCTATGGGTCTCGTGTTGCCACAACCCACACGTAAAGGTCAACCCACTGACGATCATGTGATTTTTGCATTGTAAAGTTGTGTTCCCTTAGTGGATATTGAAATAAATTTTCTTGTGCCTACTCTCTTATATTATTTTATAATATTTAATTAATCGTAAGAAGATAGTTCGTATCTCGTATCTCAAACCTTTCGATTAAAAAATATTGTAAAATGAAAATATATAATATTGTTATATTCTAAAAATATTGTTATATTCTAAAAATATTGTTATATTATAAAAAATATTGTTATATTATAAAAAATATTGTTCTATTCTAAAAATATTGTTCTATTCTAAAAATATTGTTATATTTAAAAATATTGTTATATTTAAAAATATTGCTATATTCTAAAAATATCGTGATATTATAAAAATATTGTTATATTATAAAAGTATTCTGATATTATAAAAATATTGTTATACACTCAAACCTGTTTTTGTGCGGTCTTTTTTTGTGCGAATTTTTTTTTTTGTGCGATTTGTTTTGTGCGGTATATAAAAATTTCAATCAAATTGGAACATAATTGATTATCTGGCTACCGAGACATATACAAGCGTCTAGTGAAACAACAGTCGGCGCAAAAACTGATCACCGACTACATGGTAACTGAAAAAAGGTCAACTCTAAACGAGTGCGAGGTAGTATCAAGTGTGGAAAGCGATTTTGAACCAGATTCGCGTATTGTCAGACTAGGATAATGGTTATACGTTTTGAAAAGTTTTGTATGTGTAAAATAAGTACATATGTAAATAAAATATTTAAAAATGTTCGCATGTATATTTTCTAAATCAGATTCCAAAAGGTTTGACGAGATTCCAAGTAGCTGTCAAGCCTCGTGTCTTGATTTCGTTTAAAAAAGCAATTCTTAGTTATTTCGTAAGGTTTTGAGTTATTTTCTATGTGAGACTTTTTTTTATGCGGACCCTATCCACCGCATAAAAAAATATTTTTTAATTGTGTTGCGAAAAGTATTTTTTATACCTACTCGTAAAGTTTTGTGCGAATTTTTTTTATGCGTTTTTTTTATGCGGTCCCTATCTACCGCACAAAAACAGGTTTGAGTGTATTATAAAAAATATTGTTATATTATAAAAAATATTGTTATATTATAAAAAATATTGTTATATTATAAAAAATATTGTTATATTGTAAAAAATATTGTTATATTATAAAAATATTGTTATTTTGTAAAAATATTGTTATTCTGTAAAAATATTGTTAAATTATAAAAATATTGTTAAGTTATAAAAATATTGTTATTATTATAAAAATATTGTTATTATTCTAAAAATATTGTTATATTCTAAAAATATTGTTTTTATGAATTTTAAAATCGGATTCATTGCTGGATAAACTGAAGCTCCATATATGAGATATTTTGTTCATGATGTCAAGAGAGCTTAAGTGTGTTATTAAATGTATATTAAAATGGTAGTTATTTATTAACAAAATGTAAAACAAAGTATGTTATAAACTATTAACAGGTTTTGAAAGTATTGCAAGTTAATTCTTTAAACTTTGTCATTGTATATCTTTTAAGAAAAGATATATGAGTGTATTATGTCATTTTTTTTCTAGAACATGTGTTTGTGTTTGATCATCGACAGACAGACACACACGTCATTTATTAATACTCTTCAATAGAATCGAAAGTCTAACTAAAATGGCAGAAAAACTAAGTAAATCTTAAGACAAGACAATGAGAGAAAATTCAATAAAAGCGATCAAAAGTGTTCTCATAAACATCGAGTTCCTCACTTCAGAATTCAAGGTAAGATGTTTTTAGTACTTTTTCCCAATTATTATAATCGCCATGCCTATCTAACTACCCTCCCTTTAAATTTAAAACTGTCTTCAAGCACCCATGTCTCGTAATGAACTAGACAAAATAATATAATCTGTTTTCCGGGAGATATTGTTATATTCTAAAAATATTGTTATATTCTAAAAATATTGTTATATTCTAAAAATATTGCTATATTCTAAAAATATTGTTATATTCTAAAAATATTGTTATATTCTAAAAATATTGTTATATTCTAAAAATATTGTTATATTCTAAAAATATTGTTATATTCTAAAAATATTGTTATATTCTAAAAATATTGTTATTCTAAAAATATTGTTATATTCTAAAAATATTATTACATTATAAAAATATTGTTATATTATAAAAATATTGTTAAATTATAAAAATATTTCTATATAAAAATATTTCTGTATTATAAAAATATTTCTATATTCTAAAAATATTTCTATATTATAAAAATATTTCTATGTTATAAAAATATTTCTATATTATAAAAATATTTCTATATTCTAAAAATATTGTTATATTCTAAAAATATTGTGTAAATATAAAAGGCGACCACTCGGGGCGCCGGGCTAAGCAGGATGCCTAACTTTTCTGTAAAAGCCTAAAAATACTTAAATATAGTTCATTTGTGAATTTTTTTATTTATTTTTAGGAGTATTAAATTAGGGTGTAGCTAAATTATATATTACAATTATATTCCATAAATTTCTTTGACATTTAATTATTTAGATTTGGATATTTTATAAGGAATATTTAGCTTGTATTTTATTTAGTTTTTGTCTGAAAAAAGCATTCTGGATACTGTAAACCAATAATTCCTGGCGAATTTTGAGGTTTGGCAAAGCTGTAAATATATGTATGTAGATTTATTTTTCTAAAAAAAAAAATAGAAGTTAATAATATTAAAAATCATGACTTAGGTTGTTAATTTATCTTCAAACATTAATTTTAGGTGCCAAAATTATGCTTGTGACATAAAAATTTATTGGACCGCCCCTGAAAAGGAAATGAAGTTTGGGTCAATTAAGTCAATTTAAGCGTACAGCCGAAGCTTTAAATGCCCCACGCCTATCGGAAAATAAAAAAAAATAGAAGAAGGGATTAATTCAAATAAACTTTGATTTACCTTTTTTATAGATTTTAAAGAAGAGCTCAAACAATGGTTGCCATGCTCTTCATTTTTTTAGCAATATGTTGTGTTTCGGTTTTTGCTGAACTTCAAGAATTTTCAATGGACGCAGAAGAAATGCGTGGTAAGAAATGTATATTCTAAATTTTTTTTGTAATATTATTATTATTCTGAAGCCCAAGTTTTAAAGATGCTTACTTGGGTTCTAAAAATTTATGTAAGTAAATATCACAAAGTTTTGCATGTATGTTCATAATAATAATAAAAAAAACTTTTATATATGATTGGTAGTTGAAGTTTCCAGAAACGGTTATTGGAAAAATCTTTATTTTTAAAGTCGTTTATTATGTTCAGAGTCTAAACCTATCTGGACCTAAACGTAATTCAGCTATCATGTTCGTTTAACTAGGCTAAAGATTTATAATCATTAGCAGTAATAAATTTAAATACATTTTTACAACTAAATCCAGACGTACAAATCATGCCTTAGAATTGACATTTATTTATATACAGAATTACATAGCATACCTTTCCCCACCGTTAAAAATAGATACTCAAAAATAAGTAAAATGTACTCATTTTAGAGTACATTCGATGCTTATCATACCTCCGAATACATAAGTTTCAATTTTGAAAAAGACATGTACATAAAAATGGGTACAATAAATTAAAAGAGCAGATGCTAGCCTACATAAGCTGACTTCATAAATCACTTTCAATCAATATCGGCAATTACAACTAAGATTTACATGGAATCGAACCTAGGTCCTCAGGGATCGCAGCCCAATGCCTTATTCGTTGTACTACCAGTGTGAGGTGAAGAAGTTATAAACAGTAGAAATATTAAAAATTTAAAAGGTGTGCCAAAAGAATGGAAAGTAACATAATTGAGTTGTAAAAACTCAGTTTCCTTTTAAGCAATCGACATCAAATAATGTGGAAAACCATCTTCTGAACACCTATTTTAAGTTTGTCAGGTCGCTTTGTTAAGATGGCTTGAACAGAAGCATTTATTAGCAATATTAAACCACACTGCTCGTTTTTGAGAAAGTACGGTTACTATAATTTGAGTACGTCGTCGCTCATTTACGGTGCAATTGTACTCAAAGAAAAACGAATAGATTCAGATACTCATTTTAAGTACCTTTTTTTTACAGTATAGAGTTTCAAAATAAGAGCGTTTACAGTTTGCAACTCACTTTGACTGTAACGCTAAATGGGACAACATTTAACTCATCATTGATCATTATTTAATCATCATAATTAATCATCATCATATCATCATTTATCATCTTCATCACTTTTTTTTTTAACAGTGTAGAGTTTTGAAAAATGAGCGTTTACAGTTTGCAACTCACTTTGACTGTAAGTAAGACAACATTTAACTCATCATTCGACAACCTATTTAAACTTGGGACCACACTACTATAGACTAAATGATAGAACTAGCTAACTAGTAATAGAAAATATATAAATAGAATTAGTAAATTTTCAGATTTTTGTGACTAATACCACTTGGAGACAAAATCGATTATATTTTAACAAAAATCTAAATTCATTTATGTATTTTAAATGTAAGTTGAATTGTACTTTTAAATATTCTAATTTGATTGGTTTTATTTAAAGCTGTCCAAGATCGATTGGCGAGGTTGGAAGGGTTAGAGAAAACTTATAAATCTTTGGTTGCCCCAGAGGAGAATAGAGAGTGAGCATTCAAAATATATCTCCTTGTATTTTTTTTTTCTTATGTTACAACTTATATTTAAAACCATAGTTATAGATCAATAGAAAATAACTTTGTTACACAAAATGAGAAGCTTATTTTCAAAAGGTGAATATTTTCAATGCTGGTACTAAATTTTACCCATTTTTGAGTACATTCGAAACTTGTAATGGATCCGAATACATAAGTTTCAATTTTGAAAAAGATGTGATACTCAAAAATCAGTACAATAAGTAAAAAAAGTAGATGCTCGCCCACATTGGCTGTCTTCATAAAACACTTTCATTCAATATCGACAATTACAACCAAGTCTTGCCTGGAATCTAACCCAGATCCTCAGCACTGCAGTCCAGCGCCTTATCCGTTATATTACCAGGGCGACATTAAGAAGTTATAAGCAAAAGAAATGTTAAAAAAGGTATGTCGAAAGAATGGGAAGTAATATCATTGAGTTGGTAAAACTCAGTTTCTATTTAAGCAATCAATATCAAATAATGTTCCAGGGCATGATTAAGAAAGTTAAGTACTATAGGTGCATTGTCATAGATTGGGGCCCTTCTCGTAAAAATAGGTTTTAAGAAATTATAAATTGCATATTAAGTGTATCATTCGTCTAAAATACAATGAAATTAAATAACGGTTGTGGAAAATTTGCCTAAATCTCTCTATTTAAAAAAAAAAAGTTAGCCCTAGAGAGAATTTTCAATCATTTCGCTGTTATTCAGATTGTATCTCAAAAAGTAAAAAACATAAAATTACGAAATTAACAGAATTTGCTAAAAAATGTTTGATAAACAAGACGAATATATTTTTGTTTAAATATGATTATTAGTTTGGAAGTTATTTAATATTAAACTCGTCATTACTATAATTTCGCTTACAAGTAATTTTGTCCGTCGAGTTTCTGATATACTATTAAGAGGATACAATTTTTAAGGACATGTTGGAATAGGTTTGAACTGGAAATCCAAGTACGCATATTTAAAATTCGAATTAATTTTGGGTTTATAATTTTTTTTAACGTTTTTTTTGTGCGTTTTTTCAAAAGGGAAAAATTAAAACTGCTCTAAGTAGTTCAAAAATAATATTTTTTCCCATTAAAAAAATATAATCATGTTCGCAAAATCCCCCTTTCTTGGATGATATCAAGATTGAAATTCTATATTAAAAATTAAAGTAGATGTAGCTATTTATGTAAAGTACTATAAATATTATTCCAAAGGCGACCGGCAACATAAAGGTAACGGATGTGGCAACCCAGTTTCCCATAATTTAATATAAATCTTAATGGCTAGTTATTTTTAGGGGGGCAATTCTCTCTCTTACATAAACATAAAAGTTGGCGATTAGAGTAAAAGTCGGCTCATTTATACTTGGGGCATTTATGTTGTTTGTTTTCACATGTTTCGATTTTCAATGAACTGATACAATTGAGCTGAAACAATTCTACAGTTGTCTAAACAATGATTTTCAGTTGAAACTTTTATAAATATTTTCCAGTAATGATTTATATAGCTAAAATAGTATTGTTGTTAGGACGCATTGCCATTGTCTACAGTGTATGAAGCCAGCATTAGTTTGCGAAGCAAACAAAAAGGATTGCGTAGCAATCGTCCGGGGGTTGGCGGAGCCCCCTAGTGTTATAAAAAATTGCAATAAAAGTAACAAATTTGTCAAGTTATGAGCAAGATTGGTACAATTTATGTACAATTAAATAAAAGTTATTTAAATAAATGTCCTAGCCAACGTGCCTAGTAGTAAATCAGGCCCTGTGGAGAACCAGCTTCTGAACTACTTTTTTAAGTTTGTCAGGTTTCATTAAGAACGCGTGAACTAAAGCTGAGATAAACAATATTAAATCACACTGCTAATACTTGAGAAAGTACGTTACTTAAATTTGAATACTTCATCGCTCATTTACGATGCAATTATACTTAAAGAAAGACGAGTAGATTTAGGTACTCATTTTTAAGTACCTTTTTATTTTACAGTGTAGTTTCTAATTACAATGCTTTTTTTCTATTCTTCTATACCTTTTTATTTTACAGTGTAGTTTCTAATTACAATTCTTGTTCTATTCTATTCCTTTTATTTTACAGTGTAGTTTCTAATTATAATGCTTTTTCTATTCTATTCTTCTGTACCTTTTTATTTTACAGTGTAGTTTCTAATTACAATGCTTTTTCTATTCTATTCTCCTAATCCTCTTTATTTTACAGTCTAGTTTCTAATTACAATTCTTGTTCTATTCTATTCTTATATTCCTTTTAATTTTACAGTGTAGTTTCTAAATGCAATGATTGTTCTATTCTATTTTTCTATTCCTTTTTATTTTACATTGTAGTTTCAAATTACAATGCTTTTTCTATTCTACTCTTCTATTCCTTTTTATTTTACAGTGTAGTTCCTCATTGCAATGCTTGTCCTATTCTATTCTTCTATTCCTTTTCATTTTACAGTGTAGTTTCTAATTACAACATTTGTTCTATTCTATTCTTATATTCCTTTTTATTTTACAGTGTAGTTTCTAATTACAATACTTGTTCTAATCTATTCTATTCTTTTGTTCCTTAAGGGAGACGTGTCTTCCGGAGGGGTCCACGTGCAGTTTTGCATCCGGGCCCAACTGCTGCGGAGTGAAGCACAGATGCGTGGTCTTCGACGAGCAGAAGTCCTCCAGGGGTGGAAGCGCCACCTGGATCTCCCACTGCAGGGAATGGTCGGTCGGGATGGTGGCAGACGCGGTGGCAGAATTCGTCAAGAAGATGGGAAAATAGCAAGCGGTATATTCCACTAGAATCCTCTTTTTTATATTGTAATGCTTTAGAAAATAAATGTTCTCAATTTATAAAACGAATGTGTATTTGTGTAATATTATTCACAATGGTAAAAATAAGTACTCAAAAATACGTCAAATGTACTCATTCTTTAGTACATTCGATGTTTATCATGGCTCTGAATATACATAAATTTCAATTTTGAAAAAGACGTGTAATCAAAAATGAGTGCAATAAGTTAAAATGAAGGCTGAACTCATAAATCACTTTCAATAAATATCGACAATTACAACCAAGACTTACCGAGAATCGAACCCAGATCCTCAGGCACCGCAGTCTAGCGCCTTATCCGTTAAATACCAGGGCGACATTAAAAAGTTATAAACAAAAGAAAGGTAAAAAAAAAGGTATGCCAAAAGAATAGGAAGTGAGATCAATGAGTTATAAAACACAATTTAAGCAATCGACATCAAATAATGTGGAAAATCATCTTCTGTATAACTATCGCCAATAATTACAATGTTGGATTTAACTGCATTGATGGACACCTTCCATTATAAAATTTTTTTAAACCGAATGAAGAGCTTATTTTTAAAATGGAATATTTTTCTGACTGGTAGTAAAATGTACTCATTTTTTAGTACATTCGATGCTTATAATGGATCTTAATACATAAGTTTCAATTTTGAAAAAGACATGTACTCAAAATAGTAAAAAAAAAGTAGATGCTAGCCTACATTGGCTGTCTTCATAAAACACTTTCATTAAAAATATCGACGATTACAACAAAGACTTACCAGGAATCAAACCCAGGTCCTCAGGCACCGCAGTCCAGCGCCTTATACATTAAACTGCTTGGGCGACTTGAAGAAATTATAAACGGAAGACATGTTGGAAATGTGTACCAAAAGAATGCGAAGTAAAAGAATGTGTAATAACTCAGTTTCCATTTAAGCAATCGACATCCAATAATGTGGAAAACCATCTACTAAAGAATTATTTTAAGTGCGTCAGGTCGCTTTGTTAAGATGGCTTGAACAGAAGCTGTGATTAGCGGATATTAAATCACACTGCTTATGTTTGAGAAAATACGTGATTACTTAAATTTGAGTACGTCATCGCTCATTTACGATGCAATTGTACTCAAAGAAAAACGAGTGATTCAAGTACTCATCTCGCATGAACTCCCTTTTGGGTATATTAGAACATCGAACTAGTTGTTATCCGCTGTTTTAACCGCGTATACGCAAAGTAACCCCGATTTATTTAGATAAATAACAACTGGAATCAAAGCCGCATTGAAACCATATTCAAATTCAATATCAATAGCCTAAAGTGTAAGCAAAATTATTGTAACGCATCTTGACCATATCTTAGTAGTTTATTTCGAATTACTTAAATAGTAAAATCTCTAACTAAAACATCAAAAAATTTCCCCAACTGTAATTTTACTTTCATTTTGCAAATTGTTTGAATATGTTATAAAGTTAATATCGAAAATTGCAATAAGCTGAAGTATACAAACAAGCGTTTTTACACTTTTGTTGGGCAGTATAATTTTGTTATGACTTTTCAACCATTAAGATTTACAACTATTTTTATTAATCCTGGCGTCAATTGTTAATTTTTTTTTTAAGTTTTACACATTTAGTTATCTATCTACAACGGTCCCCAGATACGCGGTCCCACTTGCCAGTAAATTTTTCAAATAACTAATCGGAGTAGTTAAAAAATATTGAATCATTTGAATATAAATTGCAAAGTATAGAGCTGTCAAGTTTTATTTTACAAACCTACTTTAACCAACAGCAGCTATCCAATATTTCGAAAGTAACTTAACTCAGAAGCAGAGAAAAACCAATTCCAGAACCTTAAAATGTTAAACTTTTCTTAATATAAATTTCTTGTGTAATGATAATAATTAATTTTAATTTCAAACTACAAAGCACATTCTTTAATGTAAAAGTAATAGGCACAGTGATCAAGATCATGTCCCTTTAAATGTTCTATACCATCTATACGAAATTCAATACGATGCTAAATTTAATAAATTCGTGCCTTCCACTTATGATTGTAGTAGAATAAAATAATCTTTCTAGAAAAAAGGAAAACCGACTTTAAGAAAAAATTTACAAACATTAAAAAAATATTTTTTAATTTAACGAACAAATTTGAAAATAATTAATAATTTAATATCAATTTTATACTTCCTACAACTTTTTTTGAATTCGGAGCCAAAATTTAGTTTTTTTTTTTTTTTTTTTTTTTTTTTTTTTGTAAATTGACACAAATTTCAAAGTCGGTCTTCCTTTTTTTTGTAACGATTATTTTATTTTGGTAAACCAAACTACATGGTCTCAACAATGTATATTGTAAAACGATCCCTAACAATGCTAATAAATGCCGGGTGAACGAAGAAATGTCATTGTTGTACAATCCAGTGGCGTAGCCAGCATTGGGTTACTTTGGGTTAGAACCCCCCCCCCCCCCCATAGCCAGTTTAATTTTTTTTTTTTTGAAAAATAACAAATGCAAAAAAAAAAAAAAAACGAAGATTTTTTCTTTGATTTTTATAGAGAAAACACACGTCGCATTTCCTGGTCTACCCCACATGTATCTCCTGCTCCTTTCCCTTCTGTCCCTGAAGGGATGATTTTAAAGAGAACAATGGTGAAACAACCTTGAAGACAGAAAATTCGACTGTTTGTGGGGGGGGGGGGACGATGGGGTAGTAGGTCTGTATGATTGTCTGAGGCGGCAGTTGAGCCGGAATTAATCCCCTACGCGCAGGCACGTCGCGCCGTGGAGGTATGGTGGGGAGTCCGACCCCCCCGCCCCCCCAAGGTTCAAGGTTTAAAAATACCCGAGTTGGGAAAATTTATGTCTGAAGAAAATTAATATTTTTAACAAATGAAAGCAAAAACACCAAGGTTATTAAGGGAAAATTAGAAATTGTCCAACTTGTTAAATTAAACTTAAATTCGTATGTTTGGTTTCAGAGTTCACTGCACACTTTCGACCGATATGACGCTAAGGCTCCAGATGGAGTTGACTAATGTAGTCTGTAGCCGAGACAACGCCAGTGGCGGAACTGTTTTATAAATTTCATTGTATTTTTTATTGCATCAAGCGAAAAAAAATTTTAACCGTGGCATCGTTTCCTTAAAAAAAAATCCCACATTTTAAATATATAATAAATTGTTTAAATTAAGGAGCAATGTTTTCAGATTTCCAGCAGGAGACTAAAAAATGGTAGCATCTGCTCATTCTGTTGTTCGTTATTGTCAAAGTTATATTATATGTTTTAATGTTCAGATTATCATTTAAAGAATTTTAAAATATATGGCGTTGCACTTTACGCAAACGTCACACAGTGTTCTTTTTATTGAAATAACTTCTCTTTTAATTGTGTTAGGTGCGATTGTCTAAATCAAAATCCTCTCCTTTTCATTCGAAAATCACTTTTTTTTTTATATAACCCTATTGGTGTTGCCTTCCACAATGTAAAATTTCTTTCAGCTAATATTCGAAGCGCCATGGCGCTTCGAATATATGGGACTGGCGCGTCAGTCCCATATAAATTTATAGTCTCGTGTCTAGGATTTTTTTTTGTTATTTTGTTTTGTGATTAACCAATCACAAAATTGTGTAATGTTGACGCTGTGCGTTTTTCTATAAATATTTTTTTTTTAGTTTTTACCAGTTTCAAATAGAAACTTCCAGAACTTTCGATGGGTTCTTTTATTTCAATCACCCCTCGGTTAAAAAAAAATTCTGACTTCGATACGATTGCTACGAAAAATCTTATGCGCGGAGAACGCATCTTTCAGTACCTATTTTCTTTACCTAATTTTATGTGATATGTGTTTCGTTTTAACATTAACTTTGGAGGACTCTCTCTTTGAATACTTTTAAGTTTATTGAATTTATTTATAATAATTTAAATTCCTGTTTTCCTGCATTGATTAATTTAGAATTAAAATGGTTATTAATTAAAAAAAATTATAATTTAATTACTACTTGATAAATATGGTAAAATTGGTATGTAGATACTTTTTATTTTTGAATATTATTTTATTTATGTTTTATGTTAAGATTAGCAATGGCTGTTGGGTTGACACAACTGCCGAGTCCCTTTCACTCCCACTATTTACAGATCATGTTACATGACTTCCACAATAAAATTATTCTATAAAAAGTTGATAAGTTGGAACTAGGAATTTTTAGCACTGTTGTGTTCAAAATTTCCAATCGTTAAGTTTGGTTAATTAACATCGCACTTAGAACGGACACTGCACTGGAACATCCGTGCAACAACGTTGGTTCGGGTCTATCTCGAAGAAAAGACCTGGGAATAATGCCTCGTATTTTTTAATCATGGAGAATAACACCCGAGCTGGTATCCGTACCCGACGCCGTTAAGTTGGGAATTTTGAATCGTTAAGTTGGGAACTTCGAATCGTTAAGTTGGGAATCTCGAATCGTTAAGTTGGGAAATTTCTTGTCTCACCCCCCCCCCCCCCCCACCTCTAAGCAGTAGTTTTAATTTAAAACTACTGCTTAAATTAAAAAATATCATACTTTAAATTTACTAATTTAAAATTACTACTTAAAAATTATTATGATTAATTAAAATTACTAATTTAATATTATCAATTAAAATTGCTAATTTAATATTATCAATTAAAATTGCTAATTTAAAATTATTAATTAAAATTGCTAATTTAAAATGATTAATTAAAATTAATAATTTAAAATTATTAATTAACTTTTATTCAAAATATTAACTAAATTTTATTCAAATTATTAATTAAATTTAATTAAAATTATTAGTTAAAAAAATTTCAAATCAGTTATTAATAAAAAATATATATATATTTGGTTTTGGTCGGACCAAAAATAATTTATGGACCCCCCCTTCGGACAATCCTGGCTACGCCACTGGTACAATCCTTATTCAACAATGAAAATATTTTGAAATCGTAGAAATTGTTAAAAAAAAAGTCCGGTAAGTCAATATTTCCGGAATATAACAGCTGGATAATTAATTTTTTAAAGTATATTTGCAAAAGTGATTTTTTTTTCTATTTAACAAATAAAGATATTTTTTCAAACAGTCCGGTTAATTGAAAATTCAGGATAACTAAACGCCGGATAACCGGATATCAAAGGTGCCCAAGTGAGTTATCCAAAAAAAAAATTCCAAATATCTGAATTAAAACAGAAATCTTGCGAAAACATACATAACTTTTTTTTAAAATACATAACAGTCGAATTGATGATATCTCTCCTTTTTGCCCGGTTTGGCGGTTTTGGTTGGCGCGCTTTTCAGTTAAAAATATTAACAAACCCCAAGTAGATATGTGTCAATTTTTTACCAATTACCAATTTTCTACTACTCAACTTAAATTATCTCTTGCGACTTTTGGTTAATTATTTTCTTTACAAAACTGTCAATTGATAGAATAGACTTCGATTCCAAAACAGTGGCGGCTCGCCCACTACAGCAAGTACAGCCGGGCTGCACCTAAATTCATTAGTGTATTTTAAAACTAAAATCAGATATTTTACTAATTTTCTTAAATGAAGATTAGAATTGAAAATGAAATTTCTACGGTAGTAAACAAAATCTCCGATAAATAGCAAGCATGTTACCGTAATGTACAATTCAGGAGCGAAAAAACTCCATTCAATCAAAACTGCAGCTAAAAAGCGAAATTCGAAATCGGCTGCATCGTTGCCATGGCAACCTCTACGTAGTATGGAGATTCCCCCCATGCTAATGCACGGCATTTGTGAGAAGGTACAGCTGAAATGGATTTTCTTGTTTTAGCTGCACTTGAGGTTCGATATGCTGATTGGCTTACGAGAATATCTCACAACGGAAATGGTTTTCGTGATACATTTACTGTGTGCTGTTGTTTCAGGACAGTCCTACTGTTGTTTCGTTATGTAAGTAAATATTAAAATCGACCGATTTGCAGGTTTAAAAGAAAGCGGGATTGCTTTAATTTTCAAAAAATAAGTAAATGTTTTCTATTTTTTTCGCATGTTATCATTTCGTAAAAATTGAAAGGAAACTTTGATTTGAGTAGTAAATAATAAAGAATTTCGGTTCATGTATGGATTGTGGAAAATAAGGGGGGGGGGGGGGGGGGGGGAATTCACATGATTTCGGCTGCACTAACATTTTCGACCACGGGCCGCCACTGTTCCAAAATATGTTCCATGGATTAGTTGAGATAATGGTATTATGGTACTCGATTTAAACGTATATAGAATCTTTTTCTTTTCGAACGTTTAAATTTGAAGGTTAACTTTGCTTACACACACCAATAATTTAAAAACAAGATCAAAACTTCCTGACTTTTCCATGCTTCCCAGGAGGTTTGAAAAAAAAATTGATTCTGAGAAATACATGAAAATTAAAGTATTTCTTCTTTTTGAAGATTAATATTGAGTAAGTAAAGTATAACTAAGTATACTAAACCTTAGTAAGTACTTTAAGTATATCAGTAAAGATGAAATTCCTTTTAAAAATAAACCTTAGTAAGTACTCTGCTAAAAATAAGTACTCGTCGTACAGTACATTCGATGCTTATGGTGGCTACGAATACACATTTCAATTTTGCAGAAGAAATGCACTCAAAAATGAGTACAATGAGTAAAAATGAATAAAAAGAGTAGACGCTAGCCTATACAGGCTTGCCTTCATAAATCACTTTCAATAAATATCGACAATTACAACCAAGACTTACTGGAAATCGAATTTGGATCATCAGGCATTGCAGTCCAGTGCCTTATCCGTTAAACTACCAGGACTACTTGAAGAATTCTTCAAAACGAGTAGGTTAAGGTGCTTATTTTTAAATAAATTTTTTACTAGTATTCAAGTTGTTAAAACAATGGGTAACTGTGCATTTTAATTTTCATACCCATAAGAAAATTTTCTTTATTGCCATAAAAAGAAACATTTCGGGGCATTTTTACATCTATAATTTTCAGATGAATTCCCTGATTTTGAAAAATTTGAGAAAATTTTCATTTTTCCTGACAATTCTAGGTTATTCCTGATTTTCAGGTGCGTTGCAGTCCTATAAAAAACACACACAATTTTTTGTTTTAAAAAGCACTAATTGAGGAATTATTTTTAAAAGGGAACATTTTTCTGGATGGGATTCAGCAGCAGTAGCGAACATTTCTTGAAGACGAAATTCAAACCGATTCATTTTTGAAAATGGGCTCTTCAATTGGCTAAAAACTTGTAATAGTGATATAATAAAGTTTTAGTTACTCTTTATTTCATAGCGTATAAAAGAACAAAAAGTTTTTTTCTTAATATAAATTTAAATTTATTTAAAGACTAATTTTAAATAAATATGACCAGCATCAACATAATGTTCGTTGTACAGTATTAAAAAACATTTGAATCGTAAACTGAGCTTTCATTTAATAACTTTTCGTTCTTTTTATTCGATATTCTGAACAGAAGAGTTGCTCTAAGAGAAAGTTCAATATTCAATTCATGTTATTTTATTTTGTTTCATCACTTTGCTCTTCCTTTCACCTGTCAATGTTGTGTAATATGTATTTATCAATCACAGTTATATCAGTTACAACTTTACATAACTTTTACATTGATAATTTTGAAAAAAAAGATTCATTGTTATATGAAATCTGTTATAAGAACAGGTGTAAAACAACTGCGGCTTGGAATCTTAGCAATCGAAAAAGTCAGAATCTTATAACTCAAGTATATCAAGTATCAACTCAACATTCAATAGGAAGTTTTAAGCTTATTTATTAACATGGAATTTCTCAGGGTAAGACTAAAATGAAATTTTAAGTGTGATTTTTTTGGACAAGATGTTTTGCAGTGAAATTTTTTTTTGTTTTAAAGTATTATAGAACAAAAAATTAATTTTGGATATGTTCGGATTCACGGAGTAAAGAAAAAGGTGGAGATGATTTGGCGAGATTTCATAAGAAGTAAGTTAGCAACCCCAAACTAGGCACAAACAAACCTAGTTTGCAGTAGTTTTTCTACGAGGGATGCATTATTTTCAAATTAAGAAGACGCATGCTAAAACTTAAAAAATGACTGTTTGTGCAGTTGTGGGATGCAGTACAAGTTCCAGATCGATAAAGGATGCTATTATTTCCACTTCATAGGTAAATTAAATTATAAAAAAAAAATATTGCCAAGTACTGGTACAAAGTAGTGCTTTGGAATAGCGCCAAGTTCCTAATTTTTAAGCGATTGCTTACTTCACATTGCAAACCGGATTTAGACTTGTTCGCACCTCCACCTTCTTCTTTACTCTGTGGTTCGGATTACAATTCTTTTTCGCTAACTTGTATAATAACTGATCTTTGCATAAATTGTTTTCAAATGTCTTTCCTTGTAATTCCACTAAGATAACACCAAGTATGGGAATTTTAATGTTATGATGTGTTGCCACTTTTGCAACATAAATTTAATTTTCAATGATGACGCCAGGCCCGTCACACCGGGGGGGGGGGCTGACCCCCAATAATCTGGAAACCCAGAAAGTTGGAAATTTCAACTTTTAAAAACCCTGAGATTGGAAAATTTATGCCTGAAGAAAATTAAAAATATTAACAAACGAAAGCTTTAGAAGATTAGAAATCGCCCAACTTTTAAGATTATATTTAAATTAGACCTCAGAACGGACACTGCGTTGGAATATGGGTGCAACAAATCAATGCTTGCGAGAGAACTGTTTAATATTACATAAAATATATATATAAAAAAAAGATGAAAAATGGCAATAAGTTGGAATTGGGAATTTTCAGCACTTTTGAGTTGAGAATTTGGAATGATTGAGTTGAGAATTTCGATTATTTCGAATCTTTAAGTTTTGAAATTTCTTGTTTCAAGTCCCCCTTCCCCCCCAAAAAAAATATTTTTTGTGTAACGGCACTGCGATCAACATTAGGATATTGTCATTGAGAATTTGGAATAATTGATAACAGTTGACATGTTACATTTGTTTTTGTATTAGTTCCGGCCCCTAGTGAGCCTTCTCTTTCTGTTTCTGCTGATAGCTGCCATTATTACGCATGCAGGAGGAGTTCGTGTGTGTATGGATGCAGGTGAATTGAGAGGTCAGTATTGATTTTATTCGAATTACATAAATCCTTTAATTATGTTCTTTATTTGTAAAATTTTATTGTTTGGTGTTGCGTTGTTTTGATGTACAGGTCGGCCGTAAAATAAATTTCTTCGTTTAGAGCAGAGTTAGAAATTAGTTGGTGCACCTAATTTTTTGAAAAATGCCGATTTTATTTGTAATTCCAAAATACTCAAAAAGCTAAATTAATGGTTAATTGTGTACTTATTGAAATTGAAAGTGTAATTTATTTATTAAAATATGTAATTTAGTTAAAACAGCTGTTGAAATATCGTAACTCCGAATACATAAGTTTCATTTTTAAAAAAGACATGTACACAAAAAGCAGTACGATGAGTAAAAAGAGAACTTGCTCTTTTTACTACCATGGTATAGGCTGCCTTCATACATCATCACTTTCAATAAATATCAACAATTACAACCAAGACTTACCGGGAACGAACCCAGATTATCAGGAACCGCAATACAGTGCCTTATCCGTTGTACTACCAGGGCGACGTGAAGAAATTATAAACAGAAGAAATGTTAAAAAGGTGTACTAAAAGAATGGGAAGTTAAATAATTGAGTTGTAATAACTCAGTTTCCATTTAAGCACTCGACATCAAATCAAGTGGAACACAACCATCTTCTGAACAACTATTTTAAGTTTGTCACGTCGCTTTGTTAAGATGGCTTGAACAGAAGCTGAGATTAGCAATATTAAGTCACACTGCTCATTTTTCAGAAAGTACCGTTACTTAAATTTAAGTGCGTCATCGCTCATTTACGATGCAATTGTACTCAAAGAAAAACGAGTATGTTCAGGTACTCATTTTTAAGTACCTTTTTCTTACAGTTTGTGATACCCAGTTTTAATTATCCTCCACTACAAAATATTAACCCTTTGAGGTCGAGAGGTAATTCACATGCACCACTTGGTTTGATGCGCCAACTCAAGAGGTGATTCTCAGTCACCACTGTAAGAAATTCACCAAATATGAGGAAAATCGTCTCGAGTTGCTGGTTCGCCCGTGCAAAAAAGGTTTCAACCGCAAAGGATTAAAGTCAATTAAAAAATATCAATCCTAAGATTACCATAAGAAATCATCAAAATTAAATTAAGAATTACTCTAATTAATTTACGTTTTTTATTATCTAGAACTGGGATGAGATGTTACAATTTTAATCATTTTTATATAAAACAAGCAGGTAATCTGTTTTATTTCGATAATTTTTTCTTCTGTTCCAGGTATTTTAGATAGACTTCATGCTCTCGAAGATGCGTTAAAACTCAGTAACCCATCCGATTCAAGTTGAAAACTCTTTGTAGTAAAAAAAGTTGGATTTGTAGGCTTACGAGCTGCATAAACATCATTAGTTAACCACTGTTGTTCTTTCCTATACTAAAAAATAAAGTATATGCTGAATTCCATTCCTGAAAAAGTGCTAAAGTCTTTTAAAAGCACTTTAAGTGAGTTGTCTATTTACAAAAAAAAGATAGATTCATTTTTGGGATTTTCAGATTAAGTAATTTATTTTTAATTTTTCTACATATCTATCAGTACTATCAGTAGATGGAGTCATAACATTCAAAAGCAGCTTGACGATAATCATTTTGCGGTGTGAAAGTAGCGTTATGTTTCAAAACAAGATAAGTAAAGAAATAATTTTCAACAGCAGATATATCAAAATGCGCGTAGACTACTGCGCACGAATCGCAACGCAGTAATCGAGCTACATCAAATAGCTTGGTTGCAAAACCAGATAGATCCAAAAGGCGAAAAAAATTCTCTCTGCAAGTAATACTTATAGGGAGCTAAATATTGGTTAAGATCAGTGCCTATCTAATACCAATTTGCAAAAAAAAATATAAAAATTCTTCCATTAATAATAATGTCATTTTTTTCTATTGAAAATTTTTTCAAAAGTGATCTATCTGGTTTTGGAACTGGAAGTCTCTTACTATCGTGCTAGAACAATGGCGTCCAACCTTCTGAAGTCCTGCAGACCACTGAGTCAAATGTTGGAAAAAACGTGGACCACTATCCTATATATTATTTCTGTAGTAAAGATCCCTTTAATGCCCCTTTGACGCAACGGATCTTAACACATGAGGTAACAAAAGAAAGAGAATTTCATGGATCAGTGATAAATCGTACTTTCATCTCATAAACATTGTTTTTTTTAATGCGTTTAAAATAATTCATTTTAACGGGTGTTTTAAACAATCCATTACAGGGCGGCAACAAAATTCCGGATAAAAAGAGTTCCATGACATTTCCCTGATTTCCATGATGGTGTCACAAAAATTTCCCTGATTCTACAATTACATTAAGAAATGTTGCAATACATGCTTTGTATAGAAACAAAGTATCCGCGCTACAATGATCCAATAAGTATATCGCATTATAAATGGAAAAATTATAAGCAATACTTTTTGTCAGTTATAAAAGAATAATTTATGGATACAACACAAATTGTGCAATTGCGATAGGCATAATAGTAATTAAACATGTTTCCCATGGAAGCAGATAGCACAAAATAATAAAAAAAAAATTCAAATTATTTTTTTGGTAGATAGTTTTAACTGTTTTATATGCTTCATATTTCCAATTCTTATCTTCAATAAATCACATATTCATTAGCGCACACATGCTGTTTACAATTCGCTTCTTCCTCCTGCAGTGGTTCACGTTTTTACAAAAATAAAACTGAAAATATGAAAATGCACATAACAATTCTTTTTTTTAAATTCTTTTTCAGAACTGAAAGGAAATATTTACAACTAAATTACCCTGAATAGAGGGCATAATAGACGATAATTGCCGTTTTAATGATAAAAAATTGAAAAATTCCCTGATTTTTTGTGAAATTTTGAAAAGTTCCCTGACATTTCCAGAATTATAAAATTCCATGATAATTCCCTGATTTCCAGGTTATGTTGCCACCCTGCATTAATAATGCTGCCATCAATGAACATAATGTTAAACTTTTTCGATTTTTTGGCCAATAAAGATTCGCTAATACCTTTCACCCGATGGTTGCGTGTTGTTCATGTAATAACTATGGCGCAGGCATGCTAGTCTACTACAATAACATTAATAAAACTTAAAGAGTCAATTACTGTTGGGATGCTAACTATAAATAAAGTATTAAACAGAGTAATTTTTTGTTTCAAAATAAATTAGTAATAACACAGAAATTATATCGAATTTAACTTAAAATATTTTATTTAAAGTAACTTTTCAAATAAATAATCAGTGGCGGCTCGTCCACTACAGCAAGTACAGCCGGGCTGCACCTAAATTCAGTATTTTAAAACTATAAAATCAGATATATATATATATTACTAATTTTCTTAAATGAAGATTAGAATTGAAAATGAAATTTCTACGGTAGTAAACAAAATCTCCGATAGCAAGTCTGTTACCGTAATGTACAATTCAGGAGGGGAAAAAACTAAATTCGAAAGCCAAAAAGCGAAATCGGCTGCATCGTTGCCATGCCAACATCTACGTAGTATGGAGATTCCTCCCCATGCTAATGCACTGCATTTGTGAGAAGGTACAGCTGAAATGAATTTTCTTGTTTTAGTTGCACTTGAGATTCGATATGCTGATTGGCTCGTCCGTGAAACGCTGGGATGGGTGGGTGAAACGATAACTTACGAGAATATCTCCAAACGGAAATGGTTTCGTGATAAATTTACTGTGTGCTGTGGCTTCAGGACATGGTCCTGCTGTTGTTTCGTTATTTAAGTTAATATTAAAATTGACCGATTCGCATTTTTAAAAGAAAGGAGGATTGCTTTAATTTTGAAATAATCAAGGATATATAATTGTATGCTTAGACTTTGTTTCACCCAATTCGATATTTTAAGTGCAAGTACAAGAGTAGAAATAAAAGTTATACCTTTTCAAATCTGTGCAAGTGTAGAAGAGTTACACTTACATTTTTCTTTTCGAAGCTGTCCATAGTTTGGTTTGGTTTGTTTCAATTAACGTCGCACTAGAGCTGCACAGTGGGTTATTGGCGACGGAAGCTGTCCATGGACCACTTATCTCCACGACCATGGTTTGGAAACCACTGTACTAAAGGAATTGATTAGCTTTGACAGTAAAAAAGTTTACAAAGTCTCAAGTTAAGGAATTGTTTAGCTGATTGTTGTTGATTGTTAGTTGATTTCGAATTTTGTGAAAAGCAAACAGGTCATACAATGAAACAGAACTGAAGTTTATTTTTTTAATTAAGATTCAATCAGCATATTAACAGACTCGGAACAATAGACTAACAATTTTCTTCTTTTTCTTGTAAGTAAATATTGAAAAACATTAAATGTGTAACATTTATTAAGGTATTTTTGAAAGTCAGAAACGCGTGTTTTAATCTATGCAAAAGGACTATTTTTTTTACTTTCGCTCAAAAAGAAGTAAAGTGGCCTGTCACGTTTAGTCCTTGATCCAGTGCTTATATAGTTATGTTATTCTAGCTCAGTGCTTATGACAGGCAGTAGAATATGTAAGACGATAAGAAATAAATGTGACATACAAGAATTAAACATAAAATGAAGCAGAAATAAAAGGAGACATATTTATGCAGTATAAAAAATATTTATTTCTATAATTTTAATATTGTATTCATTAAAAATCTCCAATTTGTAGTTTTGGGCAACTGTCTCAACAAACAGCAATTTGTGGGCAACCCCCAACACCACCGCAAGGGGGAAGAATCCTGGATTCCAAGTGTTCGAAAAGCAGTGGCCTTTTGCAAAAGTTGCATTCCTACAAAATAACCAAACACAATTATTAAAGCTTCATAATTACAAAGTAAATATTAAAATGTATAGAAGGATTTTATGCTTCTGCATCATTTAAATGTATTATCTATAAACATAAAATAAGCTATTTTCATTAAAAAATCTCGGTTGAATCAATTTTGAATATTCTTTTTTAAATAGAGACGTGGTGGCCTGAGATACTGAATCGTAATAGGCAGCCAAGTAGATAAAAACATTCAGCTGGTAATCAGAGAATTGCTAGTTCAAGCCTGTGTGATGGACTTGACAAAGAAAAGTCAAAAAGTAGTAACTTTCTAGTTGCGGAAGGTTGCCAGTTTTGCTACAAAAATACTAGAAAGTCGTCCAGAACATCCAACAAATTATACTGGTGTGTATATGAAACCAGTGGTGTAGCCAGCATTGGGTTAGAACAATTGAGAGCTGGCAATAAAAAATTGTGCTTTGGCAAAATAACTCTTTATGCTTCAACAGGAAAACTAACAGAAAAGCTAATATTCGGAGATGTCTGAACAATAGACCAATTATTTTGTTTTTGAGAAAATAAAATAGAAAAAATAAAGGAAGAGGAGAATCAATGGGGTTAAAAAAAATAATACAGGTGAAACCGTGGGTAACAAACAGCTAGTATTCTAAATAATTAAGAAGAAAAAAATTCTCCAAATATTAAAACTTTTACCAAACAGAAAAAACACTGTCCGTAAAATAACACATATAATAAAGCATTAACAGAGGAACATGGATTACAAAATTTAAAAGAGCATTATATTTAAAGAAAATTAATTTAAGAATTTAAAATATATTGTAATCATTTATACGTGTAGGTTTAAACTTCTCACCTCATTGCAGCGTTTCTCTCGCAAGGGCAGCCCAACCTGTTTCCAAGTGTCCACCAAATCAACGACGAACTTGTCCATGAGTGGTTTGGAATGAAAGGGAGTGGGAGCAATTCTCAATTTCTCCTCCCCCAGGGGGACCGTCGGGTGGTTGATCGCCTGCACATAGTGGCTGTGCCGCTCTATCAACTCGTTTGATATCTTGGTGCAGTAATACGGATCGCCCACCTACAACAAAATCAATTATAAGCATTGGAAATTTAAATTGTTGAATACTTTATTAGTTAGCATGGTTTTGTTAATTAACGTTGCACTAGAGCTGCACAGTGGGCTATTGGCGACGGTTCGGGGTCAATCTCGCAGGAAAGACCCGGGAACACAGACACATTCATAAATGCACCTCGTTATTTTAGAACCATGGTCAGATGACGAGGAAACACCTGAACTGGCACCCAACGCCTTCAATAGATGTCGGGACTTTGGACCACGATCAGATGTATCGTGCACCAGTCCCGTATACACGCCAGTATAATTTGTTGGATATTCTGGACGACTTTCTAGTATTTTTGTAGCGAAGCTGGCAACCCTCCGATCGCAAGATCACTACTTTTTTACTTTTCTATGTCAAGTCCCATTTCACGGATTCGAACCACCAATCCTCTGATTAGTAGCTGAACGCCTGAGCAACTGGGGCTCCTTTATTAGTTAGCATTCAAATCTATTGTTACATTCATTCTTTGAGTCATGTGCATGGATTAAACTACACATATTTTTATCTTAACTATAATAAGCTTTTTCCCAAGGTATTGGATAACTAACAATATTGAACACAAAGTATGCATATAGGAATCACTTTGAAAGAAAATCCGGCAAAAAATTTTTTAAAGTTTCCAGCAACACATGAGAAAATCATGATTTTTTAGTAATTATGTTACTTAATGGATCAAAAAAGAAATCTCAAACTTAGTGCTCTATAAATTTTAGTTTAGGAGTTCTAGGTAGTTAAAATAATTAATAAGAGTACAGTACAAATAATTATTCACCTTTCATGCTATGTTATTACATCCAATATGAATTTCTTTGATATAATAAATTTGCTAATTGTTTTCCCAGATACATAGGTTTTTTAGAAATATTTACAAAGAGCCTAAAATATAAGCAATTCTGCACAAAAAAAAACATTTTTAAGAAATTTGGCTTAATACGTTACATAAAAAATTTGCGCAATCGAGTTTGACGTAGTTGTTCAAAGTAAATGCAATATTTAATTTGTGTGAAAGCACGCGAAAACATCAAGCATAACATAGCTTAAGGTTTTATTTTATCAAATTTCTTAAGTGTTTTAGTTGGCTGCTTTACTTCTTCAACGAAAACTAATTACATATAATCAATAGTAACACCAATATAGCCATAACACCCAAAATCAAAAATCTGAAATATTTTGTCCCGAAAACGTTAATTTTATTATTCTTTATTTTGTATAGAATAATAGAAAATATTTAATAAAAGATACATTTATAAAATAGGAATTCAAAAGCATCTTACTTGCACAGGAATGATGTGACTTGGGCAATGGACGACAGGTATGAAGGCATCCTGCAAGGATTGTCTTAGATACTTGACATTTTTCTGATGCTTCTCTCTCAGTTTCCGTCCTTCTTCACTCTTCAAAATCTGAAAGGATTTAATGAACGAATATAAATTTAAAGCATGTTTAACTTTAGGATTGAATTTTTTTTTTATTACAGATATGAAGTTTTTAAATTAAAAATCCAACTTTCTTCAGAAGTCTTTCATATAACACATTAAAAATTATGTTGTGAAAGCCATCTATTCAAAAATTGTTAAGATTAATTGCATTAACAACTAAAGTGTTAACTAAATTATGCCTCACTTGAATTATTTATGCATCGTTTGGAAAGCTTTTTTAGAATTCTTCTATATTTAATTATTTTATCACATAAAATTATTAGAAATCTGAATTATGAAACCATCAGCTTGTAACAAGATAATTGAAATTATTTCAATTCCTTTTTGACAAAATCTACACACTAATTTTATTTCACAGAAACAAACAAGTTCAGAAAATATACTTGAACGAAAGAATTCTATGAAGGGATTACATGAAAGCTGACTTACTCTGATCGAAGTCATGGCCCCTTTCAAAACGGTCAAAGGCAGACTTGTTGTAAAAATAAATCCAGCAGCATAGCTCCGTACCATATCCACTGTGGTAGCATCTGCAGCAATATATCCTCCAATATTTCCAAAAGCTTTGCCTGCAAACCAAAAAAGTAATAAAACAAGAGAAAAATGCTAAATAAAAGAATCTTATTATACTCTTTTCTGTATATTCTATTATAATTGTAACATATCCATCACCATACCAAGTGTTCCTGATATTATATCCATCTTGTGAAGAACGCCATCTCGTTCGCCAATTCCAGCCCCATTTTTCCCGTAAAGACCGACTGCATGGACTTCATCAACAAACGTGAGGGCGCCATATTTCTTTGCCACATCGCAAAGTCTTTCTAACGGACACACAGCCCCTAATTTGGAAAAGAATGTCTATTACGATACAATTACTAAATGTGTATTTGAATATGACTATAAAATACACTAATTATTCTGCGTTAGAAAGGTAGACGAGAGCTCATTAGCAAAGTACCCATTCATTAGCTTTTACTGACTAATAGAAAGAGCATCACTATATTTGAATACACAACTGAATGTACATAATTTCGATAAACAGGGCCGCAGAGCCCTTTTAAATTTCTACACACATTCATGAAAAAGTATACCATATTTTTGTAAAGTCAATCGAGATATTTTTTATCAATTGCAAATATTTGATGTGGCTACGTTTCATTTGAATGGAATATTTATTAGTAACTTCGTTGCATAGAAAATAGGAAATATTTTGTTCTTTTTATTGAAAATTATAAATATTCGTAATAGACTATGCGAAGTAAATGAGCTGTATTGAAATTCATATACTTAGGATTAATACATATTCAGAATAAAAAGTTTGATATAGTTAAGGAATAAATAAAAAAAAGTTATTCCTTTAAAAAAAAAAACTGAAGTTAAAAGAAAAAAACACATAAAAAATTAATCATGTCTTTAACATTATAATTTTACTCATTTTTCTCTGGTGAGCGCGCAGGGCTTTTCCAGAGGAGAGGGGCCATGTGCAATGGCATACGTCGCACACCCCTAAGGGTGGCTCTGTCAATAAAGCATGCATTAGTCAACATCAAACTCAACAGTACGGGTATGTATTTTCAGAATAAAGCAATTTTGCTTTGCAATAGATATAAATAGTTACTTTAACCCTGCAGGAGTCGCACTGAGCCTGAGTGCTCAATCTAATGGTAAAAGTCGCATTGAGCTTGGAAGCACAACCACAGCAGTCTTAATGAAGGAGTTACAGTACTTACTAAAATATTAGAAAAATTAAAGTAACTAGGAGGCTCCGCCCCTGCACCGTTAACGCTCCACCAATTCCCGGAGGATTGCTACGCAATATTCATAGGTTTGCTTCGCAAACCACTTCTCGCTTTGCTCGCTAAAAGATAGGACACAATAACAATGTGTCCTAGTAACAATATTTTTTTAATTATATTACTAAAAAGTTTAAAAGTTGAAATTGTAAATTTAAATTAATATTCATCTTGGCGTCACTACATTTTTTCACTATGTAAATCAATATAAAATCATTTAAACTATTTTCTTTTTAACTACAAATGAAAACAATCATACCACTGGCAAGCCTACCATTATTTATTATTTTCCACGTTATTTTCACACCTTTCCCGCGTTTTAGTTAAATTTATAACATTATTGGTAATTTGTTTTGGCCATAACTGATGTTAAGCTTACCATGAATCTTGCCTACCAGAAGTGTGTAATTTACTGAGTTTACACGTCATAAAAATGAAGCTCTTAAAAATCTAGTTTTTAAAATTGCCAACAGATGGCGCCACCTCAATTTTTCTTCATTTATAGTTTGGAAAAGCGTTTTTCAAAACTTCTATTTTTTAATTTAATAAGGCTTATATTCTTCCTAATTTAAGCTGACATCAAAATAATTATTTACCAGTGAATTGAAGGGGTTAATCGTCAAAATGGCAAAATAAAAATGCGTGTGCAACAGAATTTTGTAAACAAAGTAACTGTTGCCATTCCGCATAGAGAAAAGCAGCGTTTTTCAATCACTGCGTAAGAGAATTATATATAAAGATAATGGTCACAATAGAAAACTATCAACTATCATGGATGACTACTAAAAGGATTAGTCTCTTTGAGAATACATTACATGGATAAATTAATTATTTTGTGTAACTTTGTTTAAAAATTGTTTTCATATTATACAAGAATTAAAAATTATGTTTTTTTTAGATTTTTGTAATTTAAAGATTAATAAAAAATTTTGACAACACAAATTTTAAAAAGTTTTAAAAAGTCTTAAGTGGCATTGTGAAATTACACAAAAAAAATTTTTTTTTTTTTTTTTTTTTGCAGTTGCATAGATAAAAAATATTTAGTAAGAACTTTTATACAATTATTTTATTCGGCAAAAAAAAAACCCGAAAGTGATATATGTGCTCCATAATTTATTCCAATGTGGAGTCCATAACTGGTGTGTGCAGGATTTGATGGTTTAAAATCACTCTAAAGGTGGACAGGAATTTGGGAGATCAGATTAAATGTTGTCCAGTAAAGATAATTTTTTTTAGTCATTTTTAAATGGCATTATCTGGCTTGGGTCTTCTGAGACCCACAATGCATTGAAGGATTGAGGCTGAACAGATGTACTATTTTAGAATTTCTACTGCTATACCTTTACAATTGTGAAATGAAGATTTTTTTTAATGTGAATTCCGAAGTTAAGGATAAAAAGTTAATCCCACAAATAAATATTTTTTTGCCTATGCTTTAGTTCGAATAAGCTGGAGGAAAGTAATAATCATAAAACTAACTTTACCTGATGTACTTTTCCCAGTAAAAAAAGCATGTAAATATTTTGTTTAGAAAAAATCTAAACAAACAAAATATTTCTTACCAGACATGGAATGAACAGTCTCAAAAGCAACTATCTTCGGAATACGAGGATCCAAAGATTGAAGGTGTCTTTCGAGATCATCGGGGTCATTGTGCTTGAAAATGTGCTTTGGAACACCCGAGTTCCGTATGCCCTGAATCATGGATGCATGATTACCAGCATCAGAAAATATGTGGCAACCTAATATAAAAGAAACAAAATACTGTACATTACACAAAAGTAAATATATATATATATATATATATAGAATTTTTACCCTTTACACTCCAAAGTTGCTTCTCAGGTGACAACATAACGATTTGTTCTTTTGACTCTCTGTTCTTTAAAATAAACGAGAACAGTATGATCTGGTGTTTAAAAAACATTGATCTTTTCAACTTGTTCTCTTGCCAGATCCAAAACAGATTACTATTTTTATCCTCTATGATCATAAAAAATTCTAGGAAAAAATAACAGAAAGAGAAATAACTGTTCCATAGAAAAAACGCAAATGTCAAAGATGTTCTTGGAGTTCGAAGGGTTAATATCTTATTAACAATCTATCAGAGTTACATCTAACCAATATAGCTCATGCTCTTAAAAAAGCCATTTGAAAAGTCAAAACTGTTAATAACAAGGGTTTGCAACATATATTTAATGGTTCACTGTTATATAAATGACCAAAATGTTTTGTTTACCTGGAAGGTGTCTAGCAAGAGTATAAAGAGTCGAATCATTTGCCACATAGCAAGATGTAAACAACAGAGCTGCTTCTTTTTGATGGAGTTCGGCCAGTTCCGTTTCGAGCTCATGGTGATAGTTAGAATTCCCGGATATATTCCTGGTTCCCCCACTTCCTGCGCCATGCTCTTGAACCGCATCACTAAAAGAAACATTATATGTTTAGAAATATTATCTAAATGCCAAAAGTAATCAAAAATTAAAAAGGTAATACACAGGAAATATCAATGTAATCCAAAATGGTTTTTAAAAACATTGCACAAGTTATACATTTTCAAAGTAAAAAATAGTAATTACGATTTCTATCACTGTAACTGTGTTAAGTTTAGCATTCCTTACATCAGTGGTTTCTAAACTATGGTAGTTGTTTCAATCGGGGAAACATAATGACAATGTTTTAAAAACACTGCATTAATCTAGTAAACATTGTTCATAAAAATTTATAAACATGGATCATTGAAATTTCAAATGTTTCATTTTATTGCAAATGTAATTAATATGCAGATTGTCTATACATTGCAAAAATAAATTATATTTTATTATTTGTTTTATTATTCTGTGATGCATTTATGTAGTCTTCAAAATGGGTCTTGGAAGACTACATAAATGTGAAATTTTGTATTTTATTATTCATGTTTAATTTTTAAAAATTAAAAATATATATATACATAATGGATAACTTATTTTAGTTTATCTGTAAATCTGAATGTAGCAAGTGCGCCAATTGCACAAATAACATTTTCAAAATTTACATAAAAAACACAAAAAAATTAAGTTGAGAGATGAAATTACATGCATAACTTGTCAACTATATAAAAAAAAGTAAATTAAATACCTCACCTATTAAAAATATGAAAACTCTGAAAAATTAATCAAGAAAATATAAATTAATAAGAATTATCAATCAAAATGGTACAGACAATCAAGCATAAAAAAGTAATTGCAAAAAATCTGAAAACAAGTTTATTTTGGTGAAAAATACATAAAATATTTATGATTATTATCTGATTTAGTTTATGTTTAACCTGGTTGTTAATATAAAAACTTTCAACATTAATTCAAAAATATATCATTTGAAATTTTATTGGACTTTTATAGCAAAATTATAAAAACAATAATTATGGAGAAATATAAAATTTTATTGACATACATAAAGGGGTGTAAAGAGAGCCATTGATTGCGTTGATCTAACAAGGAATTTCAAATAAGCCAGATACAAAGAAAAGCAATGTGGCATAGAGGGTGCCAAATGGTTTAGTATTCTTGGTGAATTAAATTAACCTTACAATTGACAAACTTCCCAAATTAATTATCATAATTAAAAAATTTCGGTAAAAATTCACTGTACAGTCACACTTGGCGACTTTTTCAAAATCTCGCCAAAAGTCGCCATTTTGGCGACTGTTGTCCAATAGGGTTGCTGCAATTCCTTGTCGGGTTGGAAGGGGGTTGCCACTTAAAAAAATTTATTGCCAAATGTGGAACAAATCGCGACAAGGGTGACCGTACAGTAAATCTGACCCAAAATTTCTTTAAATTCTTGCAGACCCAGTGATGCTGATTGGCACCATAATAAATTCAGTAAAAGTAGTGCGAATCAAAGTCAGATTTACACCACTTTTCTACCAGTTGCATTCACTAACCAAGGACAGGATTGTTGATACAACTGGCGCAAAAGGGGTTCAAGTCTGACCTTTACTATTACTTTCACCACATACTTTTACCTATCTCTCACCAACTCTTAACACAGGAAAGTTTGTCGATTCTAAGGTCGATTAAAAAATAAATCTGGGTCTTAAAGAGTTAAATTAAAAAAGTAAATATTTTGTTTATTTTCCCTAATTAGCAACATATTAAAGTGGTCCTTTCTCTACATGTAAAAATGTGGATAAGTGTCTGTTGTAAATGTATAGGAAAAATAGTAATTATAATGGTACATACTTGTGAAAGTACAGTAAGTGAAAAACTTACATCACAGCTCTTCTTACTGCTGGATGGCTGCTCATTCCCAGGTAATCATTGCTGCACCACACAACGATCTTCTTCTTGTCGTTTGTGTATTCGGTGGCGCAGGGAAAGTTGTCGGCCATTCTGTTCACTTTCTTAAAAACACGGTAGGAGTGGTCCCTTTTCTTCTTGGCGATTTCCTCTTGGAAAAACTCTTGATAGGGGAATTGTTCTACAAATAAATTAACAAAAATGTATATTAAAATATGTGATGGGATAAAAAAATGTAGAATAATAATTAAAATTTAAAGAATATTGAAATATTTTAAAATATATATTGATTTTTATAATGAGTTCAACAGAGGGCTACAGAAATGATTCAGGCATGAACTATAGAGTGGGACCACCTTTAGAAACCACGGGGCCTGGTGTGAACATAAAACCAAGGTCCCTGTAGTCCTCCACATAAACTCATGAATAAATTTGAATAAAAATTATCAATTATGAAACTTATAAATAAGTTTGTTAAATTTTAGGAAAGCCAATCGGGATTTTTTTTATTAACACAAATGTAATTAATAATCAATTATACAAATGTGAGAAAAAGGTTGCATTTCATTTGCATAGAATATTCATCAGACAACTTATTTACTTAAAAAGTGTGTATTATTTTTTCTGTTTATTGAAAATTAAAAATAAACCCGATATCTGATCAAACGAGACTAACATGTCAATTGAAAATGTTTTCATGGAATTAGTGCCGGAATGGATCACTCTAAAAGTATGTAATTGTGTTTCTTTCCTTTTACCCGTGTAGTTGATTTTTAAAGATGTCCCACGAAAAAAAATCAATTTATCTAACATTTCCATTTTGCACATTTTTCTCAAAGCTCAGGGCCCCTCCATCTGCACTTGTCTAATTTCAATATGAAATATTCTATAGGAACTAGTTATTTGTTTACAACCATAATTCCCCCCCCCCCCCAAACACAGTTTGCAAATATGGTCATTACAAAAGTACTTTGATAAACTTATAATTACCTCCAGAAGTTGGTTCTTTGCTTTTGGTAAGATCAATGACATCCTGCTGCATTTCTACACTTGCAGCTTTGCAAGCCGGCTTAACATGCTCAAGAAATGGACAAGATTTGACACTCAGCTTATCTGATGAAGAAAAAAAAGCATTAGCAAACAAAATAAAGTTATATATATATATATGTATATAGAGTGTACTGTAATAATATTCAGCTACATTTCTGTGTCGTAACTTTTATGTGTAAGCATCTTCTCTAGTCATTAATTACAACGTCCCTATACAATATAAACTTGACTTTATATTAGCAAGATGTGAATGCTAGAGCTGTGAATGCAAATGCGGTCCCTATCCACCAAACAAAAACAGGTTTGAGTGTATTGTTTGCATAATAAATTCAGAAAACTAATGAAATAAATGAAAAAAAAATATTTTTATAGAAACAAATTGAATTTACATAATTTATTGTGATATTTAGTCATAAAGAAAGGAGATTACATTAGATTTTGCATGTGCAGCTTCTTCACTTCAAAAACCCTCACAATGATTCACTTTTAAAAATATGTAATTCAAACCTTATAATTTTAAACTTAAATACCCAGAATTAATACCTTATCTAATTGATGCCTGATGCCGAGAATCTTAACAGTTGGTAGCACAAACGCATGTTTACTACAAAAAAAAAAGCATCAAGCTGATGATCATGGCGACTAGTGCTCTAATACATCTAAAATTTTCAAACAATCAATAAAAACGATTTGTTAATAAAGGTCACCAATGAAATGAAAAAGCTGGAAAAGCCCTACTTATGGGAACATAAGGGAACTAAACTAACAGTCTATAGTTTGAACATGCATTTAATTGGCATATGAAAAAATAGCTGAACTTGTATTCATCAAATTAAAATTAAAGCTACTTACCAGCATTCTCACCACTCTGGGTTTTGTATGAAGCATAATGGCGCATAAAAGGGCACTGGTCAGCATACAACTTCATTAAGGAGGCTCCATAGTTCTTCATAAAGAGTGGGTTGAGACCCGAAACGAAAGGGCAGTTGCGAGCACTGGAGACGATTTGTCGAACACCACCTTTCAGAACATAGTTATTTGTTACATTTCATAATTACAATGAGCAACAAATTAATTAAAATCTAAAAAAGATTTTATGAAAATATTCATAAGAAACCATATGACAATATTCATAAGAAACCATATGACAATATTCATAAGAAACCATATGACAATATTCATAAGAAACCATATGACAATATTCATAAGAAACCATATGACAATATTCATAAGAAACCATATGACAATATTCATAAGAAACCATATGACAATATTCATAAGAAACCATATGACAATATTCATAAGAAACCATATGTCAATATTCATAAGAAACCATATGACAATATTCATAAGAAACCATATGACAATATTCATAAGAAATTCAGAATGAAAATTTTGTGCAATGTAAAAAGAAATTTAATTACAAGTATTAAACAAAATCACTTAAAACATCTTTTTTATTCGCTAGTTTCCACAGCTCTGGACAAAAAAAAGCAATCAATAAAGAATCTGACATGGAGACAAAGAAATTTATTTACTTTACTTGAGTAACAATAAATAAGTTACAGGTAGAAACTTACTTCGTACAACTTTCTTTTAATTTATAAACATTCTATATGTTGAGTATATTTATGGATTTATTATTTTTTTTATACATGCAAGAAAATAGAAAGCAATTAGAAATTATATGTGTGGATTACAAAATCTTTATAGGGGAAAAGGGGTAATCTATTACAGTTGTTATAAGCAAATGAGGATTTTCTTAGTTAGTTGAATTGACATCACATTAAAACTGCACAATGGGCTATTAGCGAATTTTCAGGTTGAATTGAAGAATAAACAGAGGAGCACATAAAATTTTTAAAAATTGGTATATTTTTCAAATTTACATAATTGTAACATTAGTTTATGGAAAATTATAAGTTATGAACCTTTGTATTAATTGACGATTTAAAGTTGTCATTTTTGTAAATTAACAACGATTGACTCCAAGAACAGTTTCTTAAAAGAGTTTTAACTGCCTAAAACTGCATTAGTACCGCTAAAACCTTTTAGATTTAAAGATTAGTTGAAAAATATTTCTTCTAAAACCGGTTATTGTACATCTTCAAATAAAATACATTAACGAACTGTATTCGTTCGACTATTTTAGCAAATTGATGACAGATAATGACATCTTAGCAAACTAATATAACAATCAAAATACAATATTAACAATAACATTGGAAGAAAATAACATTCCGTAAACCGGTATGTAATTTTCATAAAAAAAAAATGCCAACTCAGCAAACTTACCAACTGTAGTATTTGCCATTTTAAAATCTGAAATTTTAATTTTCAAGAAGTGATGAAGAGAAATTCCGAACTAGGAAATTGATAAAGATTTGGCACTTGACCTTGTACTTGTACTTGTGATTGAACGTCCCGATTGCGATTTATTGCATAACCTTACAGTACTCTTTCATGGAGTGTCACGTGACAACAAAACTTTACCCCTTCTGGTTTATGACAAAGTAAAAAAAAAATTAAACAGAGAGATAACGAAACTAGATTGGGCTTGCCAAATATTATTACAATTAACAAATACTTAAGATAGACGGGTTTCGATGACGTCATTCTGTAGGCGTATAGTTTGTTGGTTGTTAACGTCGAATCAGATGACGAATTCAATACCTGAGCTGGCACCCGACGCGACCTCAATAGACGTCTAGATATTGAACCCCGATCAGATTTAACGTCGCACCATACACGGTAGTGAACATTGAAAGATAATTTCAGACGAATTTTGTAATTTAGTAGCTCTTTCTGTAGTCTTTCAACCCTCCTCTCACGAGATTGCTACACCTTAACTTTTTTCAAGTCCTCATGCCGAATAGAATTCAACTCCGATTCTGAAAGAAAGATCTGGACACACTGCCCTGTAATTTAAAAAATGGTCAGACAACACCTGAAGTGGTATCGGCCCAGGAACATAGGTAAGGGGGTGGTTCACTGGGTTCAAATCCCTCCCATTGAAAGCCAATAAAAAAAATTAAAAATCGAATTTCTGTAAAAATCATGAAAATACTTTAAAAAACTGGAAAAATTTCAATTTCTAGTATAATACTTCTTCTTGAAGTTGCAGGAAGGAAAACCTGGTATTTTCCGGGGTACCTATCCCTGAAAATAGTTTTCCAAAACATGTTTTGAGGTTATTTTTATCTCAAACTAATCGTAACATGGAGGTCTTCGTGTTTTATTATATAGCATTTGAATTTCGGCGATAAAGGGAAAAGATTTTAAAACAGGATCCATATATTATTTTTAAAAAGAAATCTCAAAATTTAAATTTATTCTCTAAATTTATTTCATAATTAGTTAGTGATATTTACTCATTTTAAAAATAGCTAATGTCTGATATTGGTAACGATTTCATGAAAAATAAATGATAAATGTAGCTGTTACGATACTTAAATGCCAACGTATTCTTGTTTACTTAATTAAAAATTAATAAGTTTTTAAAAAATGGGGGGTGGGATAAGTTACTCAGTCACTAAACTACCTCAACGAAAATTCTATACCTACGTGCCTGGGTATCGCATTTTATAAACTTCCGCATGACATTTGAAACACAACATATCTAATGTACACTTAGGACAGATCTTAGGGTTGTGCAACGTGGGCCATAGCTATTACATAAGGACACCGAGCCTTTAAAGAAGATCCGTATATTCCAGAGAAAAATGTTTGAAATGAAAATGTTAGACACAAAGAATTTTTTATGTGCTACTTCTATTTTTAACTCCATAATTTGTTTTTAGGTATAACTATTGTTATTTTACTTTAATTATCTCGAACTATTTTATTCTAAATGTGTATTTATACGAATTCTAAGTTTATATAAGCCTGGATCATTGAAGTCGAATAATTTTATAAGGAATATTTATAATTTTTAATAAAAAGAGCAATAAATATTTCACAAGCAACGAGTTACTTAATAAATATCCTATTCAAATGAAATTTAGCCGCATTGATACATTTGTAGTTGATTGACGAGTACATTTTATAAAGGGTAGGAAAGATCTCAATTGGGTTTTCAAAAATATGTCAAAGTTTATTCATGTTTGCATGGAGTATTTAAAGGGCCCTGCTACTAAATTCGCACAGGGCCCTTGCTAAGAGAGGTCCTGGTGTGCACCGACTCTTTCTACACGCAAATGTGAGGTGTGGCGAACGACAGGAATCGAACTGTAGCAACATACAAGCTCAGCAGTCTTCCAATCACGTCCTCACGTATCCTCAAAGTGAACACATTTTTGTGTTTTAAATTAACAGTCAATTTCAACTTTTTATTTAAAAAAATAATAATAATCCTTTAATACTCATAAAGATCATATTTTAAAACTAATTATTTAGAAAGTTTAGTATATTTTCAAGAAATGGAAACTAAAAATCGTTAGCAACTTACCGGAATGCATCATGGAACCAATGAAATGTTGAGCTAAAGGTCCAACTTGATTGGCTATGATATTTCTGGAATACATTCCTGAAAGATTAAGATTATCCCTCATGAAATATATCTTTCACAAACAAAATACATTATTTTAATAGTTTGTCGCAAAATAAAATTCACTTTTAAACTCTAATTTCGAACTACCGGGGCTTACCATAATTTTTTAAAACACAACCCTTTAACAGCCTGTAAAAAAACTAGAGAAAAATAATAATTAGAGAAATTTTAAAAAAAAATAGCATTCCCGTGCGATAATCATTTCGCATGAACAACTCCCCCACCCTACACACACTCACATATTCGTTGTAAAGGCAAAATATATTAGCGTATTTCTTATAGCCAAAAAATCATAAAAGTTTAACACTTCTGCTCATTCATAGATGGCAGCATTATCGACGGTAATAACACGTGCGATAATTATGACATGCACATCCCCACCACCACCACTCCCCGCCATACATACACCACATACCCATTCGTCGTAGCGAATCTTTTATGGCCATAAAATCAAAAAGTTTAACGGTCTGCTCATAGATGATAGCATTGTCAACGGCTTGTTTAAAAAAAATGTTAAAACGAATTATTTAAAACTCATTTTCAAAAAATAATCGTTGATGAAAGCACGATTGGTCCATGAAATTCTCTTTCTTTTGAGACCCCATGTGTTAAGATTCGTTGCGTCTAAGAGGCGTAAAAGGGATATTTACTACAGAAATAATAAATTATGATATTCTGTCCAGAAAAGTTTTATATTACACAGTCCTCTAAGAGTTGAAATGTGTTTTCGTTTTTCTGAGTACTTTCATCCGCAGCTGATATATTTTAATTGATAGTAATTCACATTCCACATCCTGTTGCATAAATATTGCACAGCCAGTGGCGTAATAATTCGAAAATTATGGGAGGGGGGTGAGTCAACAAGTTGCATTCCCAGAATATTTATCAATATAAAATATATTCGCTTATTAATCATTGATTAGCAATTAGTTGTTAATTAGTAATTGTTAATTAAAAAAAATGCTAATTTTGACGAAATTGCATAAATTTCTTATGATATTAAAAAACAAATTTGGCTATGAGGGAGGTGGGGGGCTTTAGCCCCCTGAGCTCTCAACACCTCCCCCTTTCCTACGTCTATGTGCCCAATTATACTTTTTTTTCAGTTTCCGAAATAGTGTTAAATAATAAAGCACAGCAGTTATCTAACAATCATCAAGCAATATGTAGTCGATTGAATAAAAAAATTCATCGAATTTTTTTTTAAATAAATTTAAAGTGCAAAATATATTTTAGGAAAAAAAAGTATTTTTGCTAATCGACAGACATTTAATTTTAGCGAACTGCCTACTCACCGCATTCGACCATCATGTATGTGTTGGGAGAATATGTGCCCTTTTTATGAAAGAGCACTTTATAGGAGAGTCACTGTCGCTCTCAACACAAATACAGAGCCATTCATAACTTATCTTAGAGCTTATAACTTTGATTAGAGCTTATAACTTTGATTAGAGCTTATAACTTTGATTAGAGCTTATAACTTTGATTAGAGCTTATAACTTTGATTAGAGCTTATAACTTTGATTAGAACTTATAACTTTGATTAGAGCTTATAACTTTGATTAGAGCTTATAACTTTGATTAAGTTGCGTGCGCTCTCTTCTAGAACAGCGGTTCTTGCGGTTCGGTTGGGGGTACGCGAAAATAATATTAGTAATGGCGGAAACAACCTAAAATAAAAAATAATAAATGCAATAAGTAATATCAGAAATAAAAGCGAGCAGTGTCATCAATTTGAGTCATTTGATTAGTTTGCAGATAACCTTAGAACAATACTGCCTAACAAAAACAAACTTGTCATTTCGTAGGTCAGTGGCGGCCCGTGGTCAAAAATGTTAGTGCAGCCGAAAACATGTAACTCCCCCCCCCCCCCCCCCTCGCATTTTTCACAACCATACACGAACGGACATTCTTTAAAATTTATTACTCAAACCAAAGTTTCCTTTCAACTTTTATGAAAGATAACGTGTAAAAATAATAGAAAACACTTACTTATTTTTTGAAAATAAAATCAATCCTCCTATCAAACTTGCGAATCGGTCAATTTTAATATTAATTTAAGTAAAGAAACAACAACACACGTGCAAACTTATCGAAAACTATTTCCGTTTGGAGAGATTCTTCGAAATTATCGTTTTCCTATTTATCCTAGCCTCGCCGATTCAGCAATGAACCAATCATTTATTCGAAATCCCTAGTACAGCTAATTTGAAAAAATCCTTTTGCGCTACGTTTGTGTCGTCACATCCTCCATTTTAGCGTGCTGGGGAAGTCATACTACGTAAGGTTGCCATGGCAACGATGCAGCCGATTTCGAACTTCGCTTTTTAGCTGCAATTTTGATTGAATGGAGTTTTTGTTTTTTCTTCTCCTGAATTTGTGCATTACGGAAACACGCTTGCTATTTATCGGAGATTTTTTTTTACTTAGAGTTGAAATTTAATCTCCATTTCCAATTCTAATCTTCATTTAAGAAAATTAGTAAAATATATAATTTTAGTTTTAAAATATAATAAAATTAGGTGCAGCCCGGCTGTACTTGCTGTAGTGGGCGAGCCGCCACTGTCGTAGGTGGATGAGTGAGAAGGGGTACTCATAAATGAAAGTTTTATAAAGGGGTACGTGAGAGATAAAAGGTAGAAAACCACTGCTCTAGGACTAAGGTAATGGAAGCGACTGCAGAAAAGTAATCAAAAGAGAAAAATTTCTTAAATTACATGCTCAGAAATAAGCTTAACTAGCATGGGATAATTATCGCATGAACACATGACACTCCTCTCCCATTCCTACGCACATACCACACGCCCATACGTGTTGTATAAAGGCGAAAGATATTAACCAATCTTTTAGGGACAAAAAATGAAATATTGGTCGATGGCTGCATTGTCAACGGCTTGTTTAAAAAAAAATTAAAATGAGTTATTTCAAACAAAAAAACGTTGATATTTATTAGATGAAAGTACGATTAGTCATTGATCCATGAAATTCCCTTTCTTTTGATACCTCATGTGTTAAAATTAGTTGCGTCAAAGGGGCGCAAAAGGGATCATTACAACATAAATAATATATAAGATTATTTCATATGTGTTTTTGTTTAAGAGAAGTTGAAGAGTTATTTTCCTGTAGTCTTGACTTTGATTAATTGGCCCCTTTGAACTGCTTCAAACCAATCAACAAACGAGTTCGGACGCAATGACCAATGGGCTTATCTAGAACCCGTAAACAATGTGACGTCACAGCGGCCATTTAGCCGAAGCAGAACTATACTGAAATATTTATTTTGTAGAATTCAAAAGGATAATTATGCGAAACTTGTTTCGTGCTAAGATATCAGGTGTATTGCTTAAACTATGGGATCATTATACGTAACGAATTGCAAAGTCATATTAACCGATATATTACTACAAGATATAGCAACATAGTCGGTAATGATCCGATCTCTTCAGTAAAGAAGCAATGTCATGACCATTTAAAATAGCAGGCTTCATTATTTTCTATTTTTAACCGACTTCCATCGAGTCAACCAATATCACCAACGCTCCAAGAAAGAGGTATTCAATTCAAGATTTATGTATTTAAAAGTAACTAGCATGCCCTTGCGTTAATTATTGCAGAAACAACCCTTCACCCCCCCCCCCCTTCACACATTCGTTAAACTATTCATAGATGACACTCCGTTCAAAGACCCATAGATGGCAGCACGAACAACGGCTCGTTTAAAAACTGCCTGGAAACTAATTATTTTAAAATAAATAAAATAATCTTTCTAAAAAAAACGACTTTAAGGAAAATGCGCTAAAAAGTAAAAAATAATTTTTAATTTTACGAACGAGTTGGAAAAAATTGAATTATTTAATATCAGTTTTATACTTATTAGAACTTTTTGAAATCGGCGCCAAATTTAGGTATGATTTTTATAAATTGGCACCAACTTAAAAAAGTTTTAATAAGTATAAAATTGATATTAAATAATTAAATTTTTTCCAACTCGTTCGTAATATTATAAATTATTTTTAACTTTTTAGCGCATTTTCCTTAAAGTCGGTTTTCCTTTTTTTTTTAGAAAGATTATTTTATTTTTCCCTTTTTAATTTTTAATTTAGCGGGGGCTTCGTCCCCTGCTATTATTCACCAAGAAATTCAAGTAACGACTTGTGCTTACATTTTGTCTCAACAATGTATATCGTAAAACAATCCCTATCCATGGCAATACATGCTAAGTAAACGAAATGTCAATTGTCGTACAACTTCTGTTAAACAATGAAAACATTTTGAAAAGGATAAATTAAAAAAAAAAAACTCCGGTTAATAGACATTTCCGGGTATATAACAGCCGGATAACCGATTATTTTTTTTACAGATTTAGTTTAAATGGATTTTTCGCTATCCAACAAAAAAAGAATTTTCGAAATCGGACAAAAAAAAAATTCAAACGGTCCGGTTAATTAAGAATTCCGGATAATTAAATGCCGGATAACCGATATATATATATATTTTTTTAAATTGCTCCCAAGTGAAACATCCCCTATCCAAAAAAAAAAAATTGTCCATATATATGAAGTAGAACCTTAATCCTGCGCGAACATATGTAAAAAAAATACATAACAGACGAATTGATAACCTTTCGACTTGGCGCGCGTTGGCGGTTTTAATTTAAAGTTTCTGGTGGTTTAATTTTGGCGGTTTCGGTGGGCGCGCTGGGCAGTCGGTTAAAAATTAATATTCATGAGACAAAAGAACAATTGGTCACTGCTCCGGGAAATTCTCATTCTTTTTTTTTTAAACCTCACATGTTAAGATCCGTTATGTGTGAGTCCCACAAAAGGGTTCTTTACAGCTGAAATAATATATGTGATAATTAATAACTATTTTTTAAACTTAATACTGAAATTGTAATACAAAAAAAATGTGTTGATATAAAGTAATGGAAACGATGTCAAAACACATTCGCTTGAAGAAAGCCAAAAAAATTGCATATTTCAAATTATAAAAAATGATTAATTTGGAATTATTATAAATTAGAAGAAAAAAAAACTAATTGAAGGCTAATTATTAAGGCTAATAATATTACTAAGACAAATTATTATAATTAAACCACGCATTGTTATCGATATAATATAAGTTTGTCAAGTTTCATGCCATAGGTTATTTGAGAGGGGATTAAAACTTTGGGTAACAAGATTTGGCGAATAGAGCATGTGAAATTATTTTGCCGTATGAAAGAATTTAATGAATATCAATCAGATGTACAACTTATTTACACCACGCTTTTTCAACACCAATGTTTTTGTAATTATTGTGATATTTAAAAATATGCTACTATTAGTACGTACTACTAAATCATTAAAAAAAAATTATATTTAAAAAGATTGAATAAATAATCTAAAAATATAATTTTGATGCATGCTTTCCCTGAATTCTAAACGATAAATATATGTAAGTTTTATTCCTATAAAATAGAACATTTATAAAACGTACATTATATTATTGTCACAAAATTAAATAAAATTACACAGAAGTGGTATGAAACAACTCACCTTTAGTCTGGATAACTTTGAATGTTACAATAAAATAAAGCGATCCTTCATTTACGAGATAAAGTTGTTTGATTTATAGTGATGAAAGAAGGAAGTCGTCTGCGACATCCGGTATTCGGTTCATTCATACAGGTGTGAAGGAAACTGCATTTCGCTAACTGAATTTAGTTTAACTATTCGTTGATCGCTTACGATCAATTTACACAAAGAACATTAATTTATTAAGATAAATACAGAATGAGACGAGACAAGGTTAGACATTCTGCATTTTATACGAATAGTACGGGGGAAAACGATCATAAAAAATGGAAGGTTCTGCAGTATCATAGAGATTACAAATAATCGCTTTTTAAAAAATATATTTTTAACGTTATTACTTAAAAAAATTTTTAAGGTTAATTTTTTTTTCTAACACACTTAATTTGTCATTAGTTTTTTTTTCTGTATTAAAATTAATAATATTACGTTTTGAATGATGACATTTTTCCAGATTCTTTTAGGAGTTGTTAAAAAATTAAGATTGTTCTAAAGGAAAAACCAGAAATTTCAATTAAAATATGTGTTTGAATATGCATTTAAAAACATATTTTTGTAAATTAATATATATATATATATATATATATATATATATATATATATATATATATATATATATATATATATATATATATATATATATATATATATATATATATATATATATATATATATATATATATATATATATATATATATATATATATATATATATATATATATATATATATATATATATATATATATATATATATATATATATATATATAAATTATGGATTTTGAAAATCCCAAATTTCCCAAAAATCTCACATGTAAATACAACTATTTCTAATTCAGTTGAAGCGGATTCTTGGATTTTATTTTATCTATTTGAGCTATACTCAAATTTTTTCATAGAAGATGTTTCAGAATGGTCAAGTTCTGTATCCTACACCACACACTCACAAAGTTGCAAGCATTGAATGTGGTCAACGACTGTGCAGAACGAGGGGTGAAGCTAAGTACTGATTTCATAGAATCAGCAAAACATGCAGATCACTACCAACATGTTCGGCAGGTCGTCGAACAAGATCGACAAAAACAGAGAAATCTACGAAAACGGCCGAAATTGACTATAGTTTAAATTGAGTGTACTTGTACGAATTAAATTGATATTAGAAAGTTAATATTATATAATTATATATTCTTTCATTATATCACAAAACAATCTTAATTGCATTATTTTATTAAAGTATACATTATTACATTTTTTTTTTAAGCACGATGCTTTTTTTTCAGAATTTTCGTTTTTGTTGTACATTCCTGGGACCTGAGGACCACATAGATGTTATTCAATTTTTACGAAATTCTACGTATATAACTTTTTTAGCATTTCGAACAAAAGTAACATAGGGACAGACAATTTCCATGAAATTTTTTCCGTGGGGCCTTTGATGCACCCTAAGGGGGTATATTGTTCGCTTTGAACGTTGTAAGGGGTTAGCTTAATTGCAATTTCTAGCATATAATTTTTTTAAAATCTAATTGTTTATCTTCGATTGAAATTGCCACACTGTAAAAAAAAGTGCTTAAAAATGAATACCTGAACTTACTTATTTGTCTTTGAGTATAATTGCATCGTAAATAAGCGATGCCGTACTCAAATTTAAGCAACTGTAATTTCCCAAGATGGAACAATGTGATTTAAGTTTACTAATCTCAGCTTCTGTACAAGACATCTTAATAAAGCGACAAACTTAAAATAGTTGTACAGAAGATGGTTTTACAGATTATTTGATGTCGATTGCTTTAACAGAAACTGAGTTATTACAACTCAATTCTCTTACTTTCCATTCTTTTGGCACACTTTTTAAACAAGTCTTCTGTTTATAACTTCTTCACGTCGCACTCGTAGTACAACAGAGGAACTGGACTGAGATTCTTACTGATCTGGTTTCAATTCATGGAAAGTCTTGGTTATAATTGTTTATATTTATTGAAAATGATATGCGAAAGACAGTCTAGGTATGCAAGTAACTGCTCTTTTTATTAATATCCACTCAATTTTGAGCAATTTTTTTTTTAATGAAACTTATTTATTCAGAGCTATGATAAGCATCGAATGTCCTCAAAAATGAGTACATTTTACTTATATTTGATTATCTCTTTCTAACAGTACAAATCGAATGCTTCGTTTACATCTTTACCAACTTCTATACACTCTCATCATATATATTAAAACTTTTTACGCAAAAAAAATTGCATAGCACTCTATTTGTGATGTTAATTTTAATCGCCTTAATTGCAATTATCAAAACACACACTATAAAAAAAACGTGCTTAACAATGAGTAAAAGGAAGTACATGTTTTTCTTTGAGTACAATTGCATCGTAAATGAGCGATGACGTACTCAAATTTAAGTAATCGTATATTCGCAAAAATGAGCAGTATGATTTAATATTGCTAATATCAGCTTCTGTTTAAGCCATTTTAAGAAAGCGAAATGACAAACTTAAAATAGGTGTTCAGAAGATGGTTTTCCACATTATTCGATGTCGATTGCTTAAATGGAAACTGAGTTTTTACAACTCAATTATCTTACTTCCCATTCTTTTGGCACACTTTTTTAATATTTCTTCTGTTTATAACTTCTTCACGTCGCCAACGGATAAGACTCTAGACTGCGGTGTCTGCAGATATGGGTTCGATTCCCGATAAGTTGTAATTGTTGAAATTTATTGAAAGTGATTTATGACGGCAGCCTATGTAGACAAGCAACTGCACATTTTATTCATTTTACTCATTTTTGAGTACACGTCTTTTTCAAATATGAAACTTATGTATTCGAATGCAATCCAAAATGAGTACATTTTACTTATTTTTAAGTACCTATTTTTAAGAATGAACTTAAGATCAAAAATAAAAATATAAGTCTTCTAATGATCCTAATATTTTTTTTTTACTTTTTAAAAACTAACGAAATTGAGAAATTAAGCGCATTATTAGGTAACGTGAGATTTGAGATAATAACGATGTATATTTTGTCATCTCACAAATTCTATTTCTAATCGTAGCATCAGACGAAATATGTTTTTTTTTATTTCCGTAAAAAAATTGTCATTACCTTGGGCAATATTTGGTATCACAGTAAAACTCCAATTATACTGGAACAATTGGACCCGATTCAATCAGGATAATTAACAAAAAAAGGCTATTTCTTAATAAAACCAACGAATTTTGTGTAATGAAAGGAAAAAAAACCGATTATGTAATGAAATTTAATGACTATTAAAAACAATATCAATTCACCAATAAGGAAGTTTTAAGGTGTACATATACACTAGGAAAAACGAAAATCGACCAAAATATACCAAATATTTTTTGTTCTATAATATTTCCAAATTCATTATCGTTCAGATGATACACTGTTTAAAATAGGTACTTAAAAATAAAGAAAATGTACTCATTATTGATTACATTCGATTCTTATCATATCTCCGAATACATAAGTTTCATTTTTGAAAAAAATAATTACTCAAAATGAGTAAAAAGAGCAGTTGCTTGACTACATATAGGCTGCCTTCATATATCACTTTCAATAAATTTCAACAATTACAACCAGGACTTACCGGGAAACAAATCCAATTCGTCTACTTGATTGCCGTCCGTACCGAAGTTCAGGGCCTTATCCGTTGCACTACTAGAGCCGTGACCAGACGACGTGAAGAATTTATAAACAGAATAAATGTTTAAAAGGTGTGCCAAAAGAATGGGAAGTAAGATGATTGAGTTGTAATAACTCAGTTTCCATTTAAGCAATCGATATCAAATAATGTTAAAAACCACCTTCTGAAAAATATTTTAAGTTTGCCACGTCGCTTTGTTAAGATGGAATGATCGGAAGATGAAATTAGGCAATATTAAACTATTCTGCTATTTTTTGCAAAAATACGATTACTTAAATTTGAGTACGTCATTACTCATTTACGATGCAATTGTACTCAAAGCGAAACGAGTACGTCCATGTACTCATTGTTAAGCAAATTTCTTTTACAGTGTACCAAGATTGAATAAATATTCCAAACACTTTTTTTTATTTACAAAGGGTTATTCTTGGGCCCCGCTGTCAATGGGAATATGTTTTGTAAACTGTACACTTAATTTCTGAAGAATTGTGTTTTCGTCATATGTCCTTTCATTTCAAACATGAAAACTCAAGTTTGCTTAAACTGTTTGAGGACATTATTTTTTCTTCCATTTTATATTAGTTGTGAGATTTTATGACCCTCCGTCATAAAGAAGGCCTCCGTGGCCGAGCGGTTAAAGGCGTCAGCTGGGAATACGAAGAATCCTGGTTCGATCCTAGGCGATGGACTTAACGAAGAAAAGTAAAAAAGTAGTGATCTTGTGATCGGAGGGTTGCCAGCTTCGCTACAAATTAATAAAAAAGTCGTCCGGAACATCCGAAAAAATTAACGGCGTGTATACGGGACTGGTGCACGATAAATCTGATCGGGGTCATAAGTCCCGACGTCTATTGAAGGCGTTGGGTGCCAGTTCAGGTGTTTCCTCGTCATCTGACCATGGTTCTAAAATAACGAGGTGCATGTATGAATGTGTGTGTGAATGTGTATGAATTCCCGGGTCTTTCCATCGAGATAGACCCCGAACCGTCGCCAATAGCCCACTGTGCAGTTCTAGTGCGACGTTAATTAAAAACAAAAACATTTTTTGAGAAAGTATGATTACTTAAATTTGAATACGTCATCGCTCATTGACGATGTAATTGTACTCAAAGAAAAACGAATATATTCAGATGCTCATTTATAAGTATTTTTTTTACACTGCAAATGTGCAATATCAAAGTAACAAGTGTCCATGGGAAGTGACTTGAACACGATCATTTCAAAAAGAGAAATGTCACTGCTCTATTTCGTCGAGGGCAATTACTTCGAAATGACTCAAACTATTTTCTATAAAGTTGCAATGGTGATGTATTTTTAGTATTTCCTATTGCAGTTGATATTAGTTAAGTGAGAGTCAAAATTTATTTAGGGGATAAAATGTAAAAAATTATTTGTTTTGCTATCTAAACTCAGTAAAAACAAGTGAAATGCATATTTATATTGAATTTCTCGTACATTAATGGAGAAAGCTTTAAAAGGGAAAAAACACATAAAGTTTAAATAGAAAGTTGTTTACTCCGCTATCAAAACCCATTGAAACACTAATGCCATGTGTATTTCGATGGAAGCTGAAAGATAATTCTGGAAAGTTCTTTAAATTGTTAAAGCTTAAATCATGAAATTATAATCGAAATCTACAAAATGTAGAGATAGCTTCTAGTTATCTTTATTTCTTTTGACATTAGTTTATTATTGTCATTTTCGATTAACGTGGTTAAAATCATTTGTATCAATAGCAGGAAAATGAATATTGTATACACTCATTGATTATAAAGTCAGAAAATTTGAAAAGAAAAATCCGTGTAAGACGAAATCAGTAAAATGTAATCATTTTTAAGTATATTCGATGCTTATCACGGTTCCGAATACATAAAATTCAATTTTTAAAAAGACATGTATTCAAAAAGAAGCACAACGAATAAAAAGAACAGATGCTTGCCTACATAGGCTACCTTCAATAAATTGCAACTAGGGGATCGAATCGAACCCAATCCGTCTACCTGATGTCGTCCACAACGAATTTTCCAGTGCCTTATCCGTTGAACTGCTAGAGCCACGTGAAGAAGTTATAAACAGAAGTAATGTTAAAAAGATAATCGAGTCGTAATAACTCAGTTTCCATTTAAGCAATCGACATCAAATCATATGGTAAACAATCTTATGAACAACTATTTTAAGTTTGTTAGGTCGTTTTGTTGAGATGGCTTGAACAGAAGCTGATATTAGCAATATTAAGCCATACTGCTCATTTTTGCAAAAGTACGATGACTTACATTTGAGTACGTCATCGCTCATTTACGATGCAATTGTACACAAAACGATTACGTCAATGTACTCATTTTTAAGCACATTTTTTTACAGTGTAGGGTTGATTTTTTGTTGTTGTTGTTGTTGTTCAAGCCACTGCTAACTTTACGAGATTTGATCATTAAATTATTGGCTATTATTTTGAAGAGAAGTATTTTAAAATAAGATTTTTTTTTAAAAAATCTTTGTATGTAGTAGTAATAATTGAGGTATAATTCCATAGACGATGAGTTAGAGATGAGTACGCTATATTTTATAATAGCTGTTTGGCTCCGTCCCGTTAGGCAGGGGCCTACTTTCAAGTTTACTGGCCCAGGGCAAAAGAGCATTTGGAGCCCCCCGACGTACCTTAAAATAAAACTGCTAAATTTATGTATAAGCACACAATAGAAAATAACAATCAATCAGCTTTAATGCAAGTGTAAATAGTGCGAAAAACTTACATTTTTAAAATACACATATTACTAAAACATATATAATACTAAAAAAAAAATCTTTTAAGAATTCGAATTGATGTTAATGGTGCAGTACTTCAAACAAGTTTCCTCAAACGTTTCTCATTCTGTATTTTCTTATATTTTAGCTTTATTTTATTTGAGACAGATTATGAGGCACCGCAGTCCAGAGCCTTATTCGTTAAACTACCAGGGCGACTTGAAGAAGTTATAAACAGAAGCTATGTTAAAATGGTACTAAAATAATGCGAAGTAAGATAATTGATTTGTAATAACTCATTTTCCAATTAAGCAATCGACATCAGTGTGAAAAAAACATCTTCTAAACAACTATTATAATTTTGTCATGTTTCTTTGTTAAGATGGCTTGAACAGAAGCTGAGATGAGCAATATTAAATCATACTGCACATTTTTGAGAAAGAACGGTTATTTAAATTTGAGTACGTCGTCGCTCATTTACAATACAATTGTACTCAAAGAAAAACGAGTCGGTTCAGGAATTCATTTTTAAGTACATTTTAGATACATTGTTATTAACTTAATTAGAGTTTTCCTGAGCTGGCCTTTGCTAAAAACGTCCTCTATCTGATTGAGGTGCGTTCGTTCAGGTCCGACCCCTTTCAACTCTCCCATCCACACTCGTCTTGTATATTTGTTTCGTCCATCTCCTTTCATTCATCCTTTCTATATGTCCAAACCATCTCAACATACTTTTCTCTATCCTCGACACTACATCTTATTTCACTCCACAACGCTCCTTAAAATTAAGAGGCCTCCGTAGCCGAGTGGATTAAAGCGTAAGCTGGGAATCTAAAGGGTCCCCGGTTCGAACCTTTTCGCGGACTAAACTAAAGAATAGTAAAAAGTAGTGATATTGCGATCGGAGGGTTGCCAACTTCGCTACCAAAATACTAGAATGTCGTTCAGAACATCCACAAAAAAATTAACGGCGTGTATAAGGGACTGGTGCACGATAAATCTGATCGGGTTCCAATGTCCTGACGCCTATTGAGGTTACGTTGGGTGACAGCCCAGGTGTTGTTTGTTGGTTTCGGTATCTGACCATGGTTCAAAATACGAGGCATCATCTTTCCTTAGAGATAGGCCCCGAACCATCTCCAATAGCCCACTGTAAAGCTCTAGTGCGACGTGAATTAACAACCCCCCTGAAAAAAAAATTCGAGATAGACCCGCACCGTCGCCAATAGCCCACTGTGCATTTCTAGTAATTAATCAAACCAATCCAGTTTTTTATTTCAATTAAATGGGTATGTCGAAGCCAACACCCTAACCGTGACAAATGACAGACGACTTTCGTCCGTGACCAGCTATTTTATGTTCGACCTCGAAGCCAACAAAACCATAGGCATTTTTAGTTCCTTTAGACATTGTTGAGAATTGACCTTCGACTAAAAATTAATTTCCAAAAAAAAATGTAACTCGATATTCGGCTTAAATATGAGAGTTTAAAAAATAATCGATTGGTTCAGTAGTAGATAAATGTAGTACGTTTTGAGATAAAGCCCCAAGTTCTGAATTTTCACTTTCTACCAATCGAAGGATTTGTAATTAATTTGAAACAAAATAGTTTATTTATGTTACTTTATAAAAAACTTTATTGCTTGTCTGGAGTATTAATGTACAAAATTTCATTAGAGAAATAGATTTTCGAATAAATATTTTTTTTAATGTCAGCAATATTTTTTTTTAAATTCCTTATATTAATTTCAATTTAACATTATTTTTTTTTTCAATATTAAACAGCAGCAGAATTGCATTTTACTTTTTTTTTTCTGTCAAAATTATACAATAGCGGCGTTCATTAGAGATGAACAAAAACCGGAGTACGGAATATTATTAAATTAATTGAAAGCCTGATATGTTAGGGTCGAATAAAATAACATTTCCAGAAATCGACTTATCCAGCTAAAAAAGTCAGCTAAGCACCTTAAAAAAATTTTAAATACAATAAAGTTTTTTTTAACACACTACACAGTAAAAAAAAGTTACTTAAAAGAAGTACATGATCCTACTCGTTTTACTTTAAATACAATTGCATTGTAAATGAGCGATAACGTACTCAAATTTAAATAACCGTACTTTCTCAAAAATAAGCAGTGTGATTTAATATTGCTAATCTCAGCTTCTGTTCAAGCCATCTTAACAAAGCGACCTGACAAACTTAAAATAGTTGTTCAGAAGATGGTTTTCCACATTATTGGATGTCGATTGCTTAAATGGAAACTGAGTTATTACACATTCTTTTAATTCGCATTCTTTTGGTACACCTTTTTAACATTTCTTCTGTTTATGACTTCTTCAAGTCGCTCTGGTATTTTAACGGATAAGGCTCTGGACTGCGGTGCCTGTGGATATGGGTTCGATTCCCGGTAAGTCTTTGTTGTGATTGTCGATGTTTATTGAAAGTAATTTATGAAGGCGGCCTATGTAGGCTAGCATCTGCTACTTTTATTCAGTTTTGCCTATTGTATTAATTTTTAAGTCCATGGCATTTTACAAAATTGAAATTTATGTATTCGGAGCCATGATAAGCATCGAATGTATTAAAAAAAAAGTAAATGATACTTATTTTTGAATACCTATTATTTTCAACAGTGTACTGATGTACAAAAACCAAAGTGTGGAATACCATTAAATTAATTAAAAGGCTGATATGTTAATTTCGAATAAAATAATATTTCTAGAAATCGACTTATGCAGCTGAAAAAAAGTAATCTAGCACCTTAAAAAAGGTTTTGAGATATAATAGAGGTTATTTTAGCACACAAAAAAGAAATAAAAAACTGCTGAAAATCTACAATGTTGTTTTAAATGTATAATGCTGAACGTTCAAAAATGAAAATATTCATTTAAAAAAAACTGCATTTAATATAAAGTTTTATTACGGATATTTTAGCTAGTTATTCCTTTTTTATTTTTCTGATGCTTTCTCACATTTACAACAGCCCGCAATAACTATAAGATATTTTTTTTTAAAATTCTTATGTAGAAATTTCTTTTTAACAAACTTAAAAACGCGCCAACCAATACCAGGAAGCGTGCCAAAGAAGAGGTTTATCAATTCAACAGGTATTTTTTTTTATATTCGCGCGTGAATTTTGTTCTAATTCAGCTATTTGGGTATTTTTTTATTGGATAGAGGATGTCACACTTGGGTCCCTTTTGTAACAAATATCCGGCATATCCGGATTTTCTATTACCTGGACCGTTTGAAGAAAAAAATATCGTCCGATTTTGAAAATTAATTTTTTTGTGGATAAAGAAAGTTCCAATTTACCAAAAATGAAAAATCCAAAACAAATTAGTTATCCGGCTTATATTTATCCAGAAATATCGATTAACCTGATTTTTTTGAAACTTTTTCTCCGATTTAAAAATTATTGTAATACCCAATATAAGAAGAAGAAAAAAATATTACACATTAGTTGTCAATTTAAAATTTTTATTGCATAAATTTTATTTTGATATATTAAATTAGTCATTTCAGACACATCATTCAATCGGTTTTCTAAATATTATCATTAACAAGCTTCGGTCAAATATGATACGTTAATTCGAATTTAAACAAATAATCGAATATAAAAAGAATAAATATCAAATTAAATGAGGAATAATGAACCAAAAATGTAATCGATAATTATGGATAACATATATTTCCTAAGGAACCAGGAGCAAATATAAACAATAAAGTTAATTTACCTAGTACAACGTTTATTTAAATAAAAAATAATTAAAATCCACCGTTTAATTATCTACAAAAATATTTTAAAATTAGTGTCGACCGGGCTCCCTTTGACCCCATGCACTAACCGAAACCGCCACTAGAAAAATGTATTTATTATTTTCCATATATTGTTCTTTTTCTAAGAACAATGTTTTAGAATGAAACAACAATCCATTAATCCACAATGGGCATTCAAATAACAAACACAATAAATAAACGTAAAATATTTTAAACACTTTCCAAATCCACAACAAGAAACCTCAAATTCAACACGGAAACAATTAGCATAACTGCATTCTTTAATACGGAAATCAAATTGTTTTAAAACGCTGCAATAAAACAAAATCCAAGGAAACTTTCACCGTCGGCGAATCCAAATAAACCGATTTTCAAAAGAAACTAAATCAGATTATAAACAAGCTGATTTAGGATTTTAGAACAACCACGTGCTTCTCCCGTTTTTACTTGTCTAGACAGTTTAAACAACAGTTTTAAATATCGATGACCAAACAGTGAAACCACGTAACTAAAGCGCTTTAGTTCGAGTTACGATATTTCACTGTTTGGTCATCGATATTTACATTAACGATATAAAATCGACCTTAATCGATTAACACTAAATAATACAAGTTGCATCGGACCTTACCTGAAAGTTGAAGAGTAATAGCTATTGCGGCTGAAAACTTCCAAAGTTCGAACACACTTGAAGCGGAGTTGCAATTAGGTAACAAACTCAAAGGAAGAACTAGATTTGGATGTGAGCAAGGGGAGAATCAGATTCACGTTTGGGAAGTGACAAACTTTTGGAAAGAAAGACACATTTTGTGAGTTCGATCGTAACTTTGCTGACCTCATTCAACAGGCGACCGTAGGCAGTTTGTGACGTCGACAAAATGGGTCTCTTTTGAAAGTAGAACAATATGCTTCGAACATTGTGATGGATGTTTCTTTCTATAAAAGACGTTCTTTTGTCATTTTTTATGAAAGTACTTAATTGCCAAGAGAGTAATTAACATAAAGACCAGAATGTAACGACAACTTTTTTCCTCTAGGATTTAACAGCCGTTAATGTTACTATCTTCACTTTCAATGGGTCGGCATGGCTATGCAAATCAGCGAAAAACACTTTCTTATAAAGGTGAAACAAGAGTTCGCTAATGAAAAAGAGGTGTGTAATCGATATTACCAGAGGCAGTGGCGTGCTCTACTTTAATTAATTATATAAGATATGGAAAAAAAGCGATGTAGTAGTTCAGAAGGTAACGATAACTTGCCCGTTGTTGATAAGTCTGGGAATTCAGTAAATTTGTAATTTTAAATATGCATGGACATTGGACATCAGTTTAACAATCTTAGGTTTAGCTATACGAAATTCCGGGAAAAATATTTTTTAAAAAATAAAGTTATTATAAATTAAGGGAATCGTGCAGTTTGCGGTGAACAAAAATGGTTAATTATTTGTGCTTCTAAAAAGCAATGCTATCAGGCCCGTCGCACCGGGGGAGTTTGGGGGGCGGCGGCCCTCCCCCCCCCCTCCCCCTCCCCCCCCCTCCCCCCCCTAATTTGGAAATACTGAAAATTGGGAATTTCAACTTCTAAAATCCCTGAGTTGGGAAAAATTATGCCTAGAAGAAAATTAATATTATTAACAAATGAAAGCTAGGGAAGATTATAAATTGCGCAATAACTTGTGAGATTACATTTAAATTAGACCTCAGAACGGACACTGCATAGGAATATGGGTGCAACAAATCAATGCTTGTGAAAGAACTCTTTAATATTACCTAAAATATATATTAAAAAATTAAAAATGTCGATAAGTTGGAACTGGGAATTTTCAGCACTGTTAAGTTGGGAATTTCGAAAAGTTGTGTTGAGAATTTTGAATTTTAAGTTGGAAAATTTCTTGTTTCAACCCCCCAAAATATTTTTTGCAATTTATTTGCACTGAGTGCAACTACTTAATAATGCTAATTCAATTGGAATAAAATATTGTATACATGTGAGGGAAACAATATTTAACAAGGTTCAATCACAATATATTCTGCATTTAGTATACTTTTTATGAAAAAGGTAAGTTTATAACTGTAGGATGTTTGGACAATAAGTTCGTAGAGTACTTTTCAGAAACAGATCTCAATATACAATCTCAAAATTTAATTTTTATGTAGAATACATTGTAATTAAATTACTGAACTTAATTTTAATTTTGGACGAGAAAAAAAATTACCATGTTTTTTCTGAAAATAGAGAATTTTTGCTTTCTTTTTGAACAATATTTTCGAAAAAAAAAACATTCTAGTAAAACAACTAAATTTAGGTTTAACATGTAGCTTTTAGACTAAACTAGTGGTACATAAAAGTTTGTTTTGATTAAAAATATACTTTATAAAAAATGTGTACCAAAAGATGAAAAAATTTCATTTCTTGAGAAAACTATAAAACTTAATATATTAATTGTAAATTTTTTTTTTGCACTTCATGTAAAAATATTTCTCAAGTATTTATAATCAGTGAGTGTACGAAATATAGGCTTTATTTTAAGCAATTAAATTTTTAAATTTCCAAGTATTGGCTGCTTTCAAAAGGGTGCGTGTCCAATTTTGTTAAAATTTTATTTCGAATTTTATGTAACATATACAGACAATTCTCGTTATCTCGAACTCGAAGGGAAGTGTATAAAAATTCGAGATATCGAAAATTCAAGTAATCGAAAATCCTATAAAAAAGCTGTTTTGGTAAAAATAAAATTTCTATTTTTTTCGAAATCAATTATATTTTCCAAATGCACGATTGCGTGAAATGTCTCCGATGTTTTCGTTTCTGGCCTCGATTCAATGAATGCACGCATATTTTTTATAGAAGATGGAGCCTCTTACAAAGTTATCTTTGGAGGAGGTTAGCATTCTTCATTATCATTCTTCTTCTGAGAGCGATCTCTCATCAAATGATGCTATAGAAAGTGCATTGCCTAAACAAAAATGAGAAGGGGTCGAGTGTCGTCTTCATATTTTAAGTGAGTTGCTTTCTGGACGGTCGGTAATGTTCCAAGAAAGGGACTCGCACTTTACCGAAAACGCACAATAAGAAAGAGAACTGATAAAGAAGAACATGGCAATTACATATATGCTAAAGGTACTTCAAAATCCGTAGTTTTGAGAGGAAAACAAAATTTTGAGTTGTGAGGAAACTTCGAGTTATCGAAAATAACGACGAAAAACTTCGAATTAAAGAGATAAAATTACATTAAATAAGTAATGAAGGTGCAGGGAAATCGATTTTTTTTCGAGATATCGAAAAATTCGAGTTATCGAAGTTCGAGTTATCGAGAGTCTACTGTATGTGAATTTTTTCAAAAACTTAGTATCAAATGATAGGTGATGACGTCATAAAATCCCATAAGCTATAAACTGAAAATCCGAATTTTTGGAAGTTTGTAACTGCAACTGTCCCATGAATACATTGAATACACAAAAATCAAACACAAATTTTATCAAACCATACTGTCAAATTTGTTTCATGACTTGAATTGTAGCAAAATTGCAACTTTAATTTTTAATTACTCACTGACTGAGCATGAGCGAGGTTCCTGTTCTTATTCGACTTTCAGCATTTCGTCTGCTTGTCTGTAAATTTGTTGGTTACGCGTTTACGACCAAACGCGTTGTTCGATTTTCTTCAAATTTTAACACGAACGTTGCTTGACTTCTTTTATTTTTTCTCAAAGCGATCCGGATAATTAGCGATCCGCTTTGTTTGATTCGGATAGCTGAAGTTCGGATAATCGGAGTTCTACTACACTTTTAAATGTGCTTCAATACATTGTTTAAAATGCTGTTCAATTTAATGACGATAAAGGGTAAGAATTGTAATGTACATAAAAGTTCGGTTTGACGTCCCATTGCTGAATTAGCACGTGTGAAGGCATGTTTTCCTTGCTTGGAGGTCTTATTGAGGCTCCGTTGAAATGATACAAAATAAATCTTATTTTTTGTAATTAATGCTTCTATATTCGACAAATTAATTAACAACTTGGATCTATTTTATTTGAATCCTACACCGAAAGCGTGTTTATACACTGTTAAAAATTTCAGTTCAACGATGTACCATATCTTGGTGCAAAATCGAAGTCTGCAGCAAATTACCGTGGAACCGGTTTGCAATGCGAAGTAAGCAATCGCTTAAAAAGTATGTACTGGCGAAGTATTTGGCGCTATTCCTAAGCACTACTTTGTACCAGTACTTGGCGATAATTTGTTTTATAATTTAATTTACCTATGAAGTGGAAATAATAGCATTCTTTATCGATTTGGAACTTGTACTGCATCTGACAACTGCAAAACTATTATTTTTTTTTAGTTTTTATACTTTAAATTTCGTGTGTTAAATAACGCAGTCTACGTTGAAACGCACTGCCAGCTGGATTTGCTGGTACCTACTTTAAGGTTGCTATCTTACTTCCAGTAAAATCTCGCCAATTCACCTCCACCTTTTTTTTTACTCCGTGACATCAACTAGCCGAGGAATACCAACACCGACTCAAAGACAAGGCCGTGCCTCACGTGACCTTTCCGGAGCTGACGTCATCACGAGTAGGCCATGGTAGCGGGTAGAAACGGAAGATTTCGCTTCGCTGATGTGGTTTTTTTTAAACGCGAATTTCTTTGTTTTCTCAAAATGGGTGAAAATTCCTTGTGCTTTAGTCTGCGATTATAATTTATTATCTGAGTTATGTTTTACAAACAAGCTGTGTTCCCAATTGTTAGAGAAATTACACGAAAACACCAAAAGTTCAGCTGTTTTCGTTTCCTAAAGATCGGACGATGCCTAGAAAATGGATTCGTGTAATTCACACACACAGGAACGACTTTACTCCTACCAGGGTATCTATGATTATGCTTATAATTTAATCTGCGTTCTTTAATGTAAATTGATAACATGTAGATGTCAGGTTTAAATTAGATTAAAACATCACTGGTTTAAAAAAAAAACAGGGAAGTATTTGACATCGTTATTACTAATACAATTATTATTATAATACATTTGTTATTAACCGACTAAACAGCGCGCCAACCAAAACTCCAAAATAAAACCGCCAGAAACTTTAAAATAAAACCGCCAAATCGCGCACCATGTCAAGAGGTTATAGATTCGACCGTTATGTAGTTTTTTTTTTTAATTTATGTATGTTCGCGCGGAATTTCGGTTCTACTTCATTTATTTGCACAATTTTTTTGTTGTTGGATAAGGGCTGTTTCAATTGGGAGCAATTTGAAAAAAATTTGGGTTATCCGGCATTTAACTACCTCTGGAATTCTCAATTAACCGGACCGTTTGAAAAAAAATATTGTCCGATTTCCAAAATTCTTTTTTTGTTGGACAGAGAAAAATCCATTTAGGCAAAATCTGCAAAAATAATCCGTTATCCGGCTGTTATATATCCGTAAAGGTCGATTTTTCGGAGTTTTTTTATACAGATAATCCGATTACATAATATTTTCATTGTTTAACAGAAGTTGTTCAACAATGACATTTCATTTAACCAGCATTTATTGGCATTGATAGGGATTGTTTTACAATATACATTGTTGAGCAGAAGTTGCTACTTGAATTTCTTGGTGAATAATAAGAGGGGGCGAAGCCCCCTGCTAAATTAAAAACCAAAAAGGGAAAAATAAATTAATCTTTCTAGATAAAAGGAAAACAGACTTTAAGGAAAATGCGCTAAAAAATAAAAAATAATTTTTAATTCTACGAATGAGTTGAAAAATTGAATTATTGAATATCAATTTTATACTTAGTACAACTTTTTGAAGTTAGTGCCAATTTACAAAAATTATACCCACATTTTGGCGCCGATTTCAAAAAGTTGTACTAAGTATAAAATTAATATTCAATAATTCAATTTCTCAACTCATCGTAGAATTAAAAATTATTTTTTACTTTTTAGCGCATTTTCCTTAAATTCGGTTTTCTTTTTTTCTATAAAGATTAATTTATTACTAATACAGACTGACAGTCCTTGTGTTTCGGATTTTTACATAAATGTTGATGAGTTAAAATTTAAAGGCATTGGAAATTCAATGCCTATTGTTGTATACCTTTCCGGCTATTATGCTCATTCGGCGATGAAAAAAATAAATTGTAAATATTGTTCAAAACAAATGATTATTGACAAGACCTTAAAATGAAACTATAAGTATAAATTAATTGAATATCTGTATAGAGGTGGTTTAATTTACACATCTGCAGATATTGTAAATGCTGTAAGTTACAATTATATTGTTATGCAAAAATTGCTTTTAAAAGAAAATGAGACCAAATTTTTACAAATAACTGATCACCGCTCATTTGTGGTTGAAAAAACTTTAGAATTAATAAATTGTAATGAATTTTTTTTTGTTGATGAACAATGTAAAGCGAACCATAGTTCTGAGAGTGTTTTAAAACTAATATTAACTTCAGCTACAAAATCATTATTAAAAAACTATTGCAGGCAAAAAAAATATATAAAAAAATCAAATTGAAAAAAGTTTTAAAAAATTGAGACATTGAAAAAAGGGATCAAAAAGTTGTGGAAAAGGTACAGACATATAAAATTGCATAACTGTATATAAACGCTCAGTTCAAGAAAGAATTTTTGTTAATTTGGTCTTTGGTACGTTATTTCCATGCTAATGTGAGTATTTTTTGGGCATATTTATTTAAAAATCTTTAATGAAATGCAAAGGTAAGGTAAATAATGTTTAGGCAACGTAACAGTTCCTTTTCTAAAGAAAAAATGCTATTCATCTACTCGAAATCATAGAGTAATGATACAAATAGAGGAATAAAAATGCTGATTTCCGTGTGTCCATCATTGAAACCACGTGATATGTGGAAATGCCAATTCATGCGCCAATATTACTTGGCAGGCATTGGCGACTTTAACAACTAAACGAGATCGAAGTATCGTAATATGGTTTTGTGTTTAATTTTGTATTTAAATATAGTTTTTTTTGAACGAGTGGAACAATTTAAGGGAGTTTAACAGATATATTAAGGAGATTTTTCTTACTTTGTAGTTTTGAAATAATTGCGTTACGTTTTTATGTAAAAAATTTGCCATAAGCGAAGTTCTTTCAATTGTTATTTTGTATACTTCAATAAGAAAATATGAACAACAAAACTTGAGAAATATAAAGAGTTTTGCTTCTTCGAGTATTGAACACAAATAAAATATTTTAGTATCGTTAAAGAAGAGGATATATTTAGCGCATATTGTTTGAAAATAAGTAAATACGTACATATATGTTAAAAAGTTGAATACGGACAGAACTCCTTATCACAAAAAGGGAAGAAAGTGTGCCAAACTTGAAACTCCTGCAGACGTCTGAACGCCAAATGTGGCAGCGCTATAACCACGTGATGTGTGTTTTTCTTTTCAATGTTGACACCGCGGCCTTACGAGAGTCTGGTATTGAAGGCGCTCTCTATTTAATATTACAACTCTCTGCTCGAAATACCAAGCGCTTCAATCGAAGAAACACAGCGGGGAAGGAGAAACCCAGCCTACTCATGGTGACGTCACAAATCAGAGGCATGGCCTTGTATTTGAGTCGGTGTTGGGAATACCCTCCAAGAAAGACAACGACGAAAAATGGCCTCCGTGGCCCAGTGGATGAAGGCGTTCAGCTATGAATCAGAGCTTTCCTAGTTCGATCCCGGTCGGTGAACTTAAGGTGAAAAAGTTGTAAACTTGCAATCGGAGGGTTGCAAGCTTCGCTATTAAAATACTAAGAAAACTCGAATTTTGAGTTTATCCAAAGTTATAGGTTTTGGTGCAACGTTTCACCACTAAATGGTTTCCGTCGTAGCACCGTAAAATGAAACCAAGCACAAAATGTTGGTTGCAGCTAGGGTACCAAATTTTGGTGCAAGGTCGTATTAATTTTTTACAGTGTAGGATATTTCAATTCAAATAGCAATATATAAAAAAAAAATGCACAAAATTTGTAAAAAAATGCACAAAATTTGTAAAATACACAATTTTTTTTAAAAGCAACCAATACAAATGTTTATTAAGCAGACAAATGAAAACTTTTTAGATTAGATTTTTAAGATTGCAAAATATTTTAGATAACAGCAATGATTGATATTAGAATTAGGTATACACTGTGAAAAATTTCAGTTCAACGTTGTCTCATACCTTAGTGCTCTGCAGCAACTTTCACATTGTTATGGTGCAATCTAGGTTCCAAAAATCCTTGATCGAAAATAGTGCAGCTTTTACCAAACAATTGAGAAATCTCCTAAACTGCAACCGAAACCTTCCCTAAATCTACATCAACAAACGCACAGACAGGGGTGTGGCCCAGTTGCTCAGTGGGTAAAGGCGTTCACCTGATAATCAGAGGATTACTAGTTCGAGCCCGTGCGGTGACACAGATAAGGAAAGAAGTATCTATCTTGCGATCGGAGGATAAAATATGAGGATATTTTATCTAATCTAAATTTTAATGGGGGTAGCTATTTTGGTGAAACGTTTCACCACTAAATGGTATCCGTGGTAGCCATACAATTGTGAAACTAAGCACCAAATAATAGTTGCAGTTAAAAGGGTACTAAATTTTGGTGCAAGGTCCTAATAATTTTTAACAGTGTATTTACTTAGGGATCAATTTCAAAGTGAAATGTATCCCCGGCTGATATGCCTAACAGACTATACTCGGGGACAACCTAAGTTGAACCTGAAGCGGAAGCTATGATATGTATAAATATTCTATTGCTTTAGACTCAACTTAGGTTGTCCCCGAGTTATAGCAAACTTTTCTAAAAAAAAAAGTTTATAAATAAAACTTTATATGGTGTTGCAGCTACATGTACACGTGACATAGCTTACCTACCTTATTCCTTTAGGTTTTATTGCGCATCAATGTTGTAAAAATATTTTTAATAGACCCATCTTCAGGGGAAAGCTTAGTGGGTTGATGGTGTATTGGTGAATTTTGAATATAATTTATATAATTTAGCTACTATAGCAATATATTTAACAATATAACTTAGCTATCTTATTTCTTTTACGTTTTATTGGGTGCCAAAGTTGTAAAGATAATTCTTAAACACCTTGTATATGAGATTTTTTTTTTCATTTCAGCTCGACTGTAACGAATTGTTGTTGTTTAAAGTTAAATAAGTTTTTATTTTGCATTTTAAAATTTAAATTATTTTCTCCGGTAAGCATTCAGTATTTAGAAAGCCCCTTTATTACAAACTATCCCGAGACAAAATAAAGGAGTATGCCTCGAATATGCCGCATACATGTGGCATATGTATGCCATGAGCATGCAACTAATATGCCAGAAATATGCCTTCGTATGCCCTGTGAGAATATCCCATATGATATTACTATAGCATACGGAGGTGGTATGCCCACTGATCTCTAGCTGTAACTTCTGGATAGAGCAAGACATTTTGTTGACTTGAAGCCGATGTGGAGGCCGCCATGATGGGGCACACTTTTCTTGATACCGAAATATTTCGTATATTTTTCATGTTAAAATACGCCGACATATATTATTTTTGGGTAAGTTTTTTTTATTTTCTTTTTAAACCCATTTTAAATGTAATCTGCTATTAAAATAGGAAGTAATTTGCAAGTCAAAGTAGAAGTAGTTAAAAAGCAAGAGCAAAAACTATCTGTTTGGCAATATAAAAATTAATTCTATAAGAAGAAAATATAATCTATATATATAAATGCGAAAAACCCACTCATCACTCATCACTAATTCTCCAACTTCCCGTATACCTATGAAGATGAAATTTGGCAAATTTGTTCCTTATACCTTAAATAGGAAAAGTAAGCTATTTTTGTTCCGATCGAACGGATTTAAGGGGTTGTAAAACCCCTTTTTCGAAACTTCTCCATAGGATTAACATGGAGAACATGTAACAATGCAAAATATAAAATTTAAACAATGGAAATTTTTAATATTATGTAACGTACGAGGAGCATTCTGATTGGCTGATGACTAAATATCGCCAAAATGTCGCCAAATAACTAAAAACTGTCGCCAAATAACTAAAAACTGTCGCCAAATAACTAAAAACTGTCGCCAAATAACTAAAAACTGTCGCCAAATAACTAAAAACTGTCGCCAAATTAATAAACTTCGCCAAATAAATTAAAATTTCACCGAATGAATAAAACATTTCGCCAAATTAATAAAATATCGCCAAATGAACTAAAATATGATCATATATGTAAAAATAATATAAAAACCGGCCCGTCGCACCGGGGGGGATTTAACTGTGAAAAAGAAAACAAAACGAAAAATGCTACGACCAAAAGTGCAAGCCATACGAAAAATATATTATCAAACTGAAGAGAAGTATACAGTATGAATAATATAAAGGTTCAAGACAGGAAGCCCATCGCTAAATAAAAGTTTGTAATTTAGCCTCCGTGCACTCAGTTAGTTTTGTGTTATCCATTATTTATTAGTTTACCTGCCGAGAGGCCAGTTATGTTACCACTCTACCTGTGAGTGAAGTTCTGTAATCTATATATATAAAAACATCGCCAAATGAACTAAAATATGAACACATATGTAAAAATACCATAAAAATGGCGAAATTAGTGTCAAAAAATGATAAAATGTATGTCAAAATGGTGAAAATATGATTGGGTAACAGGATATTCCGTACTACATCAGCTATGAAAATTAAATTTGGCGTGGAGGTACACTTTAAGCCAAAATTGCTCACTAAGAAATGATTTTCAAAAATTCGAACTGTAAATGCCAAAAGTAAAAATCCTCGCCACTTATCCACTGACTCATTACTATTTCTTTTATTTTCTGTATACCTATGAAGATGAAATTTGGCAAATTTGTTACTTATACCTTAAATAGGAAAAGTAAGCTATTTTTGTACCGATCTAACGTATTTAAGGGAGTGTTCAATGAGACAGTGGGATTTTTTGTACGGACCGTTAGTTTTGGACAATTTGGATAGTTTTAGAATTGTTAAACTCCACATACTGATAGGGTTTACCGAACAAAGTAAAACTTCTCGAATGTTAATCAACGGGAATATCATTTATTTGTCAGCATTGTTTTATCGCCAACTTCTCCGTTTTTTCTTTAGTTAAAATTTTTTTCAAAAATTCAAACTCTAACTGCCAAAAGTAAAAATCCTTGCCACTTATCCACTGACTCATCACTAATTTTCTAACTTTCTATATACCCAGGAAGATGAATTTTGACAGAGTTGTTACTTACTATAGAAAAATAATCTATCTGGTAGGTAGAAGCCACTCTGTACCGTATTAATTGGTTCATGAATACTTTGGACCCCACGTGGTAGGAAGGTTAGAGGGAGAGTGTATAAATGGTCAATCTGATTGACGCGGCCTACCTTCCTCTACTCCATGTTATGTCATTTATCCACGAAGGCTGATTGTCCATAGAATTATTGGAGTGGAAGTGTATACTGCCTGTCACCAAGGGTGACATTTTCCTTCATGCGGTATAAAGATCAGAGGGTAAAATGGGTTAACAAACGACCTGATCGACGCAACTCACTTTCCTATACCATGGTAGATCATTTATAGCCCATAACACGATTCCCCTGGGAGTAATGTGAACGAAATAGCCTGCAGTTAAGGGCGACATTCCCTTCACGGTCAGCGGCGGAATGGGTTAATAATTGGCTTGATCGATGCGGCCTACCTTTCTTTATATGAAGGTATGCGTATACGAGTAGTTATGTGGCGGAATCGAAAACTGTTGTTATAGACTCTGCCCCCACGTGGTACAAGTGTCAGAGGGGGATTGGATTTGCGTATATCTTCTGTAGTAGTGGGTAGGGGATTGATACGATTTTTTTTAAAAAATTGATTTGAAGTTCAATGAAGTAAAAAATATGATTTATTTTTTATTTAAAAAAGTTAAATATTTAAAAAGTACGGGGACAAAATCTAAAAAAAGTGCTGGGGAACCATCCCTCCTCGCATATTGATAAGGTTTACCGTACAAAAGAAAAAATATGAAAATCTTGAATTTGGCAAATGGACCTTTTAAAATTCTTTTTCGTTTTTTTTTCTTCTTATATTTTCACCAATTTGTGAAACTTAACGACAAATGTTGACATAGGTGTCTAATAAAACTTTTTCAGATAATTTTTATTAATATTTATAAGAGTTCTTCCCGTTTAAATCTTTGGGATGTTACTAAAGATTAAAATATAGATGGTGATCAACGGGAGTAATGCATATATATCCACGTTATTGTGTAGACAACTTCATATTAGCAATCTTTCCAGTTCTTACAGGACCTTGCTAATGAAATTTCGTTTCAAATTAGTACTTTTAATACTGTGGTTTCCCCTCATGGGTGACAAATTAAGAATATTGTTTATTTCGCTATAAATATTGTATTTGTATCAATTTTGTAATTTATTTCCTTCCCGTGCGTAGAACGGGTATTTCAGCTAGTATTTATATATATTTAATACTTCTACAATGCTTTGGTAATAAAGAACACCACTAAATCATTTTTAAAAAAATGTTGGGCCACAGTATGGCAGCTTTCAATTGGCCCGTAGAGGAAACAAGGTTTGAGCCTTCCAGCAGTTACAGTTAGAGTTCAGTGGGTATGCCACATGTATGCAGCTCACATATCACCTCTATATGCGACATGTATACGGATCGCATATCATCAATTGTAAAGGTCACATGACGGCTTTTTTTCACGATATTTAGATTAATTAAATTTAAAAATGACATTTCTTGAAAAGTATTTATTTGAAGCTCAAACTTTTGGTTTAATCAATGTAAAACTATCCTATGTATATTCATATAAAATTATAAAGTCATGCATTGCGATTTTTTTTTTAAATCTTGTAAGTAACTTTTATTTAGGCAGTATTTTTTTTATTACATTTCATGCCACAAAACTTTTTTTTAAATACTGATATTTAAAGTAAAATTACTGTTTTCAAAAGAAGAAAGTAGCATTATGCTGTCCACTAAATGTGAAATAAAAATAATAATTATATTTTTTGCAAAAGCCAATCTAAACAACATGGGAAAAAAACGTCATGTCATTTTCACAAGATTTATACTCCCGTTAAAATCTGAAATCTGCTCCTGGGCTTAACATGAATAATAAATTTGTATTTAGAATAATTTCTGCAGTATAAATTAAAATGTTTATGTCAAGAAACTGATTTCTAACAAATGCAAAATAATAACTAATATCCCATAGAAAGTTCAGTGATTCTGACATGAAAAACACTACCAAATAAATATAAGTTGAATAAATATTAGTTACTTAAATAAAAGTTGTGGCCTCTAGGCCCGGGCCTAATATGCCTATTGGTAACTCATACCTTGATTCCACCAGCACCTGGGCTTAGATCTTCCGTAATAAATTCATTTCCGTACTTGGAATTCTACTGAGGACTCACCCGAATTTATAATTCATGTTAAGCTGTGGGATGTATTCCGTTGTGTACTTGGCTGAACCGTTCACAGCATTTCATCGTACAACCAGAGACTGATTTACTGGAGGGCATTCGGGGCACTTGCCCAGGGCCCCCATTTTAAAGGGGCCCCAAAATAAATTTAATCCTAAATATATGTGAAAAAGTTAAAAATAAATTTACTGACATTTTTTTTTTAAATCACATACGTTTATTTTAATCAAACTTTTTTAAATAATTTTTTTAAATCAATCGTCAATTGTTTTGCAAAACTTATATTATTTTACCCAATTAAATCAATTTCACTTTTCAGCGCGTTCATGATGTATATCACCTTTTGCATCGCGTTTTTCAAAGATATGCGCTTTGGATCACTAGTAAAATTAAATTAATGACCAAGGTCCAAGACCATAAACAAGCTGTGTTTACTAATCGCAAGTAGATTTGTCGTTAACGGATACTTTTTTCCTATACCAAATTTCCTAATATTGTAATCATTAGAGATTTGCTAGCTATAAAATGGGTAGAACATAAGAATCTGGCTCAACTAAGGAAAGCTAAAAAGGAACAAAAGCACATAACTTGAAACGTATGAAAAAACTCTGTTGCAGTATTGACCATTAACGTTAATTTAAATTCTCAAAAGAAAGAAGAAAATTAGTTTTAAAAAAATTATATTTCCATTAAAGCTGACTGATTACGTCATTTTGTATTGTGTGCTTGTGCATAAATTTAGCAGTTTTATTTTGAGTTACGTCGAGGGGCCCCCTAATGTTCTTTAGCCCTGGGCCCCCAAGCTTGTAAGTCGGTCCCTGCGTACAACACAGTTATTATTTCACAGTCTATCAACCAGCTGCTGAGATTAGCGGAATAACAATTTTCCCCTGTGTCTTCGACCGTTAACCAACACAAACAGCGGAATTGAAATGCTATTACTTCGAAAAACCGGTGACCACTCCGTCTCGTCAACACACTCCAATAAGTCAAGTCAACAGAGTAATAATAAAATCGTAGGAATCAAAAAACCGCTGCAGAGTGCGCTTTCGTAATTCTCCTGACACCACTCAACTAGTGGGCACCTCCACGAACCCTTAAATCATGAAGTGGAAACGAAGAAGTTGTAAACATCCAATTAATGTTGCAATAAATTGGAACGCAATCGGAATCATATTCCTTTCGCATACTCTCGACATACCGCCTTCGCGGTCATCTGTTTGATAGCAGATTAGGCATACTTCTCGCATACGAACAATCGATCTGGCATACGTAGGGGCAAACACGCGGCATATTAATAGTTTTGTCTCGGGATTTCATTTAAACGAAGTCGGATTCAGGGCACACATAGGCACCTTAAATACATATATGGACGACCAACTATACAGGGTCTATAAGCCGAACAACATTGTTTTGTTTAGAACATCCTAACAATCCCTCAATGCCGATCCGGCTGTTTTTTAAAACTATACCTGCTCCTGACGAATTAACCACCCCTTGAGGCAAATTATTCCATTGATCTATTACAATAAATAACTATATAAAATAAAAGATACATATCTACATAAGTATATACATAATAAGCATATACATAAATTTTCAAAGTTTTAATTCCCCAAACTCTAGAAGTAAATAACCTCTTTTATACAGTGGCGCTGGAACCGGTATGCAGGGCCGCACAAAGGGGTGTGCGATGCGTGCCACCGCACATAGCCCCGCACTCCCCCGATAAAATGCATTTCTTATTTTATTTTTTTTACTTTTGACATGAAATGTTTTAAAAATCAACTACATGCAATATCAGGATACAAACACCATGTTAATGATAGAACAGTAGAACAAACTACGATCCTTAAAGAAGGACGGAGGGCACTGCCAATAGGACTCATTTTTAAGATCATATAAAGATTTTTTTTATTCCTTCTGGCAGGACAGCAGGAACTACGATAGAAAAAATTGCAATATTCCGGGTAGGCGCAAAAAAAAAGTTTGAAAAATCCAAATGTAACAATTTTGTATGTACAATAGTGCTTCAGGAAGAACTATGGCCTGTATCTCCCATTAATCTTTTAGATTGATCCATTCCTTAACAAATATCACTACAGGGGCCCTAGCATCATCTCGAGATGTCACGACTTTCCTTTGGAATCGAAAGGTCACGTGATATTTCCTTTGAGATGCCGACAGAAAGAGTTGGGATTGCAAAGTAACTTCGAAGGTGAGATCGTTTTCGCGCGCTTTTCTTATCGCAATCTCAATAAAAGGCTTTTAATGATATGCCAAGTGTTTGATGACGACCGGAAATGCGTCACTTTCTTTCAGTGCGCATGGTCAAAAAGATGTCTCGGTTGGGATAAATCCCACGATACAATGACTAGGTGAGATCGTTTCCAACAGATCTCCGACTTGGTGGGATCGTTTCCAAGAGACTTCAATCGAGATTTCAAGCTAAAAGCTATCTTTTGTAGTTTTCATTATTCTGTTCATTTTTAGATGATTTAATCTTCAGACGATAAAATAAACATCCGTCATTATAAATACGTTACTCTTGTATATAACCAAAACAATATAAACCAGCATTCAACATATTAAATAAATTTAACTTGGTGTAATAATTTTTCAACCTGGTCATGTAGCTCGACGTTGCCGATGATCTAAGTTTGAAAAATATATATTTTTTTATTTTGTGACGTAAAATGCCTCTTTTTATGCATTGAGAAGAAATACATTTTAATCTGGAAGAAATAACATAGTTAATAAATTTAATATTTAGCTATGTACAATAAAAGAAATATTTAAAAAAAAAACTTATTACAAATAATATAAATACTAAGTATATTTTGAAAAAAAAAATAACATTTATATTATATCTGGATAAATATTAAAGAAAAATAATTTTCAAAATTACTTAAATGAAAATTATTAGTTACGGAAATTAATTTTTGATTAAAATAATTATGTATTTAGTAAAAAAAATTGGAATACTTCGTGAATATATGTTATTATATTATGGAACTGTTTATATATATTATAATAAATACTTGCAATATCATATTATTGTCCTTAATTAATGCGTTTTAATAGAATTTTATGATATTTGTTACAGAAGAAATAAAATTATGTTTTTAGTGTGCAATATGTTTAAGCGTAATGAGTAAATACGATACATTATAAATAGTTAAAATATTATAACAGAACAACGTACAAACGTAAAAATTATCACACAATTTGTAATGTTTTCGAACAAAATAGTGTGTACCATATGCAACAGGTTTCAGTTTTAAATATTAGATAATCATTTCTGTACTAAAATTTGGGTCACGACGATACGACCGGATTTCGTCCGGACAGTTTTTATTTCAAGCTCACGTCTGAGCTCACTCAAACTCTGTGCTTGTTTTAGAAAAGAGGGTAGTTAGTAAGGAATTATTTCACTTTCCGAATTTTATTAAAATAAATTATGGTAAGCCTAACTATAATGTAAACATCATTCTGACTATCTTCTTTGTATCGAAATAACTGATCATCATCTGACCATGGTTCAAAAATACGAAGCAGAGGCTCTGAACCGTCGCCAATAGCGCATAATATAGCTCTAGCGCGACGTTACCTAACCAAACCAACCAAATCTCTGTAACAGCCCGCTCCGTAGTGTTCGAATGGTAAGGTTGGTTGGTTTTGTTAAATAACGTCGCACTAGAGCTGCACAGTGGGCTATTGGCGACGGTTCAGGGTCAATCTCGATTGGTTTGTTAAATAACGTCGCACAGTGGGCTATTGGCGAGTCAATCTCGAAGGAAATTCCCGGGAACACATACACATTCACACACACATTGATACATGCACCTCGTTATTTTTAGAACCATGGTCAGATGACGAGTAAACACCTGAACTGGCAACCAACGCCTTCAATAGACGTCGGAATTTTGGACCCCTATCAGATTTATCGTGCACCAGTCCCGCATACACGCCAGTATAATTTGTTTTATATTCTAGACGAATTTCTAGTATTTTTGTAGCGAAGCTGGCAACCCTCCGATCGGAAGATACTTTTTTACTTTTCTATGTCAAGTCCATCGCACGGATTCGAACCACCAATCATTAGATTAGCAGCTGAACGCCTTACCAACTGAACAACTGGGGCTCGATCGAATGGTAAGAACGTCAAGCTCACAGTTATGGATTCCCATAAAAACTTTTGGATAAAGTTTAGCTAATGATCAGAGGATTGCTAGTTCGAACCCGTGCGATGAACTTAAAGAAGTAGTGAGATTGCGATCGGTGGATTGCTAGCTTCGCTACAAATATTCTAGAAAGTCATCCAGAGCATCCAACAAATTATACTGGCGAGTATACGGGACTGGTACACGATAAATCTGATCGGGAGTCTGATGTCCTGACGCCAATTGAGGTTGCGTCGGGTGCCAGCTCAAGTGTTGACCTCGTTATCTGACCATTGTTAAAAAATACGAGGGCATCAGTAGTAGTCTTTAGGTGTTGTCGAAGGACATGGCCACGTAGTGCCCTTCGCCTCCGGTATAACTGGTATTTCCGGACATAACTTTTGCACACGGCAGCATAGGATGAAGTGAAGATGGCTCGCTCTCAGACTCCAAACAGGATCCGGACGCAGGCAGGTGGGCGGGGCCTAGCATAGCAGGCTCCCTATTGGCCGGTGGGCGGGGACTCTTCGCTGGGGACTTTTTCCGCAAAGTAGTCAAAGAAAACTTGAAGCTTTTCAAGCGGTGATTTTTGTCCGCGAAGCCAAAGGATCAGGCCTTTGATTCCTCCGACTCCGGAAAAGATCGGAGCTAATTCCTTTATTAGCTCCAGCATAGGGGCAGCCTCATTGAGGTGCTTGGAAGTGGCAAGGGAATTTAACAGGTTTGGGCGAGGAATAAAAGAAGTAGAACTTCGCTTAGGAACAGGAGGAGTAGAGTGGTTTGGGCTTTTCCTAACAGTTTTAACATTAAAGGCCTGACGTTTAGCAGCTCGTTGTTTAGTCGAAGGCGGTTTGGTGGATTTCGGGAACAGGCGGCATCTCCTACTGCAGGCAACATGGCCTTTCTCCAGGCAGTTGATGCAGCTCGGTTCAACGGCTCGGGGTAGAGAGCATTCACGGGAAGGATGTGGGCCCCCGCACTTCAAACACCGGGATGTAATGAAGCACTGGGCGCTGGAGTGACCAAAGTAGTTACAGTTGTAGCATTGTATTACTCCGCGTCTACTTCGGAACGGCTCAATTTTAACATTGAGTTGGAGTAATTTGGTCACGGCCAGCAGCTTGTTGTTTCCTTTCTGGCGTGGAATTTCAACCAAGAACATTCCTAACTTCTTGGTGTCACGCTTGGTTAGCTGAACAACTCTCGCGAAGGGATACCCACGAGAGTCGAGATCAGCCATCAGCCTACTGCACTCCGTTTCCGATGGTAGCCCCTTAACTACCACCTTGAAAGGAGCGCAGCTCCCCAAGTAGAACCCCTGGTTCTTTTCTCAGAGGGCGGCCATCAGGGAGAATTTAGCGTCCTCGCTACACGGGGAAATCCGTATGTAGTCACCGCTACGTTGGCTGGTGAAAACGTCCGGGAATTCGGCATCCAGAATTTTGTCAAAATACGAGGGCATCGTTCAATGGTCTTTCCTTCGAGATAGGCCCCGAACCGCCCCCAATAGCCCACTGTGTAGCTCTAGTGCGACGTTAATTAAACAAACGAAACCAAACCTAAATACCAAATTTTTTGGAGGCCTCAGTGGCCGAGCGGTTAAAGGCGTCAGCTGGGAATCCGAGAATTCCTGGTTCGGTCCTAGGCGATGGACTTGACAAAGAAAAGTAAAAAAGTAGTGATCTTGTGATCGGAGGGTTGCCAGCTCCGCTACAAAAACTAGAAAAGTCGTCCAGAACATCCGCAAAAATTAATGCGTGTATACGGGACTGGTGCACGATAAATCTGATCGGGGTCCAAAGTCCCGACGTCTATTGAAGGCGTTGGGTGCCAGTTCAGGTGTTTCCTCGTCATCTGACCATGGCTCTAAAATAACGAGGTGCAGGTATGAATGTGGTGTGAGTGTGTATGTGTTCCCGGGTCTTTCCTTCGAAATAGACCCCGAACCGTCGCCAATAGCCCACTGTGCAGCTCTAGTGCGACGTTAATTAACCAAACCAAACAAAAAAAAACTAAAATAACGAGGTGCATGTATGAATGTGTGTGTTCTCGGGTCTTTCCTTTTTTCGAGATAGACCCCGAACCGTCGCCAACTGTGTAGCTGTAGTGCGACGTTAATTAACCAAAAACAAACCAAAACCACTGCACATCCATCATCTGACCATAGTTCAGAAATACGAGGCAGTGTTCCCGGGTCTTTCCGTTGAGATAGACCTAGAACAGTCCCAATAGACCTAGAACAGAACAAATCCAAGCAATTGACCAAAACCACTACAAAACGATTCCACAATACAATCCCAAGAGCCAATCCCACAACCAACCACGAGCCGCGTAAGATCTCACTCTTGAAGGGCCCTAGCATCATCTCGAGATGTCACGAGTTTCCTTTGGAATCGAAATGTCAAATGATATTTCCTTTGAGATGCCGACAGAAAGACTTGGCAATTCGAAGGTGAGATCTTTTTCGCGCGCTTTTCTTATCGCAATCTCAATAAAAGGCCTTTCGTGATAGGTCAAGTGTTTGATGACGACGGGAAATACGTCACTTTCTTTCAGTGCGCATGGCAAAAAATACTTCTTGGTTGGGATAGATCTCACCATTCAGTGACTAGGTGGGATAGATTTCAACATGTTCTTAATCATTTAGCTCGGCGTTGCCGATGATCTAAGTTTGAAAAAAATATTTATTTTTTATTTTGTGGCGTAAAATGCCTCTTTTTATGCATTGAGAAGAAATACATTTTAATCAGGAAGAAATAACATAGTTAATAAATTTAATATTTAGCTATGTACAAAGTACAATAAAATAAACTTTAAAAAAAAAAAACTTATTACAAATAATAGAAATACTTAAGTGTAACCAGCGTTATTCATTTATGTTATTATCTTATATGTTTGTCCTATTATCATGTCCCCGTCACCTGTATATATTTTCATGTTCCCGTTACGTGTCTATATATTGTTCCCGTTATTACGATTGTAACGCCCTCTACATATGTTATGTCTTTCCCGCTGCGCAGGAAAGCTTCAGTCATGTAACTGCCTCTTACGGTGATGCGTATGTAAGGTTTGTCCCTCCCCGAGATTATTGTATGTTAGGCATATGTGATTAAAGATGTTTATGTTCTATCCTTGAATAGTTATTTAGTCAATACGCCTTATATAAGTAAATTTGGAAGATTTTTTATTATTATTATATCTGGATCAATATTAAAGAAAAATAATTTTCACAATTACTTAAATGAAAATTTGTAGTTACGGAAATTAATTTGTGATAATAACTTTGTATTTAGTAAAAAAAATTGGAATAGTTCGTGAATATATCTTATTATATTATGGAACTGTTTATATATATATTATAATAAATACTTGAAAAATAATACTATTGTCCTTAATTAATGCATTTTAATAGAATTTTATGATATTTGTTATGGAAGAAATAAAATTATGTTTTTAGTGTACAATATGTTTAAGCGTAATGAGTAAATAGGATACATTATAAATAGTTGAAGAAGTAGTGAGATAGAAAAGTAAAGAAGTAGTGAGATTGCGATCGGTGGATTGCCAGCTTCGCTACAAATATTCTAGAAAGTCATCCAGAGCATCCAACAAATTATACTGGCGAGTATCTGGTACACCTGCGATTCTCAACCTGTGGGGCGCGCCCCCCTAGGGGGGCGCGAGTACACTAGAGGGGAGGCGCGAGAATATCCAAGAGAAAATATTATTTAAAAAATTAATTAACTGACTGAAAGGAAAGCACAAATACACATAGAAAACAAAATACATTTCGACATATTTAACATATAAAGTAAAACAACTTACTAAATCAAAACTTACTTAATCAAAACATACTAAGTTAAAAACAAATTTAATAATTATTAGTGACTTCCTGGGGCCTGTCTTGCAGAGCAAAGTTTTTTGAAGGAAGGCTTAATATTAGAAATAGCCACTCTCAGTTTTGTTTCTATATTTAGCCGAGATCTATATTTTGTCTTCAAAGAAGCCACAACAGAAAATCCAGTTTCTCAAAGGTAGGATGTTGAAAATGGTAATAGAATGTGAAATGGCCTTGTTTTTAGTGCAGAAAAATCATCCTCTACTCCTGCCAAAAATTCAAATAGTGATTTATTACTAAATTGTCTTTTGGTTTCGCCACTTGTCGTGAAGTCTATGAATTTTTCTTCCTCATCAATTGAGAGTCCTTCGGGAGTCTTATGAAATGGATCCCTAACCTACTCGTAACTTGCTATCAGTTTATCGTCAGCAAGAAAATACTTTTTAAAATTCTTTGCCAGCATGGCTAAATGATTTTCAATGATTACAAAAACAACTTTTACATGTTCTTCTTCAACCTTGTAAGTTTTAGTACAATCATCCACATTTGCAAACATTGTTAGGTTTTTTTGCTTTAAATTTCTGCTCCACAATTCCAATTTTCCACAAAAAGCATTAACTTTATCACTCGTATCCAACATATGTGTATTTACTCCTTGGAGTTGAAGATTCAAGTTATTTAATTTCTCGAATATGTCGACCAAGTAGCTCAATTTTATCACAAATAAACCATCGCGAAAATTCTCGGTTTCCGGTCTGTTTTCTTCTTCTAGGAAAATAGCGATTTCTTCTCTTAATTCATAAACACGTTGCAAAAATTTCCCACGTGATAACCATCTTGCCTTGCAATAAAATAGTAACGCTGAACCCATTCTTTACAAAGTGCGGAAAAGATTCTCGATTTCAGAGGTGTCATTTTTATATAATTTACTACGGTTACAACCGTAGTTAACACAATATTCAGACCAGGACTCATTTCTTTCGAAGCCAAAGCTTCTCTGTGGAACATACAATGTGTCTAAATGCACTGAGGCGATTTCTGTTTAACAAGTGCTTGTACACTTTGGAATCTTCCGGACATTGAACGAGCACCATTTGTGCATATTCCGACGCAATTTTTCCATTCTATGTTTGCCTCCTTCATAAAATCATTTAAAATAGCAAATAATACGAACGCTATTGTTTTGAGTTCTATTGGTTTGAAGAAAAGTAGTTCTTCTACTACTGACATTTTATCACAAAATCGAACATAGGCAATTAAATGAGCATCTTTATTACTATCTGTTGCTTCATCAAGCTGTATTGGAAACAATTTGTCACGCAACTTCGAGAAAAGCTGATAGTGTACATTTTCAGCTATATCACCAATTTGACGAGCGACAGTATCATTTGAAAGTGGTATGGACTGCAACTGTTTTGAAAAATTATCTCCAAACATAGTTTCTACAATTCTACAATCTCAATTGCTGCTGGCAAAATAAGCTCTTCACCAATGGTGTGAGGTTTTACATCTGGCTATTTTATATGAAACTTTGTAAGATGCAATTAAAGCTTTTTTAATCACATACAAAGTTTCTTTAAAAAATTATTTTTGCTTTTTATATGATTTTAATTTTAATTCGAAGAATTCTCTGGGATTGTTGACGTACTCACTTGAAGCGTTTCCAAATGCCGTTTAAGTTTATTAGGTTTCATGCTGTCTGCAGCTAATATTTTTAAGCAAATGATACACATGAGCATTTCTTCTTCATATACTTCAGTACTGGTAAACCCAAAATTTAAGTATTCTTGAGAATATTTTCTTGATTTTATTTTCGGAACCACGGTCGTCTGTGTACTTGCTGATGCTTGACTATCGTCTAATGCTCGCTTACTTCCGCTTAAAAATTTATCCATGAGTCTGCATAAATCTGAGGCCGTGAATATTTAATACGGTGAATTGCAATTAACAAGAAAACATATATAACATACACATTCACGATAGATTCGATAGCGATAGAAGGATCGACTCGAATGAGACTGGCTGGAATTGAAACTTTTTTTTATATAAAAAATTTTCCTTCTTCCTATGTGAAAACATTTGCTCTGCGCATGCTCGAGATGGCATCGGTCGTGTGGATTCCCTTCCACGAACATTACTTATTTTTTTTCTCTTTTGTTTAGTCATGCTTCTGTTTTATTTATTTTATTATTCAAAACAATGTGTTCCCAGTTTCTAAATTTAGCTCACCCCGTCTAGGTTTACTTTCACTAACGAATTTTTCTACATTCATATTCTTTTAACGTTATCTCCCTGTTTGACTTTCATTTCAAATATAATATTTAAATTTTCCCCGCTTTCATTCGCTTCATATGTTCACCGTCCGCTTGGCAAAATCCCAGATGTGGTTTCTCGCCAACGTTGGCTCGTTTTTACTCTTGTTTTGGCAGTTAGTTAAAAATAATTTAAAAACAGAATCCAAAATACTCAATATACATTATTGTTGTATACATTTTATTGTAAGCGGGGGGCGCTATGAAAATTATGATTGAAAACTGGGCCGCGAATACTGAAAGGTTGAGAAACGCTGTGGTACACGATAAATCTGATCGGAGGTCCGATGTCCTGACGCCAATTGAGGTTGCGTCGGGTGCCAGCTCAGGTGTTGGCCTCGTCATCTGACCATGGTTAAAAAATACGAGTGCATCGTTCCCTGGTCTTTCCTTCGAGATAGGCCCTGAACCGTCCCCAATAGCCCACTGTTCAGCTCTAGTGCAATCTTTTTTAAACAATCAACCATTCCGCCAAAACCGAAGACCCAGGAAAACTGAAAAAAAATTGATTAGGGTAACCATACAAAACTGTCTGGCAGAAGACATTCCTTAGTTTATTAATATCTAAATGTATAGACGATAAATACCAAATTTTTTGGAGGCCTCAGTGACCGAGCGTTTAAAGGCGTCAGCTGGGAATCCGAGGATTCCTGGTTCGGTCCAAGGCGATGGACTTGACAAAGAAAAGTAAAAAAGTAGTGATTGGAGGGTTGCCAGCTTTGCTACAAAATACTAGAAAAGTTGTCCAGAACATCTGCAAAAATTAACGGCGTGTATACGGGACTGGTGCACGATAAATCTGATCGACGTCTATTGAAGGCGTTGGGTACCAGTTCAGGTGTTTCCTCGTCATCTGACCATCGGCACATTGAGCTATTGGCGACGGTTCGGTGTCAATCTCGAAGGAAAGACCCGGGAACACATACACATTCACATTCATACATGCACCTCGTTATTTTAGAACCATGGTCAGATGACGAGGAAACACTTGAACTGGCACCCAACGCCTTCAATAGACGTCGGGACTTTGGACCCCGATCAGATTTATCGTGCACCAGTCCCGTATACACGCCAGTATAATTTGTTGGATATTCTGGACGACTTTCTAGTATTTTTGTAGCGAAGCTGGCAACCCTCCGATCGCAAGATCACTACTTTTTTATGTCAAGTCCATTTCACGGATTCGAACCACCAATCCCCTGATTAGTAGCTGAACGCCTTACCAACTGAGCAACTGGGGCTCTCTATTCAGATGGTAAGAAAACCGCATCAAATATTAATAGTTTTGATTTAAAAAATCCGATTGACTTTACAAAAATCTGAAAACTTTTTCCAAGTTTCATTAAAAAATATTTATAATTTTTGTGTGGCGATTAAAAAAGGGGTCCGCTACTAAGTATGACACTTTTCTCAAATAATATTGTAAATAATAATAATACAAAAATTTATTCAAATATAAAAACGTCAGCTTTTTCCTGCAATGCTTCTTATAAACGTTCTGGTGCTCCGCCCCTGCTTTGTATTTTAAAACTTAAAATTATTACAAACAATAAAATTAAGTTCGGATTTGTAATTAGTTAATGACACAACTAAAATATTCAATCTGGCTTTTCAATCGTTAATCTTTTATGTATATTCCTTGTGTATCACTTGGCGCATCTACCCCCCCCCCCCCCCCCCCCATCCCCTTTTTTTTAACTAAACCAAAACTATCCCAGTTTAGTTTCAAAGTTCATTAAACAAAAATAATTTGAATGCGTAAACCAACAAAAATTAACAAACATCGAACTACATCGTCTGCGGAAAAATTAAAAATAGGTCTCGCGCTTTCTGACGGAAGGCGGGGAAAGCAAATTTTTGACGTCATAGTCAAGATCAAGAATTGACAGGCTCCATGCCCTACTTTTGTTTCACTTTTGCCATTTATTGTAATGTATTTGTCCCAAGTACCTGAAAAATTCTAATGTAAATATATCTCATTTTTCATGGAAAGAGGAAAATTAAATTGCCCATTTTTTTTTTTTTTTTTTTTTTTTTTGTCATTTTACCATGTTGTCTTTTCGTCCTGTGTTGTCCGCGTATCGTCCTTACTTGTTTCCCAACAAGCCATTCAAAACCATTCTCAACGCCATGTTTTTTAAAATTAACAGTCATATAGGAGGTAAAAGGGGCTTCGCCCCTACGGTAATCCGAACGCTTCGCTCAACTTATATCAAGAATTGACATTGTCACCTGAACATATTTCCAAAATTACGAAGCGTAACTTAACTGCGTTGAGACAATTAAAGGGTGTTAGATATAGGCAGACAGAAAATTGTTCTTTCTTTGTAAAAATCTTTGAAGAATATTAACGTTAAAGTTCTGTTTCAATTTCGAAAGAAATATGACCTCTGTCACTACCCTCCATAAACTTTTAAACAAATCGGAGTGGAAATTAGAAGAAATCAGGACATTCTTAGAAAAAGATTCTTCTTCTGTTAATGAAGGGACTTCCTCTGGCGAAACTCGAGGAAGTCCCTTCATTAACAGAACAGCGAGTGCTATTTCACCGTTGGTGTTCAGACGAAATCGTCCAACTGTTGCTGAATCACGGCGCAGACGTCAACAGCAGGGGTGCAAATACACCTCTTCTCATTAGAGCTCTTTTGCAGTCTAAGAGTGCAGCTCTTATCAGAATGTTACTGGAGAAAGGAGCTGATGTCCGTGTAACTGGAGCATCCGGCAACTCTCCTCTCTGCATAGCCCTTTCTCGCGATAAAGTTGATAAAGATGTTGTCCAGCTGCTTTTGGATTCCGGTTGCTCTATTGACTCATGCAGGCTTCATCACGGTTTTGCACTGAAATGCGCCACTGACAATATTGAACCGGGCCTGAAGAAAGACACTCTTTATTTACTCATGAAAAATGGGGTTCGCTTGAATGCTGTCGACACAGAGGGGCGCTCTTCTCTGTGCCATGCTCTGGGGCGTGGGAATAAATTATGTGTCATTGAGATGCTTTTGGCAGCTGGGAACTCATTGAATGCCTGCCAATTGCATGCTACTCCAATGCACTGTGTGACAGATGTGTATTCTTCTCGCAGCAGCCCTTGTCTAAGAACAAGTGTGATTGAAATGCTTTTAAGAGTCATTGAAAACACATCAGGAAAACTTCCAAACCCAACACCACTGCAGTGGACTCTAAGGTGGTGTAACTACGAGACCAAAGCAATCGAATTGTTGCTTCATCATTTTCAAGATGCTAACATTGTCAGCGATTTATTGAACAACACACTTCTACACCTCGCTGTATGCAATCCTCGCAATAAGCCGAGTGCTGTGAAGCTCTTGGTGAAACGAGGAGCCAGAGTAGACATGGTAAATACTTCTGGTAACACCGCTTTGCACGAATCCTTGATGCATTCATTTACTCCCCCAAGCATCGTTAAAACCTTAATAGAGGGCGGTTCTCCACTCAATCTAAGGAATTCGTATAACTTAAATCCTATACAACTAGCTGCAGGATGTTTGGAAAATGTTGATATCTTCAAAATGTTGTTTTGTGCTGGCGCTCGAATTGGAGCCACTGGAGCTACTCTTTTAAAAAACATTGTTGCAATAAAAAGGCTTGACTATTGTAAAATGTTAATGAAATGCTATTTTCTTGAAAGCCCTGACTTTGACTTTAAGTATTTGATTCAAGGTCACCGTGATTATGAAGTACTCTCAAGATTCGGGGCCGATTGCGTGCATGAGCTTCAAAAACTAGACTCAAAGAATGTAAGCCAAGGCCTAACTTTACGAGAATTTCTTACTGAACATTTTTCGCGTCATCTACCTGCTGCAAAATGCTACGATTTCAATCAATTACTGGGGATAATTGCCGAAAATAAATTTCCAATATTCTTCGATATCATAGCGGAAAAAATTGGAAGGTCAACAATGGAAAAAAAACTAGAGGAAGTGGAAGTCTATGTTTACATGAACATTACACAGAAATGTGCTTCTGATCAGAAAAAAAGAGTTACTTTGAATTATGTAACTGTATGTTCGATGGCTAAGCGCTTAGGAGATGATGATTTGCTGAGTTTCATTTCAGCATTTCATAAAATGGATCGTCGCAATTGTACTACTCAAGACAAGGAAGATAAGAGGAACGATGAGCATTCTGATCAAGGTTGTAAACGTCCAAGGCCTCAAGTTTAAATCTGCATCACAAAAAGAATTTCTACTAATGTATAATTGTAAAACATTGACCTAATATGGACATGTTTAAACTTAATTTTCTATTATGCCCATGAATGCAGGCAAATAATCTTAAATCTACCTTTTAATAAATACTTAAAACTCTTCATTATGTAGTTTATTAAATTGTTTAGCTTATTTTACTTCAATAAATTTGAGAGCCAGGCTTTTCCAAGTGGAGTGCTATGTTTGGCTTGTCACTCTTCAAAATTTATATTGCACAAAAAAGAGCATTTTAGATTTGTCTTTATATTTTCATTTCGGTACATTTTAGGCTACATTTAACAGGGTTCCCACGCACCTGAAAAGGACGGAAAACCTAAAATTGTCGGACATTTTCAAAAAATTTTAGCTGCAGGTTATATATTTTTTTATTGCCATTGATGTAAAATCATAAAAATAAAAAACTAGTTATTTTATTTTGCACACTTTGCTAGGTTTCCTAGCTTCAAGATTAATCACTTTTTTTCCCAACTTCAAGATTAACATGTGAAAAAGTAATTTAATTCTTGTTCTGGAATTTTTTGAAATTCTTCTAGAAAATCAGAGAATTTTGATTTAAGCAATATTTTAGTTTTTGACTTTAAAATGTCAAAATATCAATTTAATGACCGAGTACCATACTAGACCAAGCTCAAGGTTTGTCTCGTATGTTTTAAATTTTCTATTATACCCTTTTCATGCTTTGTATAATTCAAATAAGTTGTGTGATACTACACCCTACCCAAATTAATGTGAATTGTGTTGTACTCGCCTATTTTTAACTCGATACTAATGACTTTTCATTGGAGAAAAAATATATATTGATGAATTTAAGTATTCCTCCTTTGTAAACCTAGCAATTTAAAGTATCGCAGATCATTTAAAAACTTTTTATATATTTATTTATTAATTAATATTATTTAGGTAGAAAGTGAAATATATATATATACTTTTATAAATATTTAAATTTATTTTCCTTCAACGAAAATGTGCTTGGACTCCCTCCAAAATTAAATTAGGTGCACCGCCATAGGAGTACTCTTGTATTAGATCCAAAGGGCCTGAGGCCCCCAATGTCTTTAAAAATTCGCTCAAAATTTACATAAAGTTTGCCCTTTTATTAAAAGTTAGTCATGAGCCCTTTCCAAATTTTTTGAAAACTATATGCTTATGTACACCGCTGTCTGTAATTATGAGTTGATAGTGGAAGATGCACAATAAGTGGCAAAAATAAAAATCTTAAATATTTTATATTAAAAATCAACTGCAGAATGCCACTAACAAATTTATATGTTGAACGATGAACATCCCTGACCAAATCCGTCATTTAAATTGAACACAAACTACAAAAAAAAAGCATTTTATTTTGAACTATTTTTTTTAATATAAAGAAATATTTTACTGTCGAAATAATTTGAAGATTTGTTTGAAAAAGGTTGAATTAATGTGGTGAAATAAATGAAGAAATACAAACTAAATAATAATATTTGAACATGATACAAATTTCAACTAAGTTAAATTCAAAGCGAATAGTAGAAAGCTTTTGGCTAATTTGCATGCAAATTAGAAAAGAGCGATTTCTGGCAAAATATGATTGATTTAATCCACCTTTTAATTGTACACAGATTCTCTGAAACGGGAGTATTAATTTTGCTTAAATTCTGTAGTTTGATAATGTTAAATAGGTTTAAATACTTACAAATAATTATGGTAATATTTAAAGTTTTCAAAAAAGGAACTGGAAAGAGTAAACTTTACAATAAAAAAAAAATTCCCCAGAAATGGCCATTAATGTTTTATGTTAACAAAAACAAATTATACAATGCCAAAAATGTGGTTTTAAAACTCGAATATCTGTGTTTTGTCCTATGCTTGTGTCCAGTAATATTGCACTTTTTAAAACTAAATTACAAATCAATTGTTTTATTGCATTACCGAACACCAGAGCATATTTTAAGGAATTTTAACTGGTGGGACAAATTGAATTCTGCAGAAAGCCGAATCCCAGAAGTAAATGAAAACTTTGTACTTAATATAGCAAATTTTAAATTAATTTAGTTTAAAATTATATGCTCTGTAAAAAGTTAGTTAACAAATTTATTTAAAAGAAATTATCGAATTCATGAAATTTTCTAACGATTCATAAAAGTATTTTTCATTTGTTTTCATAATGCAAATTTTATTTTAAAAAAAAAATCATATTTTTAAAAAAAAAAAACTTGTTTTGTATTTAAAAAAATATATTTCCTACATTTCCACTATTTTATTTCACACAATTGTAATGTTTTAAATCTATAGTATATATATTACATTAATTATAATTATAGTATATATATCCGTATCACATTAATAAGTAGAATTTACTTTAGATGAACAATAATATTCTATTTATTTGTATTCAAAATATATTTTATTTTACAGCACAAAAATGTAGAAAAATAAGTAGTTTTAAATTTTTTAAAAACATAATACTTTTTTAAAACTCGTTATCATTTCTGAAAAATGTTTTTATATAATCTCTGCTTTTGTAAATTGCTACTCCGACAACTTTTGTCGCCGTTCCTTCAGCTGCAGAAATTTTAGCACTGAAGGGCAGGGATTGAAAAATGCTGTTCCTTTTCCATTTAAGACTATAATGAGTCTCTTATTAATTGTTTCGAGATTTTCTGACTGCCTATGATCTGACATCAACATGTTGTAGCAGGAAATTACCCTTTCCACTTGCATGGAATGTGGTGCGACCACGAGTTAAAATTACATGAATGGAACTCCTCTCTTTCAAACTCCACTTCCATTAAAGCCCACATTTTTTGAAAATATTAAATAATTCTTTTTCAAGATTAAGAAAAATAAATTATTCTGGCGGGGAAATAGAATTTTATTGTGAATCCATGCACGTAGGTAAGGGGGAGGGGGGGGGGGTCAAGGGGTTCAAATCCCTCCCATTGAAAGTCAAGAAAAAAATTCAAAAAATCGAATTACTGTAAAAATCATAAAAATACTTTAAAAAACTAGAAACATTTCAATTTCTAGTATAGAACTCCTTGTTGAGTTGCATGACGGAAAACCTGTTATTTCCCGGGGGTCTTACCTAGTTTTCAAAGGGCTTCAAAAACTTGCTCAGTCGTCATTTTTATCTCAAACTAAGTCTAACATGACGTCATCGTGTTGCATTATCTAGCATTTGAATTTCGGCGACAGAGGAAAAGGTCGTCAGACGGGATCTATATATTATTTTAAACAAGGAATCTTACAGTTTATATTTGTTCTCTAAATTTATTTCGTAATTAGTGGCGATATTTACTAATTTTTAAAAATAGTTAATGACTGATATTGGTAACAATTTTATTAAAAATAAATTATAACTGTTGTTTTGGTGGTTGTTTCAATATGTATGCCAACATATTTCTGTTTACTTGAATAAAAATTCATAAGTTAAAAAAATTAGGGGGGTAGGTTTATTTTTTTTTTTTTTTGGGGGGGGGGGGGGGTAGCGGTGCAGGGAAATACGTTAGTCAATCACTGAACCACCCCCATGAAAAATCTATACCTACGTGCCTGTGTGAATCAGAGTTATTTGAGATTTATAATAGTATTATTAAAAAGAAAAGTATGGGAAGCATTGCCGTTTTCATCGAAGCATGCACATCTAAAATAAAAATCCAAGATAAATAGTTGAATAAAAAAACTAGTATTAAATGGCATTTGCAAAAGTTTTAACTATTTTTTTGCATTGTTTTGAAGTAATTTATTTTTTTAATCAAACTTTCAGACACTTTTTCATTTCTACCAACCTTTATTAAAGTTACTCATATATTTCATGTAACCTACGCATAAACGTAAGCTTGTATTGGGCCCACGGGTTGCCCCCCCGCCCCCCACCGTAAAAGAAAGAAAAAAATTGAAAACTTTACGCCTCTGAACTTACGAGATAGATATCCAATGAAAGATTTGGTGGCGAGACTAAGACCAGTGGTGGCGCTAGGAATTGCCCGACGGGGGGGCTAGACTTCCCCGACAGGGGGGCTAATATCCCCGACGTAAAATGTGCACATAAGCGTATAAAATATTCATAAATAATGAAATAAATTTGTTGAGATAAATAGTTGAAACAAAAGGCTTATAATATTTATATATTAATTATTAAATAATTGTAGTGTTCTGAATATTCTGAGTTGCAATCATGGAGAAAAGATAAGTACCAAAAAAACTGTACAAATCGTACTCAAAATGTTTTCAAAACCTTTATAAATGTAACCATTTGAAGTGGTTGGGTTGTTCAAAGAAGGAACGGCGAGAAGGCAACAAATAAAATAAATAAAAAGTAAGTAATAGTGAAGGTAAAACGAAATGTGGTAAATCACTACATTATGCAAGTAGTTTTTGTAAAATCCCCATGCTTTTACGAAATTAATTTTTTTTTTGTTGGTAGCAATGCAATGTAAAACGGTGCTATGTTTTAGCGCTTTTTTTTGTCATTTAATTTAGTGTTTTTTTTTTAAATCTATAAACAGTGAGAAGGCTTTTAACTACGTACAAAAGGCTGTATCTCTAGCAACGAAATTTAGACTATTTCTACGAAAGAAATTTTCTATTGAGAGCTATTTCCTTATTAAATTCTTTTCAGAGAATAGAGCTGCAGCAGTAGTTATATGTATTGGAGAACTTCATTACGTAAAAATTCTGCAGTATTTTATTTTTATTTATACGCCTAATTTCTTATCAAACGAGATAAAAATTGTCATTTGCAACGGAGTTATAATGTTGGAATCAATCCTCTTAAAAGCATAAAATGGTGTTCCTATCCTGATACCTTATTTTATAGACGTTTAGCTAGTAGTATTAATTGACAATTAATGGATTTACGATTGCCTATTTTTAATTTAGGACCGCCGTACTGAACCATGACTGCTTCGTTAGAATATGACCTGATTTCTTCTGAATTGATTTTTTATATATAACAATATACGAATTTTTTTAATGATAAAAAAAGGATTCCCATAATTATATTTTATTTTTAAATTCCAAATAGTTTGAAATTGCACAAAATTTGTGGCAACAAAAATTGAAATAAGAGTCATTTCTAAACCTAGCTCATACGACGAAACAATTTATTGGTTAAATAAATCTTCTATACTGAAAATACTGAAATAGTAATGACAAAACTAGTTTGGTTCTTCTAAATACGGAAAACATAAAAATCAATAAACGGTTGGACTTCTTTTTGAACGAAATAAATGTAATATTAAGTAGTCACAGGCACAAATAAAATTTTTATAAGAAATTTTTTCACTAGAATTATTAAGACATCTCACCTTTCCGAATTAGTATCAAAGTCAAAATCTAAATGCAATGTTGACACTCTACAATTTTCCTCTTTAAAAAAACTTTTGCCTTTCACCAACAACAAAATAGAACTGAACCATAAACTTACTTCTACAAGTACACTTACTTTCGAGAGTCGAGACGGCCCTGTAGCTGACCATTCACTGCCCAATCTCTTTTTTAGGGGAGACAGCGGCGTGCTATACATATATCCTATTGCTATACATATATCCCCGAAGGCGATTTTGTCTACCCAAAGCTGGTAGCTGACATTCTGAAGGTTAAACTTTTACAACGGGGGATGCTTTGTCCCCAGGATCGTCACTCCCCAAGTACAAACAATCAGGCTTGCGGCAACGCAAATCTGGCTACTGCCGTCTGAATAGGCCTTCGTTTGTGGTTCCACGTCTAAGCTGTGGCTCTGCTCTTTGCTTAAAACAAAATGACTCGTGTCTCATACGCAGGGACTGATTTGGGGCCCCGGCGAATACTTGACAAAATTGTTGTTATTATTAATGCAATTTTCAGCAATTTATCCAAAAAAGTGAGAATTAAGTCGTGTTTTAAATGAATAATAAACTTATTTTGCGATATTTTTAATTTTTCGAGACTATTTTTACGAGAGGGCCCTCTTCAATGATGTAGGGCCTATAGTACTGAACTTTATAAATCATATCCTGCTCATACGCGCAAAATAAATCCAACAGAAGAAGAAAAAATATAGCATGTGAAATAAGCACTGTTAAAATTTATGTTGGGTCTTAAAAGAACATTTTTAAAAAATGAACTAATTTTTTACATGAAATCTTTTACTTTAAATTAAATTTTGAATCGTGTTCTTCAATTTTTGAACGATCACAAAATAATTTCGTTAATGCACAGTTTCGACACACATGCTAACTTTTTGAAATTTTCTTTTTATAAAATAAATTCATTAATGATATATATTGACAAATTCATTTTAACCACTTTACTTCCTAAAACTTTTAAAGTATATTTTTCCTCAAGTCCTTATTTTTTTTTCTGACTGATCTTGCAGGGACCCAAATGGCATTGTCTAATTGCGTATATTTACCGTTCTTTAAATCCGCCACTGAGTATTAGCAATAGTTTCATTGAAATTCTTATTGATGGCCGACTTAATAAAAGTTTTTAAAAATACTTTCGCCGCGTGGTTTTAATAAATCGCGATTGTTTTTTGGCACAAAATCAATGATATGCGTGATGAAATATCGTGTACATGATGATATGATGTTTTAATTATATTATCATATATTTCTTTAGTTTATGATTTGGAATAATATTAAATTTTTTTAATGGTGATATTTTGAAACATGGGTTTTAGTTTGAAATTTCGATGTTGCTTTTTATTGTAAAATATGTAACAAATAATGTAATTGAAATTATGATAACAATATATCTATAGTATACGTGTGTGTGTGGAACCTTTATACATAACCTTGTATAAAAAGCTATAAAATAATAAAAATACTGAAAATTTTATCTAAAATAATAAATATTGGTTTATAGAATTTGGTTTTATAGGATTACTGCATTGTCGAGAATTTAGTTTGTTAGAATAGGTTGGTTGAATTAACATTGAACTTGAGCTGCACAGTTGGGGGTTATTGGCGAAGGATCAGGGTTTATATGGAAGAAAAGACCCGAGAACACTGTTTGATCGTATTTTTGAACCACGGTCAGATGACGAGATCAACTCATCCGGTGCAATCTACCTCAATAAGCGCCAAGACAGTGGACCACAATCAGATAAACCTGTGCACCAGTCCCTTATACGCGGTGGATATTTTTTGGTGTCGAAAGGAACGGATTTGACCATTCTCCGATTACTGAATCGCTACACACAAGCTAGAGATAAAAATTGTGCCTATCGAGTACACGTAAGAACTCCTAACCATTCGGCCACCACAGGCTGTCGGAATTTCGGTCTGTCGGAATTATAGTTTTGTCGGGATTTCGGTCTGTCAGAATTATAGTTTTGTCGGGATTGTAACCTGCTTGTCGGAATTCGCTCTGTCGTGTATATGGCCCAGATTCATTTCATTAAAAAAGCAAATTCGACTCAACCTTTCATTAAAATTTGGTTTTAACAATTAAAATAACGCTTTCCCCCGACGAACTTCAAAATTTTGCCCGACGGGGGGGCTTGGCTTGCCCGACAGGGGGGCTACAGCCCCCCCCCAGCCCCCCTAGTGGCGCCACCTCTGACCAGAATTTGAATGTGTTACCGAATGGCTTTTTATGTAAGATAGTTGGCGATTTTGTTAATAGTTCCATTAATCTGGCATATTACATTGTTAAAAAGTAATATATCCCATTTTCTTTTTACTTTTTGATTAATTTATATTGGTATCAATATATTGAGAATATCTAAAAATAAAACTTTTTCATAACATTTTTAATAAAAAATATTTGATCTCTTTTCGATCATAAGTAAGTAACGAAAAAAAATATATATTTCAAAAAAATTATTTTAACCTTATTATTGCTGTCGTTTCACTCTAGACATATTTAGTACAAATAACTTATATATGCTAATTTTGGTTATCTTAGAATTATACACCCATGATATATTTTGTTCATATTAAGATACCAATCAAAATTTAAAAAAAAAAAAAAACATATTCAAAAGCATAATCTTTTGAAATACTGGCTATACGTTCATATAGTTTATGCATTTTATTAAAAATTAGAGCTACCCCTCCCCAATAATTTTGATAAATGTAGGCCTCTATTTATATGTATTAAAATTTGCAAATAATGGTCCCTTCAAAATGTTATTAACATCGGGAAATACATTTTCCCCCAAAAGTAAAAATTAGAAATCTCTTTTAACTATTCAAATAAAATTTAGTTAAACTATACACCGTAAAAGAAATCTACATAAAAAATAAATGAATTTACTTACTTTTTGTAGCTGTAAATGCAGGTAAAAATATCTTTTAAAATTGAAGTGAAAAATCGTCCTAAGGAATGATACTGGCACGTCTGGTTGGGTGAATAGAGTTTTTTTGTACTGGCAAAATTTCAAGAGAACCATACCAGGATCCATTGAAACACTTTCTACCCCTGACAACCCCACACCTCCAGGCCATATATTTCTGCCCTGCCCTTCCTAATACATGCCAGGAGGTTTCCCGACTATAAAAAAAGCAGCTGGGGTCCACTTAAGAGATCCTGCGTAGATAAGGAAGGGTGCAATAAAACGATTTTGAACAGTAGGCAATCCTAAATATATTGTCAATTGCTCGACCACTCAGTTCTGAACAAAAGGATTTTTGGGGATGAGAAATAGCTAGAAGGGGGAGGAGTGTCAAAGCTTTTTTCCCTCGTTAAAGGTACAATAGTCGTCCCCGTAATTTTCCCATTAAGTTAAGGGACATCTGTAGGAATGGGGATCTGAGGAGATAGAGTGTCGAAATAGGGCCTTTTCACAGGAATGGGGATCTGTTTCTCTCTAACGTCATTCTTTCCTATATGTCACAGATTCAAGTTTATGTTTTTACTGTGGAAAATTGATTAAACAAAACAAAATTCCGGTGGGGCATTTCTACACACTGGTAGGGAAAAATCCCCACCAACTCTATGTTAAAATAGGCCCTGTCCAACAGTGAATGGATACAAGACCTGATCCACCAGTTGAAGGAGAAAATTACTGCAGCAGATAAGCTGCAAGTCCTCTTCTGCTACTTCCTCGCGAAGTTAAGCTCAAATGAACCAGCTCTCTCTCTCTCTCGTTTATTCAGTTTAACGAAGTGCGTCTACTAAAAGACATTACTCCGATATCAAAGTGAGCATGAGAATAAGAGTCACAGCAGTGATCAGTGCATGATTTAAAATGTTACTCACGTTAATTAAACGAAGAAAAAAGCACACACCATGTTCGGATCTGAAGGAGCGGAGCCTATTCTGCCTTGGCTTCAGATTGGTCAGGCGAGAGGTCGTCCTTGTTGAAATTGGCAAAAAACTCAAAGAGTATTTGCAGTTTATCAAGTGGCGCGGTCTTCATACGGATGGCACGAATAAGATCCTTTATTCCTTGGTTTCCGGAGAAGATCGGCGAGAGTTCTTTAAAAAGTTCCATGAGAAGGGCGATGTCGCCCATAGAATTCACAACACTTGCATCAGTGGGTTGGTTGGGTTTTTTGCAAACAATAGGAGAAGTTTTCTTCTTACCAATTCTTGGAATCACTTGTTTCCTTTTTTTGGAAGGCAAAACCTTTTCCTGTTTTTGAGCTTTCGGGAATACTGGACATTTTCGGTTAGAGGCAATGTGCCCAAAACCACCACAGTTAATGCACTTGGGATTTTCCATTCTTCCAATTTCACATTCCCTGGTTTGATGGTCTGAACAACCACATTTCAGGCATCTTACTTGCATGAAACAATTTTCAGCTTTATGAAAGAAGTGGTTACAGTTATAACATTGGATCGGCCCTCTTCTGCTTTTGAAGGGTACAATCCTAATGTTGAGTTGCATCAGCTCTTTGATTTTGAGGATTTTATTACAGCCAGGGCTTTTTGGCATTTCAATCACAAACATCGGCCTGTGCAATTTAGCACGCCTTTTGAGCTGGTAAATTTTATCAATATTGAAACCCAATTGGGTAATTTCTTCACGCAAACGATCACAGTCAATAAATTGTGGGAGTCCTTTGAGAACCACTTTGAAGGGAATTTTGTCTGCTGAAGGTGAGATATAAAAATCATGCTTTTCAGATTGGAGGTATGACATAATGGCAAAAAGAGTACTCTCGCATGTAGGTGAGATTTTGACAGTTTTGCCTTGTAATAAAGATTTAAATGACTCACCGAATTTGGTTTTCAGACTTTTCAGAATCATCTCAAACTCGGTGGTAACAGTCAAGAAAATAGATCCCGGATTTGGGGAATTTGAAGTGGCAGGTGTGTTTTCACAAATAGGGTCCAAAGGGTCTTCTTCCATTTTCTCAGCATCATTAGCAATGAGTTGAATGGGAACAGTAGACACTTGGTGTTCAGTAGAATTTTGATGTTCAACAGAGTCCAAGGAAATCGAAAGCGAAACCTCAGGATTAGTCACCACCGGAGCTGGCGTAGGGATACATTCATCTCTATCAATGCCGACTTCGACGCAACATTCCTTTGATTCCCGACCACCGGTCGGTTTTACCTTCTTTTTCTTTTTCCTCTTACTTGGAACAGAAGATGTGACAGTTTTATTAGTAGAGATGACAGGAACGGGAGTCCGCGCGATGAGGGTGTACTTTTCCACTCTTTCGGCGTTCACACATCCAAGTATCTCTTTCATGTTAAATTGTGAAGCATACTGACTTTGTTCTGAGAGATACATAGCAATGTTGAGCATATCATTCTCCAGTTTAATAGTTGCCTGTGGAGATAAGTCAATCTGACACATCAATTGTGATGTTAGACAAACGAATTCCTTGAATAGCGGATCATCATCCGTTTTTGACTTTTTAATGAGCGGGAACTTTGGTCCCATTTGCTCATCCAGCCATGGTAACATTGAAAAGTTGAAACTCATGATTAGTTTTGAGAAATTACATTAAATAGCGGAGCAGTTCGACTACATGACCGTCGTGGGCTCTCGCCGCAATCAGGTTGTGGTCATGAACCAGCTCAAACGAGCAGTCTGACCATGGCAGAGGTGGCTCCGCCCACCGACCAATAGGAGTTTAGCACTTGATGGCAGCAGCCAATCAGACATGTACGCAAATCAGTTTTAACTTCAACTTTTTTATTTATTTTTTATCGTTCGTCTTGTTTTGTCCGTGTTTCGTCCTTAATCGCCTAGTGCGAGTCATTCAAATTTAATTTCATCGTCATGCTTTAACTATTTATAGTCATACAGGAGGTTAAAGGAGCTACGCTCCTACGGTACTCCGCACGCTTCGCTCAACTACTACACTAATGTGAACAATTGCCTTGCATCTCCTTGGAAAGTTTGGGTAAGTGAAGTTTGCATGTTGTTATTTTTAATTTTTGTCACGAAGTTTCAACGCGCCCGCCCGCATGTGGTATTTTGTGGAAGAGCCGCACTCAAAAGGCCAAAGAGCCGCATGTGGCTCGCGAGCCGCGGTTTGCCGACCACTAGTCTAGGCCAACGATTCCTCGTCGTCAAAAAATTATTCATCGTATATAAGGGGCTAGTGCACCCTAAATCTGATCGTGGTTCAATGTTCTGACAACCATTTAGTTTTGGTTTGGTTAATAAATGTCGCACTAGAGCTGAACAGTGGGCTATTAGCGACGGTTCAGGGTCTATCTCGAAAGAAAGACCCGAGAACACATACATACATGCGCACCTCGTTATTTTAGAACCATGGTCAGATGACGAGGAAACACCTGAACTGGCACCCAACGCCTTCAATAGACGTCGGGACTTTGGACCCCGATCAGATTTATCGTGCACCAGTCCCGTATACATGCCGTTAATTTTTGCGGATGTTCTGGACGACTTTTCTAGTATTTTGTAGCGAAGCTGGCAACCCTACTATTTAGTTTGCGTGGGCTTCTAGATCAAGAATTAACATTGGCATCTATCTGAACGTGGGTCCAAAATTACGAAGCGTAACTTAACTGCGTTGAGACAATTAAAGGGTGTTAGAAATAGGCCAGCAAAAAAGTGTTCTTTCTTTGTAAAAAATCCTTGAAGAATATTAACTTTAAAGTTCTGTTTCAAAACAGAAATATGACCTCTGTCACTACCCTCCATGAAATTTTAGACGAAACGGAGTGGAAATTAGAAAAAATCAAGACATTCTTAGAAAAAGATTCTTCTTCTGTTAATGAAGTGAATTTCTATGGCGAAACTCCTCTACAGCGAGTACTATTTGACCGTATGTGTTCAGACGAAATCGTCGAACTGTTGCTGAATCACGGCGCAGACGTCAACAGCAGGGATGATACACCTCCTCTCATTAGAGCTCTTTTGCGGTCTAAGAGTGCAGCTGTTATCAGAATGTTACTGGAGAAAGGAGCTGATGTCCATGTAATTGGAGAATCCGGCAACTCTCCTCTCTGCATAGCCCTTTCTCGCCGTGAAGTTGATAAAGATGTTGTTCAGCTACTTTTGGATTCTGGTTGCTCTATTGACTCATGCAGGCTTCATCACGGTTTTGTACTGAGATGCGCCACTAACAGTATTGAACCGGGCCTGAAGAAAGACACTCTTTATTTACTCATGAAAAAGGGGGTTCGGTTGAATGCTGTCGATGTAGAGGGGCGCTCTTGTCTGTGCCATGCTCTGGGGCGAGGAAATAAATTATGTGTCATTGAGATGCTTTTGGCAGCAGGGAACTCATTGAATGCCTGCCAATTGCATGCTACTCCAATGCACTGTGTGACAGATGTGTATTTTCCTGGCAGCACACCTTGGCTGAGAAAAGGTGTGGTTGAAGTGCTTTTAAGACTCATTGAAAACACTTCAGGAAAACTTCCAAACCCAACACCACTGCAGTGGGCTCTAAGGTGGTGTAACTACGAGACCAAAGCAATTGAATTGTTGCTTGATCATTTTCAAGATGCTAATATTGTCAGAGGTTTATTGAGCAACACACTTCTTCATCTCGCTGTGTGCAATCCTCGCAATAAGCCAAGTGTTGTCAAGCTCTTGGTGAAACGAGGAGCCAAAGTAGACATGGTAAATACTTCTGGTAACACCGCTTTGCATGAATCTCTGAAGCATTCTTTTACATCCCCAAGCATTGTTAAAACCTTAATAGAGGGTGGTTCCCCACTCAATCTAAGGAATTTGTATGGCTTAAATCCTCTGCAAGTAGCTGCAAGACATTTGGAAAGTGTTGATATCTTCAAAATGTTGTTTTGTGCTGGCGCTCGAATTATAGCCACTGGAGATTCTTTTTTAAAAAATGTTGTTGCAGAAAAAAAGCTTGTCTATTGTAAAATGTTAGTGAAATGCTATTTTCTTGAAAACCCTGACTTTGACTTTCAGTATTTGATTCAAGGTCACCGTGATTATGAAGCACTCTCAAGATTCGGGGCCGATTGCGTGCATGAGCTTCAAAAACTAGACTCAAAGAATGTAAGCCAAGGATTAACTTTACGAGAATTTCTTACTGAACATTTTTCGCGTCATCTACCTGCTGCAAAATGCTACAATTTCAATCAATTACTGGGGGTAATTGCCGAAAATAAATTTCCAATATTCTTCGACATCATAGCAGAAAAAATTGGTAGATCAACAATGGAGAAAAAACTAGAGGAAGTGGAAGTCTATGTTTACATGAACATTACACAGAAATGTTCTTCTGATCAGAAAAAAAGAGTTACTTTGAATTATGTAACTGTATGTTTGATGGCTAAGAGCTTAGGAGATGATGATTTGCTGAATTTCATTACAGCATTTCATAAAATGGATCATCGCAATTGTACTACTCAAGACAAGGAAGATAAGAGGAAGGATGAGCATTCTGAACAAGGTTGTAAACGTCCAAGGCTTCAAGTTTAAATCTGCATCACAAAAAGAATTTTTACTAATGTATAATTGTAAAACATTGACCTAATATGGACATGTTTAAACTTAATTTTCTATTTTGCCCATGAAGGCAGGTAAATAATCTTAATTCGTCATTTTAATAAATACTTAGAACTGTCATTATGTAGTATATTAAATTGTTTAGCTTATTTTACTTCAATAAATTTGTTATCCAGGCTTTTCTAAGTGGAGGGTTGGCTGTGGTCACTCTTCAAAATTTATATATCACATACAGGAGCATTTTAGATTTGTCTTTATATTTTCATTTCAGTACATTTTAGGCTACATTTAATCAATATTTTAATTTTTTTTGCAAAATATCAATTTAATGACCTAGTACAATACTAGACCAAACTCATGGTTCATCAAGGTTGACTTAGTATGTTTTAAATTTTCTGTTATACACTTCTATCTTCTCTTGCCGCGTAAAATTCAAATAAGTTGTGTGATACTCCACCCTACCCAAATTATTGAGAATTGTGTTTTACTCGTTTATTTTTTACTCGATACTAGGTACTGGGTCATTCCATGTCAAATCAACCAAAAAAAAGAGGTTTTGACACCTATGGTCACAGATTTTGATGAAACTTGGCATGTTTGTTCCTTTTATAGATTTAAGTAAGAATATAAAATATTTTTGCTCTATCTCAAGCGGTTCAGGTTTTACAGCATGTTAAAGTTTTTGGAATTTTCCGGTTTTTGTCGATTGGGTTGAGGAAACGTAATTTGTTCTTTCATAGAAAATAAATTGTATCTCCCTTGTTTGCCAACCAATGTTAATGAATTTTTTTATGAATATACATCAATATGTAAGGAATCCAGAAAAAAATAAATTAAACTAGTAAGTGTATATACATGGTCAGAAAAAAATCCAAAAGTTTTATTTATAGATATTTTTAAATAAAATAGTGAGTTCTACGCTAAGTGGAATATCATCAAAAGGGAAAAGGATAATCAAAACCTTTTTTTAGTATTCTTGTTCTAAAAGACTTGCTCTACCACATGAAAAAATAAAATGAATGGGTATTTCACTCCTTTATTATTTTTTTGCACTTCAAAGATAGAAATCGCTTGACTCGTTCATTTTCTTGAAATCGTTAAATTAAAATTACAATTTTAGTAAAATTATATTAAAATTGGACATGAAATTGGATTTTGCTTAACGAAATTACATGCATTATTGAACATATCAGATAATCTTACTGTAAAAAAAAACTACAAAGGGTACATAACAATCTATTAAAAAAAATTTTTAATGTTCCTGATGTTGATTTTCCAAAGAAAAAAAATGACTTGGTAAAAACTGTGATCCAAAAATCTGAAGACCTAGACAAGCTTGTAGATATAATTAAAATGAATTAAGTGCTGCAACAAGAAACAAACAGATTCAGATGCTGACAATTTTAACCTCCCTAATTTGGCTTAGAGGAAAATGATAGTGACTTTCAATGTATCTGATTATTCTGTTTATAAGGCTCAAAAACTATTCAAATTGGTAAAAACAGATTATCAAGGGGATGAACAACCCAGAATTTTTTCATGATGAAGGATGTGGTAAGTATAAAAAAAAGTATGCGATTAGAAAACATTTGGTTTTCTGTAATCTTAGTGAGCTATACTCAAATTTTAAATATGCATAGTACCTTTCAAAATTTCTTCCCTGAAACCTAAGTAGTGTGGTTTGGCTTGTCCCAGTGTCACACATTTGTGTGTATGTACAATATATCAAAATGTGATTTTATTAGTTCACAGGGCAGGTATTAGTAAAGAGGATTACAAAATATAAATTTTTTCTTGTCACAAGTAAAGTTTTCTGCTTGTTACATAAGTTAAAAATGAGAGTTGGTATTACATTACTGCTGATTCTTTTAACCTCAATTGTTCCCAAATTGTCCGTCGGCTGAAAACTGTGGAACGATCTTGTTCCTGGAATCTTTAGCACGACTTTCCAAAGCTAGACAAATTGAATCAAGCAGATTTTTAGAAATAAGTGGGAAGTTAATATATGTAATGTTGGATTTGTAAAACTCAAATAGCTTATTTGTTGTCATAATTTGTCTGTCCAGATGTTGTTGACTTTCCTTCCTTTCAGTCACTTTCAGTTTTATCATGACTGGTTGCAAAAAATGACCACTGAGCTGTGAGTTGAAAGTCCATCTCATGCAGACACAGATTCATGAAATTGTATTTATTTTATACTGCCCAACACATCAATCACTGAAGTATGAATGTTTGTTATATGCAAGCAATTATTTTTCAGAAAGGCTGTTACAGTTTTTTGGATATCATATATTATACCATTAAGGGGATCCAATATTATACAAAGAGGTAAAATCAGCTTTGTATTATTGCAGTGAATCATGACAGGATGAATAGTGCATGAATATGAGGTCAAATCATAATCTTGAGCCATTTCTTTTATTGTAAAAGCATAATTTTAATTGAAATCCATTGAGATAACAGCGGTATTCGAGAAAACTTTAGCAATGTATGGGTGAGATATTAACTTGTATAGTTTTTCTACTAAGTTATCAATAAACACACCAACTGAGCTGGAGCAGCATATAATTTCACTTCCATCAATCGAAAACCACTGATTATACTCGGCAGGGTTTTCATCATTGTAGTTCTCAAAGTTTGACTGTAAAAACTGGACAATATTATCTTTTGATGGGCACTTGTCGCAGTGTCTTAACATACATTCTTTTCCTGCTCTTTAAAAACAATATACTTTATAATCCTCTTTAATACCTGCTCCGTGAATCAATAAAATAACATTTCGATGTATCGTGCATACACACAAGTGTGTGGCAATGGGACTAGCCAAACTAAACTACGTAGGTTTCAGAGAACAAAATTTTGAAGTGTATGCACATTTAAAATTTGAGTATAGCACGAGCCTTGCAAACAGAATAATTAGATACATTGAAAGTCTCTTGTAATTTTTCTTCTAAACCACATTAGGGAAGCTGAAATTGTCAGCATCTGAATCTGTCTACTTCTTGTTGCACCATTTAATTCAATTTAAATTATATCTAGAAGCTTGTCTATCTCTTCAAATTTTTGGATCACAGTTTTTACCAAGTCATTTTTTTTCTTTGGAAAATCAGCATCAAGAGCATTTTCAATTTTTTTAAATAGATTTTTATGTACCCTTTGTAGTTTTTTTTTTATTGTAAGGTGATCTGATATGTTCAATAATGCATGTAATTTCGTTAAGCAACAACCAATTTCATGTATCATGTCCAATTTTAATATAATTTTACTAAAATTGTAATTTTAATTTAACGATTTCAAGAAAATGAACGAGTCAAGTGATTTCTATCTTTGAAGTGCAAAAAAATAATAAAGGAGTGAATTACCCATTCATTTTATTTTTTCATGTGATAGAGCAAGTCTTTTAGAACAAGAATACTAAAAAAAGGTTTTGATTATCCTTTTCCCTTTTGAAGATATTCCACTTAGCGTAGAACTCACTATTTTATTTAAAAATATCTATAAATAAAACTTTCGGATTTTTTTCTGACCATATATATACACTTGCTAGTTTAATTTATTTTTTTCTGGATTCCTTACATATTGATGTATATTCATAAAAAATTCATTAACATTGGTTGGTAAACAAGGGAGATAAAATTTATTTTATATAAAAGAACAAATTACGTTTTCTCACCCCAATCGACAAAAACCTCAAAATTCGAAAAAATTTAACAGACTGTAAAACCTGAACCGCTTGAGATAGAGCAAAAATATTTTATATTCTTACTTAAATCTATAAAAGGAACAAACATGCCAAGTTTCATTAAAATCTGAGACTATGGGTGTCGGACCCTGGTTGAGTTGACGTGGAATGACCCTACTATTTATTCGAGAAAAAATATATATTGTTGAATTTAAGTATTCCTTCTGTGTAAACCTAGCAATTTAAAGTATCACAGATCATTATAAAACTTTTTATTTATTAATTATTATTATTTAGGTGGTATGAAATCTACTTTTATAAATATTTAAATATATTTTCCTTCAATGAAAATGTGCTTGGGCTCCCTTCGAAATTAAATTAGGTACCCTGCCATAGGAGTACATTTGTATTAGATCCAAAGGGCCTGAGGCTCCCAATGTCTTTAAAAACTTCCTCAATTTACATAAAGTTTGCCTTTTATTAAAAGTTAGTCATGAGCCACTCCAAATATTTTGAAAACTATATGCCTATGTACACCGCTGTCAGATGAGTTGATAGTAGAAAATGCTCAATAAGTCTTAAAAATTAAAAAATTTAATATTTTATCATATTAAAAATCAACTGCAGAATGCCACTAACAAATTTTTATGTTGAATGATGAACATCCGTGACAAAATCTGTCATTTAAATTGAACACAAACTGCAAAAAACAGTTTTTATTTTGAACCTTTTCTGTAAGATAAAGAAATATTTTACTGTCGAAATAATTTGAAGATTTGTTTGAAAAAGATCGAATTAATGTGGTGAAATAAATGAAGAAATACAAACTAAATAATAATAGTTGAACATGATACAAATTTCAACTAAGTTAAATTCAAAGCGAATAGTAGAAAGCTTTTGGCTAATTTGCATGCAAATTAGAAAAGAGCGATTTGTGGCAAAATATGATTGATTTAATCCACTTTAATAGTGCACAGATTCTATGAAACGGGAGTATTAATTTTGCTTAAATTCTGTAGTTTGATAACCTTAAATAGTTTTAAATCTATTACTTACAAATAATTAAGGTAATATTTAAAGTTTTCAAAAAGGGAACTGGAAATATGGATTTGAAAAATGCAGTGGCCACTTTACGTTACATGGCGACATTACCAAGTTCATGCGGTACAAAAAAATAGCATAAAAAAAATAATTAAATATTATAACTTTAAAAAAAATTAAATATTATTTAATTTAAAAAAAAAATACCAATTTGTATATTAAGAATAATACATCTCTTTAATAAAATTTAACAATGTATATAAAATTCAGACTAATAAAAAAAAGATGCATAGTTGCATTGAGGATTTTTCTTTTTTGTTGTTTTATTTTTTCAAAAGTCATCTTGTTAGCAATAATTAATGATTAATCAAGATAGCACCAATTTCAACAAATGTTTCCCCCAAAAATAAATTTGAAGGAAAAAATCAACAAATATTTTAAATTTATCCATATATTACCGGAAACGCAGCGATCTCTGAATTTCTATATAAACAATTTCAATCATTATTTTGCAAATGCCCGATATTATACTTATATATTAGCCAATCCCCAAAAAAGCTCTTTTCCTTAGTTTAGAAGCATTTTATTATTGTTCAAAATTGAAGTTGGAAAGTTTTCAAACTTGGAAAACTTCAATTAAAATCAGAGTATAACTTTAAAAAAAGTTTAAATCTTTTATTTTAAAATTAATATTTAGACTAAAAATTAAATAATAATAAGAGATATAAAAGAAAAATGCTCTAGGCTCTAAATTTGCAACGATTCATCATGCCTAAAACTATATACAGATGCCTATGTTAATGTCTCTTTCTAACTATCAATCGGACCTTTTGAGTTTCTAATATTATCTTACAATAAAATTTTATATTTCAATTATAAATATAAACCATAATGTTCAATTTATTTTCCATAATATTATTTAATTAAAACGATTTAGGGTTATAACCAAATGTCCCTACCAATATTTTCCCGCGGCACTTATTAATTGCCGCCGATGACAATTTATTTTGAAATAAATCGTAAATAAAAGTAACCTTTTATTTAAAATAATATTTTGAATGAATACATTTCATTTTGAAATGTTTAGTTCTACTTAGGATAATTTCTAAGTTGAGAATTTTGAATCAACACTTGAAATCGCGGAGTAGCGATGTTCTGATTTACTCAGTGGCGGACTGGCCATAGGGTTGACCTGGAATTTTCCCGGGTGGCCGGTTAATATTTTTAAAAAGTGGCCGGGTGATTTCTTGAAAAAAAATATTTTTTAAATAATTTATTAAAGGTCAACGCCGTTTTTTTCAATAATGTATCAAATTTGAAAACAGGAGGCCATAATATCTCTAAGAAAAGCCAAATTATTGCTTCATTTGAAACTCCGTTCCAGCTCTGATTTATGGGGCTGCGGCCGCTGAGGTGACAGAAGCCAGTTCCAAAAGTGTCGAGATATGAGAAAGTAAAGGAGGCCGTCCGGCCCGGCCTCCACTGTATTCTTTTGACAAGTGTTTATCGGTTGAAAGAAGGAATAATTTTCTTAGAATAGGACCGTTGGTGGCTTCTTCTTGAAAATCGTTCCCCGAAGGTATTAGGATTGGGAAAAGACAGTAAATGGCCGAAACGTGTACACTATCCAGTCTGTCTATAATAATTGAAGGAGACTATTTTGGAACCCCTTATCGTTGGGAGTGATTATGAAACCTCTTTAAATCATTTACATGGGTGATCAGGATTGAAACATCATGATATGCTGTCCATTTCGACAAGTGATGAATAGCACAATATACATAGATTTGGCTTCGTTTAATAGGAAATTATGCGCTTATGCGTATAAAATCATGATATAAAGCAAAGTACATACGGGGCGTGGGTGAGGGGGACGTGGTATTAGACGAATCTGCTTGTTTATCTTCCTTCTTTTGGCGACCAATCCCTATCAATACAATCTGCGGTAATGACACACTTGCTCTGATTATTTCCTCTTTGGTTTTTTTATGCGTAATTTAATTTTATTTAAATTAGAATGCTTTGTTAAGGATTTTTAACTAAATATATATATATTAAATAACTATTAAAAAATTAATTTAAAAGCAACAAAAAAAAATTATCCCATTGCTACAGATAATTTATAAATGTGCTTTTTTCATCAACTTATGCGCTATTTTCATGTAAGAATGGTGCAAAACTGGTCTTGCTATAAAAAAAATTCTTAAAATCTGGCTAAAGGGACTCCGTAGCTTTTTTTGCACAGGGCCTCGCATTTGCTAAGGGCGGCTCTGTATATGAGACTACAAAAACCTCTTCACCTCATCTCCATTTTTTTCTCCTTTCCTAGCAGTTGGACGTTCTTAGAGTTGGACATTTGTTTTGGGTGGCGTCTGGCGCTCTCCCCCCCACCTAGTCTATTGGTCACCACTCAACAGGACATATCCGAAGGGACGAGCGACTTATAATAGGGGGACAACTTTGGCGACAGCAGACAAATTACCCACATTCCTCTTTCTCTGAAACCAAAACACGCCGATTTTCAACAAGATACTCGTTCTAGGAAACGTAAATTAAGTAGCCCCAACAATCCTACCCTAAACAAACGCAATCCTTCTCTGCAGTTCATTTCACACCCGCTGTGATAATCAGATCCCCCCTGGTGTTTTCCTGGTCCCCAACGTTGAATCAGGACGATGCGATGCCCATAGTCTCCTGAAAACTCAAGTAATCAACAAGTCTGGAATATGACAATGTGGCAGCAAAGTGCTTTTTTTACCCGTATTTGTATTTGGGTAATAGATTTTCTAGAATGATAGTAAAGTTAGTTGTAAGAGCTGATGAATTATAGTTCTAGTAGAAAGGAGCGGACCTTGTTTTTGTATAATTTTGTTAAAGATATATATTTGAGATGAAAAGGTCACAACTTGTTGAAAACAAATTAAAGTAAGAATCTTTTCATTTACATTACACTTTTTAATGCTTCTAGTTGGTGGCTAACTGAAGAAATTAACTATTTAAAATCTTTTATACTAACATTGTTAAATCATATATGTTAATTGTTGTCCTATATATTATTTTTTTATTTCAGGAAAAATATTTTCATGATGTCAATTTATATTTATTTTATAATATGAATTAAAGTACTTTATATTTTGCATGAAATGATCGTGTAAACATTTTAAGTGATTAACAAAACAATAAGATAGACTATTTTGAAGTGGCACTCGTGCTTTTGGAGAAATTCAAATATTATTTTTAAATTTTATTTCATATGATACATTTAAATGAATTAAAAAATCGGCTATATCGCGGTTATATATCGTTTTATTGCTGCAAAAATGCATGAATCGGAAAAAAATTCTCAGCAATTTGAAATGTTTTATAGGAATTCAATTATTTAAAGTATATATATTTACTATAATAATTAGATTTAACCCATAATTTCAGTATTGATTCGAACTTGCTATTTTGACGGGTTTTAGAAATACCATTTTTAAATATCATTTAGAATAATTAAAATTTAATCTTATACATTGTTTTATGAGGAACTACGAAAATAAATAACAAACTATTTTCTTTCTGTTGCCCATGCACACCCTGGAAATATTTTTGCCTCTCCTGGAAATATTTTCTAACTACAAACCTGTCTTGAGGTTGAAGTTGAACATGTTGTAGCCCTTTTTGAACACTTGAAGACAATTTAGTTCCCCCAAAAAATACGCAAATGCCTTTAGTTGAAAGTTAAATTTTTGAAGCCTCCAATATCTTTGATAACTTTACGCCTATACAGTGCGTTCAACACTTTAAAGATTGTACAGACGGCTGTAAATATGCTGTTAACGTGATCTATTCTGCAGATTTTGTTATCAATAAATGTGTCATTAAAATTTTATTTTACTTAGTTATAGTAGAACTAGCTATATACAGTAACATCTGTACTGTGTATTTTTTTTTATTTAAAAAAAATATTTTGATTAATTACTTCATAAAATTTAACATATATTCAGTTAATAAAAATATGAGTTCAGCTTCGAAATAAGAGTATGCATGTGTCTAATAAGTGTTTTAAGACTGTTATTTATACCATTTTAATAAAATCAAAAATATTACTAAAATTAATTTAAATTATTAATTTTTTTTAATTATTTTTACAACAAATTAATAAATAAAAAAATTAAAAAATCAAGAACATTTAATAAATAAAAAATAATAATAAATCAAGAAAATTTAATAAATAAAAAAAATTCTTAACAATTCTTTTTAAATATTAATACATGTTTTATAAATAGTTAAATATTTATATTATTCATTATTTGGTTTTCAAATTATTTGTTCGTTATTTCGATAGCATCATCAATTTAAAAAAAAAAAGTGGTGGCCGGAATTTAATACCTTCCCGGGCCGTTTTTGAGTGCCAGTCCGCCCCTGAATTTACTGATATCAAATTGATTATATCCAAAATTTCTAATAAGACTATCTTTCCATAATATTATCAAAAAATAAAGCCTTCATTGTAGAAAAAAAAAATTATGACTTATTTCAAATAAGTTAGAAATTTTTTTGACTTCAACATATGTTGCGTCGTTTGTTACCTACGATGTTTGTAAAAAAGTCTCAAGTCTTCCATTCAAAATTTTGTTAAAGTAATGTTACTATCTGCATAGGTTATAAACTAATTAATTATTCATTAAAAAAACCCTAGATTTTATTTAGTTATTTTTATATGGTTGCTGTAAGATTTGTCCCAGCGCAAATCTTGGTTCGTTGATACTCTTGAGACCCCCGGACAATTCAGAACACCACCGGACACTTGATAACACCACCGGACACTTGATAACACCACCGGACACTTGATAACACCGGACAATTGATAACACCGGACACTTGATACCACCGGACACTTGATAATACCGGACACTGGATACCACCGGACAATTGATAACACCACCGGACACTTGATAACACCGGACACTTGATACCACCGGACACTTGATAATACCGGACACTGGATACCACCGGACAATTGATAATACCGGACACTTGATACCACCGGACAATTGATACCACCGGACAATTGATAACACCGGACACTTGTTACTTTTGCTTTCACAATCCGCGTCCGGTCCGGTCCTCGCTCTTCTTTCTTTCCCTCACTCCAAAACAACCGAACACTCTCTCCCACGCATTTCGTCACTTCCGGTACAGCCGCGCCACTCCGCGAGTGGAAGAGCAACCTCTCACACCTTCCCTCCAGTTTCCACTGCATGACTATAGTCCTGCAGTGAAACTATTTTTAAACATTCAACATATCCATTATTACATATAAACAAATCAATAAAATAATAAACATATTAATTTACTGAAGTACATAAACACATACATTTACATTTTTTTTTTTTTTTTTTTTTTAAACAAAATTTTCATTTACTACATAAACATGTACATTAATCCTCATACTCGATGCGAGACAGAGCATCAGCGTCCGTGTTAACAGCACCTGGTCTATGGGCAACTTGAACATTAAACCTTGCAAGGGCTAATGCCCATCTCTGTAATCGAGCATTCTCCGGGATTCCCTCAGTAAGAAATTTTAAGGGATTATGATCTGTATGAAGTAAAATTGGTTTCCCATAAGTCCAAACTTCAAACTTGTTTAGCGCCCACATTACAGCAAAAGCTTCACGTTCTATTGTACTCCAGTTTGTCTGCGTATTTGTCAGTTTCTGACTAGCAAACGTTATCGGCCTAGCTCTTCCCGTAGAATCTCTCTGAATTAAACATGCGCCTATTCCCGTCAATGAGGCATCTGTATGAATTTCAAACGGTCGTGCTAAATCAGGTGTGTACAGCGAAACCGCTCTACATAAAGCATCTTTTAATTCATTAAATGCACATTCTGCTTCTTCGGTCCAGGGGACATCGTGTGGAATGGATTTCTTTGTCAAATCAGTTAATGGTTTAGCTATTCTAGCATATCCTGGTACATATTCCCTGTAGTAGTTAAATAGTCCCAATGCTGACCTCAAAGATTTTTTTGTTTTAGGTACTTTTAAGTTTTTGATAGTCTTAATTTTGTCCGGATCGGGCCCATGCTTTCCCGAACCTACAATGTGACCTAAATATTTTACCTCTGGTTTGCCGAAGGAACACTTATCCAAGTTTGCAGTAAAATTTAAGGATTGAAGCGTTTTAAGAACGGATGTAATGTGTTTTAAGTGATCCTCCCAGTTTATCGAATAGATAACTATGTCGTCAATAAAACTTTCTGCATAACCACTATGCGATTTTAGAGCTTGGTTCATTGCCCTCTGAAAAGTTGCCGGAGCCCCAGCTAATCCAAAAGGCATCACTTTCCATTGATATTGACCTTTCGGTGAAACAAAGCTAGTCAGTATTTTACTGCCCTCTTCCATTGGAATTTCCCAATAGCCTTTCAAAATGTCTAGTGTGGTCAAAAAATAGGCAGCTCCCGCTCTATAGCGTAATTCCTCTGCATTCTGCATTGGAAACGACATTATCTGACTTTCCGCATTTAAGCCGCGATAGTCCACACAAAGTCTAATGGTACCGTCCTTTTTTGCTACACACACTATAGGGTATGCTATTTCAGCCACCGAAGGCTCTATCAACCCCCTTTGCAATAATTCTTAAATTTGTTTCTCCACTTGCGATTTTAATAATTCAGGGACTTTGTAAATGTAGGGTTGTTTTCTTTGAATGTCTGGTTTCAAAATTATTCTATGTGACCCAACTTTGGCGCATTTAATTTCTCCATCAAAAAACATATGATAATCCCCTATTACTCTAGTTAATTGTTCCCGTTGAACCCCGTCTAAATGGTCCCAGTCTTTTGAACTGGTAAGCTTACTTAGCCATACTTTTACTGCTGAACATTTTTCAATCGGTGCATGTTGAATTTCACCAAAGTCTCTGTCCGCCTCGTATATAATTCCTATAGTATTAACTGGTTGTATGTATTTCCTTAATTTGTTACTATGTAGATGACGAACGCTTTGATCTGGCAACTTTACCAAATAAGAATGCGGGGATTTAACTTCCACTACTTCACCCGGCCCCATCCATTTGGAACAAAGTTTGTTAGTAGAATCAGGTATCAGCACCACGACTTCGTCACCAACACTGAATTGTTGTTCCTTTGACCTTAGATTGTGGTAATGGACATATTTTTGCTGCTGGATGTTTCCATGCTGAGTAGCAAATATTTCAGCATCTTTCAACCGGTCGCGGAGTGCCCTCAAATATTCACTTACAGATTCTCCCACCCCTTGCGGTAAAACTGCATCATCTTCCCAGCTGGATTTCAAGATAGCTAAAGGTCCCACTGGTATTCGGCCGTATACCAGTAAAAATGAAGGGACACCAGTTGTAGCGTTTGGAACTTCTCGATAAGCCCACAACAAATATGGCAATTGCTTATCCCATCCTTTGCCTTGAGATTTCACGCAATGATGCAACATTCTTTTCATTGTACCAATGAATCTTTCGCAAAGTCCATTGGCCTGAGGATAACCCGGAGTTGAAAATTTTGGAGACGATCCTAAGCGTTTTAAAAACTCCTCTGTCAGCTTTGCAGCAAAATTTGTCCCATTATCCATCCATATCATTCTTGGTATACCTGTCCTCATAAATATTTCCATAAACGCTTCACAAGTAGCTTTCGCAGTTAATGATTTAATTGGAACTGCTTCTGGCCATCTACTGTGTTGGTCCATTACACACAATACATATTTATGTCCCCGTGAAGATTTGGGCTCAATTGGTCCAAATAGATCAGCATTCATAACCTGAAATGGAAGTTCTGGTCTCCCTACTGCTTCAATTGGCGCCCTATCGTGAACCCTCTTTTGGCGTCGAAGTTGACAATCATGACAAGATTCGCAAAATCGTTTGACATCTTTTGTCAACCCCTCCCACCAAAAAGAAAGTCTAATGCGCTCTCCAGTCTTCTTTGACGCCATATGCCCTCCAGTTAAAGTTTCATGAGCCAATTTTAAAATGTCTTCCCTCCTACTCTGAGGTATAACCAATTGACTGCATTTCTGCCCATTAAACTTACCAGTGTGGTAAAGGATTCCCGATTCTAACCAATAACCATTCTTATTGTTCCTTGCTTCCATAAAAGCCCTTTTTAATGATTCGCAATTTGCTTGGTCTTTGCGAAATTTCTGTGCTTGCGATAGCGGTGGATCGATATCCCGTTCATGACTATCTCTATCTTGTTGGTTTTGCACTATGTTATCATGTTCCTGTTGGCTTTGCACTATGTCTATAGGGATGCTTTTCCCAGCCTGCTCATCGTCAGGTAAATCCTCCATATCATTTTGTTCTTCACTCCCTTCTTTCCCAGTGACATTTTCAGTTTCTACCTGCATTCCGAAGATTGCAGCCTCCATATCCTCCCCCAAATATTTTCTCATTTGGTCTCTTAGTAGTTTAAACACTATGGGGGTGATCAATGCATCCTCACTTAACCTCTCTACAACTGCTACTTGAACATTTACGTAAGGTGTAACCCCACCTTTCTCCGTCCCAATGCTCAGAGGAACGGAAATCATCGCAGCCTCAATCAGAGTGCCACATGCCGAACGCAGGAATAATTTTCCCCCAGATTCTAAATATTTACTTGGCACCACTGATTTTCTCAGCACACTTATCTGTGCGCCCGTATCTATAACCCCTTGAAACAAAGATCCATCGATCACGAAATCCATCTTCGGAAGGTCCGACTCCGTTAACCCCAAAGGTATATCCTCTAAGCAGTAACCATTCCGATCGAAACCGGAGAAATCTACACAAACCTTATTTATGCCCATTTCCTCCAATTCCGAATTTCCCATGTCACTTGTCTGCTTAATCCTATCTTCTATTATATTACCCAACATATTCTTTACATATTCCTCCTCAAATTCAGCACTAGCTGTGATAATTTTTTTTAAATCTACCATTCTACTACCTGTAGAAATGTTCTCACCTAATTCCGTGGCTAGCACAATTAAATCCTCTCTCCTTGCTTTCCCGAAAAATGCCATCTTAATTACACAGCAAATACAGTTATATAATAAAAGTCAACCAAAATACCTTTAACTTATAAAAATAAGAGTTATAAAATACCAATTGTCAGATATTTGAACAAACTAGTAACATGATACAGCATACTAAATTACTTAATGCTGGTAAAATAACAGCATAATTTTTCTTAAGGGATTTTTTTTTCCACTATTTTTCTCATCAAAATACACCTCAACCATATATTTTACATATATCAAACCGAAACTACATCAACCATATTAAAACAAAACAAAAAAAAAATATGTTTGTCCCCCCTGTATTTTAAGAATAGTAAGGCATATCTATTACCGTTGATTATTGTTGCAGCACCTCATATCACCGGTTCAAAGCGTTTAAGACCTACTTTTCTGGAAATATGCCGTATGTATTTCTCAGACAATCCCAGACAACCGCTGTCGTCGGCGCCACTGTAAGATTTGTCCCAGCGCAAATCTTGGTTCGTTGATACTCTTGAGACCCCCGGACAATTCAGAACACCACCGGACACTTGATAACACCACCGGACACTTGATAACACCGGACAATTGATAACACCGGACACTTGATAATACCGGACACTGGATACCACCGGACAATTGATAACACCACCGGACACTTGATAACACCGGACACTTGATAATACCGGACACTGGATACCACCGGACAATTGATAATACCGGACACTTGATACCACCGGACAATTGATACCACCGGACAATTGATAACACCGGACACTTGTTACTTTTGCTTTCACAATCCGCGTCCGGTCAACACCACCGTAACTGACTCAAGGCCTGAGCGCGCTTAGGATGAGTCATCGCAGGCAGACCGGTATCGAAGAAGAAGCGAATGGCACTTAGCGAAATAATTTTCGGACGTTTTTCAAAGTTCGAGCATATTTTACTTTCTTGTACATTTCGCGTAGTGTATAACGGTGAAAGGTCAATGTCTATTTTTAGAATTCAGTACCTATTTAATAAACCAAAATTACTTATTTCATTTGTTTTATCAATGTTCATGAACTGAGTAACAATGCAAATCAATTTAATTCTTGAGTGAATGGACTGTTTATTAGCTCATAAACATGTCCTCTTTTTGGTCAAAATAATATTAAAAAAAACGATATTTTTAATTACATAAGTTCACTAATTTAAGTAAATAAAAAACAATTTTTATTTCTCAGTTCAAACTTTTGTTATGAACTTTATATTCGCTTGCTAGTTCAAAATGAACCTTCAAAAGACATGTGCAAGTAAAGAATATTTTTTTTAATAAATTTATACATTTTATAGAAGTTTACTTGGTATAATATCAATAAAATTATCTGAGATAAGTGTCTGAATGGGCTGTTTACTTAAAATATAATAAACAAGTCTCTTTTTGGTAGAATGAATAAACTGGATTTTTTTTGCATTAATTTCTTATTTATTTAAATAATTTTACGAACATTTTATTGCTCAATTCAAACTTTTATTGTGAACTTTACATTCGCCTGCTTTTAATTAAAAATGAGCTTTCAAAAACATGTGCAAATGAAAAATACTTTATAAATTTATACATTTTATAAAAGTTAACTTGGTACAATATCAATTAAAATTATCTGAAATAATTAAGTGGCTGAATGAGCTTTTTACTTAAATTATAATGAGCAGGTCACTTTCAGCTAGAATTGAATAAACTGAAACTTTTTGTATTAATTTTTTATTTAAATAATTTTACTTACATTTTTATTACTCAATTCAAACTTTTATTGTGAACTTTACAATTCCTTGCTTTAGTTAACAATGAGCCTTCAATAAACATGTGCAAATGAAAAATACTTTATAAATTTTATAAAAGTTTACTTGGTACAATATCAATTAAAATTATCTGAAGGGGCTTTTTACTTAAATTATAATAAACAAGTCACTTTTTGGTAGAATTGAATAAACTGGATCTTTTATATAAATTTTTTATTTATTTAAATAATTTTACTTGAGTTTTATTACTCAATTCAAACTTTTATTGTGAACTTTACATTTGCTTGCTTTTAGTTACCTTCAAAACACATGTGCAAATACATTTTTTTTTATAAATTTATACATTTTATAAAAGTTTTCTTGGTACAATATAAATCATATGAAATAAGTGGCTGAATGGGCTGTTTACTTAAATTATAAACAAGTCACTTTTTGGGAGAATTGAATGAACTGGATGATCTTGCCCTAATTTTTAATTATATTTTATTAATTAATTAAAAAAAATTAAAGATATCAAAATAATTTTTTAACCTTTCAAACTTTTTAAAGAAATCAATAAAATTGATCGCTATGACTTTACACTAAGGCCAAAATGACATATTTGTCGTAAAGTCAATCGACTGCTTAAAAATGCCCACATTAAAGATTGAAAACATAAAAATTATGCAATTAATCAATATAAAAAAAGACAATGTATGCAATTAATCACGAATACGGCAAAAAAGGTGCATGTGAGTGTAGTGATTCCAATATTTGATAAGGCGTGTCGGTTCCTGTTAGTTAAGTGCTATAACAGGCCAACCCGAGGCAAGAGCAGAATAAATTCTAGCCCAAACCTTTTTCTGTATGTATGAGAGCCATATGATATTGAGCAGCAAGTAAATAACGTACAGTAAGACAGTTTGTCTTCTACATGTAAATATGCAGGTGGAGGATACACGATGAGGAACAGATAAATTATAAAAGATAACACGTTGAACAGCAAGTAAATAACGTACAGTAAGACAGTCCGTCTTCTACATGTAAATATGCAGGTGGAGGAAACACGAGGAACCGATAATTATAAAAGATGACACGTTGAACAACAAGTAAATAACGTACAGTAAGACAGTCCGTCTTCTACATGTAAATATGCAGGTGGAGGAAACACGAGGAACCGATAATTATAAAAGATGACACGTTGAACAGCAAGTAAATAACGTACAGTAAGACAGTCCGTCTTCTACATGTAAATATGCAGGTGGAGGAAACACGAGGAACCGATAATTATAAAAGATGACACGTTGAACAGCAAGTAAATAACGTACAGTAAGACAGTCCGTCTTCTACATGTAAATATGCAGGTGGAGGAAACACGAGGAACCGATAATTATAAAAGATGACACGTTGAACAGCAAGTAAATAACGTACAGTAAGACAGTCCGTCTTCTACATGTAAATATGCAGGTGGAGGAAACACGAGGAACCGATAATTATAAAAGATGACACGTTGAACAGCAAGTAAATAACGTACAGTAAGACAGTTCGTCTTCTACGTGTAAATATGCAGATGGAGGATACACGATGTGGAACAGATAAATTATAAAAGATACACGTTGAACAGCAAGTAAATAACGTACAGTAAGACAGTTCGTCTAATCATTAGAAGCGTTTGAAGCCACGCCAGTCAGATTGAGGGTCCCTTTGATGTGGGCCCTCATGTGATTGTCGACCTGACGCAGCTGCTGCTTGGTGTATTGGTGACCTCTCATGGCAAAGGACAGGGAGGGTAGAGAAACGTCTTCAAAGCGTCTATCCTCTGCCACGGGGCGAGGCTGGATCCGCCGATCTTTTTTCCTAGGTGGATGATCTTCGCAATCTCCGGGGAATTCTCGAGCAGGTTGTAGCCGATGGGGTTACCCAGGAAGGATGTCGGGATGTTGTCTGGAATCACTTCAATGGGCGCAGGCCCGCCGGCTTCTTCCCTGACAGGTGGATCGATGGGCATTTGCTCGCGTTGACTTTTAGGCTTAGAGCCTCTGTCACGGTGTAGAGACGGTCGAGCATGGACTGGAGCTCTACTTGACTGGATGTCATCAGAAGTTTGTCATCGGCAAATGCGAGGACTTTGTATTTCTCGCCCTCCCCCTGGAGATCTTGAAGTATCGGGTTGATGGCAAGATTGAACCTTTAAAAAAATTAATTAAAGCTTGTTACTATCAATATCAGCAAATAAGAAAAATATAATTGAATTAAATACATATTTAGGACTGTTTAATGGGGCAGTTCTATTTTAAATGAAACTGGGCAACAAATTTAACCCGCGCGTCAGCTCCAATGAATTTTCAATACAGAGGTTGTTGCAATTCCATCTCATTCTAACATGTTTGGTTCAGCTAGTAAAACGTTAACTTGTAAAGTGTAAAATATTATTGGGTGAGGTACAATAAATTGTTCTAGATAAATGGAGAATGTTCTGGAATGAGCAGGGCCTATTCTAAACATACAATTAAGAATTATTGAAGTTTTTATTTTGTTCTCAAATTGATAGGCCGAAGAAAGATTTTCAAAAAAATATGTTTATACAAACTTTATGAAAAGCTTAAACTCACTTCTGTTTATTGAATCGATACAGATACAAATATAAACCTTGTTTCTGTAACAATAAGAGCATTAAATATTACCTTAACTCCCAAATATTGCTATAAGAAATAAATAATTCCAATATTTTATGTGGAATGATTCCTACATTAGTAATGCATGAAAATAATGACGAACATTTCACACTGTATTGAAGTAAATATGCAGGAAATAGATTCAAATTTCAAGAACCATTTTTAATTCTTTGTTATTTATAAGTAATTACAAAAATACAACTTACCTTAGAAGACTTGGAAGGTATGAAATCCTTTCTAGGTATCGCTGTTATCCATTTTTTTCGAGTTCCGACATTTTCGGGATATTTTAAAATAGTCACACGTTCAAGAACTCTATCATAATTCCCTTTGCAATTAGGCACGCAGCACCGAGAAGGCATCTTATGTAATTGACGTTCCTAAAACTGCAGAATAATTAATAAAATATATAAATAAAATTAACTTTTCGCGCTTCGAAAACAACCTTGTTTATATTTGCAACGAACGGATTCAGCCGTTGAATTGAATGGCGCTGTGTCTTTCGGTAGGTCTACCTTTGATGACTCATAGCTTTCTGATCGACAGCGTGCGCAGGCCTTGAGTCAGTTACGGTGGTGTTGGTCCGGTCCGGTCCTCGCTCTTCTTTCTTTCCCTCACTCCAAAACAACCGAACACTCTCTCCCACGCATTTCGTCACTTCCGGTACAGCCGCGCCACTCCGCGAGTGGAAGAGCAACCTCTCACAGTTGCGAAATAACGTCAACTTTGGTTGCGTTTGCGACGCAATCTTATGGCGACCTCGGATTTGGAAAATCTGATATCTCTACAATGTAGAATTGTGATTGAATAAATGCTTGATAAATAAAATTATAGTGTGGATATACCTATAATGAATACACTCTATTCAGTGCTGTTACACACAATTTTTTTTTTTTGGGGGGGGGGGGGGGGTTAAACGAGAAATTTGCTGAAAATTCCCAGTTCCAACTTATCGACATTTTTCATCTTTTTCTATATATATTTTAAGTAATATTAAACAGTTCTCTCACACGCATTGATATTTGTTGCACCCACATTCCAATGCAGTGTCGCCGTTCTCAGGTCTAATTTAAATGTAATCTTGCAAGTTGGGGAATTATCTTCCCTAGTTTTCATTTGTTAATAATATAATTTTGTTCAGGCATAAATTTTTCCAACTCGGGGTTTTGAGAAGTTGAAATTCCCAACTTCCAGGGTTTCCAAATTATAAGGGGTTCCCAACCCCTCCGGCACGACCAGCCCGACTCTATTCCTACAATAAAGGAATTAACAAATTCGATAGAACTGATCACAAAGTTCAGTTATTAATTAAAAATTTGTTTGATTGACTGCTGGAGAACAACACACATTTAGGTGCAAATAAATTGGTAAAAAATATCATTTATAGTCTCCAAAAGCTAAACAAGAATTTTCTTCAATAGGAGTAGACAACAGAATGGTTTGAAACAAACAGAGAATAAAATTAAAGTTGAGTGTGGAGAAACCAACCAATGGGAGAGGAAGTTTAAAAGCAAAGATGTTGCTATTTTCACGTCTGAAATTTCTGAGATAGCAAATGAAACATTAATTGAAAAAGTTTTGTAATCTTCCAAGAAATAGGATAGAAAAATTGGATAATTATACCTTTAATTTTAAGTGGGAATATTAGCTTTCTGACAAAAAATAATTATGAAATCGAGAAATTATTCAAAATGCTTGGTTGATTGAATTTTATATATTCAAAAATGTATCACGTCTTTTAAATGAAGGCATTCTTTACCCAACAAAAGAAAATGTAGTAGGTATTATTTATACAACAAAAGAAATTATTTATAAAAAGGCTGGTAAATATAATTTCTAGATAATTAAGCTATTGGATAATAATAACTTTTGTGACATTTTGTCAGGAAGATGTTCTCTATTCAATAACAATCAAAAACAAGAGTTATGTGCAAACAGAATATAAAAATACATTTTAAATTAATAACCTGTTTTGGCAATGTTTGATAAAAATATTACACTTTATAATTTGCATCAGTCATTTATTTCCAAATGAGTTTTTCTTGAAAAATAATTTATAACAGACTTTTCATATTTAATCACATTTTAAATGTTTAAAAATATGAAGTTAAACTTTATATAGGATAGAAAGAAATGCAAACACAAAACAAGAACATTTCAATTAAAAAACAGAAGAAAAAAAAATTTGCTTTATTTTTTTTTAATTTCAGGGAAATTATACAAGACAATTATTACCAAATTGAAAATTACAATGGTTTAATGCACAAATGCAATAAGCAAAAATTAATGACTTTTTTTTATCTTCAACTATTAAAGAAATAAATGTGTAAAATGTGTTATTGAGTTTTGAGACAACAAAAGCGCTTCATTACAGTTTATTTATTTAGACAAACAGTTTTGTCAAACATCAACATCATTAAATTATAGCAAAATATCGTTGCAGAATATTCGATTTCAAACAAAACATTGAACTTCATTTTGTGTCTTATGCTACAACACATAACATTTGTGAAGGATGAAGCTGAATTGTAGCACTAAACTGTATAAGTCATAACGTCAAATTTTTTAAATACAATCCATTTTTGTTATACCTAGTTTATTTAAATTATTAAATTCATACATAAAACACAAATTTAAGTACGAATTTAAAAATTCTGAAATCAAGTACCTTAACTGAGACTGTAACGAACGTTGCTTTGGTTGTTGCTTTCGGAATTGTTTTCGTTTAGTTAATCAAATCAATGTCAAACAACATTGTATGCTAAGCGATTTTAATGATTGTTTGAGCCTGCGACTCACTTCCGACTTTGTTTCATGTAGTTTTGAGCTTTATTCGCGCAACGATGGCGTCTGCCAACGAAACAAAAGCTCCCTCCAACTGCTACAACATTTGCACCCAATCGCAACTTCCTTGGGGTGTGCGAAAAGAGAGACAGACGTTCCCATCCGGAATTAACATCGACATTGACGTAAAACCCGGTGAGTTTATTCTTCGAACTATATTTGCCGAATTCACTGTCCAAGCCGAGCGGAAAATCGATCTCGTCTTGTCTGAGCCATTAGAAAGACCCCTTTCAAAATCACTGCAGAGGGGCGAAGATGCGTTGTTCGATCAATTGCTAAGTGCATTCGGATCCGTCGCCGAGCACTGCCTCCCGTCCCTTTTGAGGACCCTTTTCGCATGGTATGATCGCCAAGGGGTAGATTCCTCTCTCTCCCAGGAGTTAAAGTCGAGGGCAGATTCCAAAAACAAGGGGGACTTGCAGGAGAAGACCGAGAAAGATTACCTCCATGAAAGAAGGGATCTGGCAATCGAATTTATATTCTGTCTCGTCCTCATAGAAGTCTTGAAGCAACTCTCAGTGCATCCAGGCCACGATGATTTGGTTAATTACATTGAGAATCTTGCCTTCAAGCACTTCAGGTTTCGCGAAGGTGCCCAAACCGGACCGAATGCTCAAAATGTGAATATCATTGCCGATTTGTATGCTGAGGTGATGGGGGTTTTGGCGCAGTCCCGGTTCCAGTCTGTCAGGAAGCGGTTTGTGGCCGAGTTGAAAGAGCTTAGGAGCAAGGAGCCGAGTCCGATCACGACCCACAGCATCATCAGCCTGCTGATGGGAATGAAGTTTTTCCGGGTAAAAATGGTGCCAATTGAAGAGTTTGAAGCCTCATTTCAGTTCATGCAAGAATGTGCAACTTATTTCCTGGAAGTGAAGGACAAGGATATCAAACACGCTCTGGCGGGCCTGTTTGTCGAAATTTTGGTCCCAGTTGCGGCAACTGTTAAGAATGAGGTAAATGTACCTTGCTTGAAAACCTTTGTTGAGATGCTGTATTCGCATACTTTAGATCTATGTACAAAGAAGAAGCACAGTTTGGCGCTTTTTCCGTTGGTGACCTGCTTGCTTTGTGTGAGTCAGAAGCTGTTCTTCCTCCAGAATTGGCACTATTTTCTTGCCATGTGCCTGTCTCACCTTAAAAACCGAGATCCGAAAATGTGTCGTGTTGCTCTGGAGTCCCTGTACCGTTTGTTGTGGGTTTACATGATACGCATCAAGTGTGAAAGCAACACTGCCACCCAAAGTCGACTGCAAAGCATTGTCAATTCCCTCTTCCCAAAAGGCTCAAAAGCTGTCGTTCCTAGAGACACACCTTTGAACATTTTTGTAAAAATTATACAGTTTATTGCTCAAGAGAGACTGGACTTTGCCATGAAAGAGATTGTGTTTGACTTGTTATCTGTAGGGCGTCCAATAAAAATCATTCTTACGCCAGAACGAATGAGTATTGCTTTGCGAGCTTTCCTAGTTGTGGCAGACAGTTTGCAGCAAAAGGAAGGCGAGCCACCCATGCCAAGAACTGTAGGAGTGTTGCCATCAGGAAACACTCTCCGAGTCAAAAAAACATTCTTGAACAAAATGCTGACAGATGAAACAGCCAGAACCATTGGAATGTCCCACTACCATCCTTATGTGAGAAAAGTATTCGATGATATCTTAAAGGCCCTTGATGTGCAATTTGGACGTCCATTGATGATGACCACTGTGCAGAACATTAATAAGGAGCCTGATGATATGATAACAGGAGAAAGAAAACCTAAAATTGACTTGTTCCGTACCTGTGTTGCTGCGGTTCCAAGACTGATTCCGGACGGAATGAGCCGCCATGATCTAGTGGACTTGCTCTCTCGCCTCACCGTGCACATGGACGAGGAGCTGAGGGCCCTGGCCTTTCAGTCGCTTCAAAATATGACACTTGACTTTCCAGACTGGAGGGAAGATGTTATTTATGGCTTCGTCCAGTTTATGCTACGAGAAGTAAATGATACATTTCCTCAGCTGCTTGACAATGCACTCCGCATGCTGCTGCAATTTCTCACCAACTGGAAGAACGCCCTGTCCTCCCACTCGCAGAATTCACTGAGGAAGGCGTCCCACGAGCAGAACAAGATCGACCACCTGTGCTCGGTGCTGCATTCTGTCGAGGCTGTGGCCCTAGTGATGCTCTGCCACTGTAGACTCCCCCCTCGTCGCTTGTCTGTCCACATTCTAAAAGAAACAAAAGCGCTTTTGAAAATACTAGTTCCGTCTTGTGAGGAGGACTTTGTTTCTGAAGCCATTGACCAGTGCTGCCCCCTTGTGGCAGAGAAATGCCTGCCCCTTCTTCCTCCCTCTGAAAAAGCAGCCCTTCTATCTGCTTCCCACATTGACCTTCAATGGCTGACTGAGAGAAACAGCTCTGTATGGACCTCTGGACTTCATGATACAACTGAAGGAACTAATAAAGTCTCCAGCAACCTTGAAATCTCAGAAAATTGTGGCTTGGATCCCTGGTGTGTCTGCCTGTTAGGTTTCATAGATAACAGTACATTGCTAAAGAGATGTCCAACAGCAGTTGCCCATTCTTGGACTATTGTGTACTCAAGACTCACAACTCTCTTCAGTTACCTCGATCTAAATCCAGTGAATGATAATCGTGCATCTCTACTTCGACCAACACCTGTTGTGAAGAAAGCACTCAACGAAAGAGAACTTCACCTGACACTATGGAGGAATTACTTAATGTTTGCATGCCGCATTGCACCACCGAATTGCAGCCCACCTGTCCGATTTATGACCACTGAACTGAGTCTAAGCTCATCACCTGACAGCATTAGCTCTGAAAGATCTGATAGCAAGTCACCCAATCATACAAGTGTACAAGTATCAAGTCTTTTTAAACTGATAACACCTCTTCTTAGAAGTGAACAAGCAGACTTAAGGGATTCCATTGTTCTTGGCCTGTCAAAAGTTAACCACCTGGCTGTTAAAGATTTGATGGAAGAACTGGTTATCTACATTAGAGAAGCCATTGATCGTAAGCAGGAAAATGTAAGACGGAGAAGAAGACGAGATGTATTGCGAGTTCAGTTGGCTCGTGTGCTGGAACTTATTGCTGAGCATGGTACATTTGGCATTAGTAACAGCGTTCTAGATCGAGATGCCTCCTCTTTAAATACTACATTTGTGGAGTACATAGATGGTGCTCGATTATATCTTGAAACGGAAAATGACAAGGACGTGCTTGGTATTGTGCAAGAAATTAAGCAGCATTTTTGTGGGTTTATTCACAAGTTGATTAAAAGCTTTTCACTTGAAAACAGGCATAACTTGCTGGGGTGTGATCTACGAAGAAACCTTTTCTACCTCTTTGCTTGTTGGAGTGGTAAATATGGATCGTATTTCGGAATGGGTGACCGCAAGGCAGTAAAAGAAGAACTGTGCTCAGAATTCGAATTTTCAGCCCTACAAGCGATGTCAGCAGTGCTGTGTTGTGGACCATGCTTTGATCCTCAAGGTTTAAGTGAAGAAAGCCCATTTTATTCATGGCTAAACAGTCTCCTGAATTCAGAGTTGGATAAAATTTATCAGTTAGGACAAGAAACTGTTGTGTTGCTTTTAGAGTTCAACTCGGATTCTGGAACACTTCTTGATTGGTTAGTAGATTGTTGCTACACTGGAGACATACAAATGGCAGATGGCTGTTTCAATGCTCTTGCCACAATTTTTAGTGTTCGAGAGTACCCTTGTGATCATTATATGGCAATCATTAACGTGACACTCCTTAATACTGGTTGCCCTAGAAGTAAAATCCAAGAAACTGCATTTCAACTTCTCCAGATTTTGGATAATCGTTTTTTCAGCAGCTGCACATCAATTTCAGTTGAAGGAGAAACGGATGCCATTAACAAAAATGTAGTTCTGAGGCGAAAACATCCCCAATTTTATGACGCCCTATTTTCAACAGGATATCCTTGTTCTCAAATGCAGCTTTCTCACCACCTTGCACAACTGCACCCTGAACTGACAATGCCCATCTTTTCAGAAATAACAAGCAGACTTCAAACTGCTCGGCCACCAGTCCGACAGAACTTGCTGCAGTACGTTCTGCCATGGCTCTACAACATGGAACTGGTCGACCCCAACATCACAAACTGCAGTCCTTTACCTCACCTAAGTCGGATTCAAGAGTTTTGCTCCACCGAAACCTGCCAAAGTATTGTTCTCGAACGTAGAGAAGGCTGGGGGTCGGCGGAAGCGACTGAAATGGTTTTAAACAACCTTTTCTACATTACTGCCAAATTCGGTAATAGTCATCCAAAAGAAATCGAAGACTTGTGGGCCTCTTTATGCAAGTGCTGGCCAAATAACCTGAAAGTCATCATCAGGTACCTTTTCATCATCACAGGCCTTGCACCTAATGAACTTTTGATATTTGCCAAAAGAGTTGTGTTATTCATGGCAAAGGCTAGACCTGAAAAACTCTTGGATGAAATGATGGCTGATATGCAGACGGTGGAAACGCTCAACTGTCTCATTGAGAGGACTGAGACCCCACCTTTCTTCAGAGTCACTAGCATCCGCAAAGAAAGCAGCCACTCAGATGATGGCGGGTCCAGTTCGCAACCCGACGCACCTCGCTCTGAAGTTACTCTTGAGCGCGGAACCCTCCACACCAAAAGGCACAGCACAGAGAGCGGTTGCGAGAAAGACAGCCAGATAAGGAAGGATGTTTGCGGTTCTGAATCATTGCAAAGTGGGAAGATGGTTCCTGGTCCTACCTCCACTACAGCCAGTGATGACGGGCAGAATACCATAATTTCGTCCGTAGAAGAAGATAACTTCCTACTACTATGCCATGTCCCAGATGAGAATATTAAACCTGAGACTCCACAACCCCACCCACTACCCATGCCTGAGTTTGGTGGTTACTATGCTCCCTTAACAGAGTTCCTGCCCGATAGCTCTCAGCCAGTTACTGGATTCCATCGATGTAATTTGGCTGTTATGTTGCTGGTGGATGTTCTTGATGGAATAAACATTGACTGGTCCCCCCACGTGCCACTAATGCTTCATGTCATATTCTTAGGACTTGACCACACACGGCCCTTAGTGCATGAGCATTGTAAGACTCTTTTACTTAAGCTGTTAATCGTTTTAGGAAAGCATGAAGATCATCTGGGGGTGGCGAGGATTTTGCTGAATAATAAGACAAAAGAACTGGGCTATGGCCTCCCATTGCAGACTTTTATGTCGAAAATCAACTATACAGAGCAGAAACTTTTTGATGAAAGTGAAATAATGGAACAAAAGAATACCTCTTCCAATGATGATACTGAATCTACTTCAAGCAAAGAACAGGATAGTGGCTCTAGTGAAACTCTTGCGAATGAAGAAGCTGCTACTATCAATCAAATTGTTACTCCGAATAAAATCGTACCAAATGTGGAAGACACAATTAAATCTCTTATTGACTACTTAGCTGGAAAGAAGGGACTATCTTTATGGAGCTATGAAGATATTACTGCTAAAGTATGGTTTGTTAAGAGTGCTGAACAGTTATCTACTTTCCTCCAGCATGTTCTTTTGGTGTTTAAGGAGTCTATTCCTTTGGCCCACATTCAAGATCGTTGGGCTCAAATAGCCTTGCAATTGGCATTGTCCTGCTCATCCAGACACTATGCAGGTCGCTCTCTTCAAATATTTAGGGCTTTGAAAGTACCTTTGAATGCCAGGATGCTATGCGATATCCTTTCTCGTCTCGTGGAAACTGTAACCGAGCAAGGAGAAGACATGCAGGGCTATGTGACTGAACTTATGCTCACTCTCGAAGAAGCTATTGATTCATTGGACTCTGCTTTTAAAATAACTGATATCATGAAAGATTTCTTCAAATCTACTCCTAATTTAAACAAAGAAAGCAATCGCAAAAGCGCTCCACCCATAACTATTACTCAACCTGGACATTCCTGTGGATCCAGCAATCCATTGCCAATGTCTGTAAACCACCAAAGAAGTACTTCTTATTCGGGAAGAAAATATCCGGACTCGCCAACCATCGAGATAAAGGATCTTCGGAATCGCAGCAACACAGATATCGACCATGCTAGGCTTAGATCAAACAACCTTGGTAGATCCAGAAGTGCTCAGTCGTTGAAGATGGCTGATGAACAGTTTTCTCAAGAAGACAGAATGGCACTTTTGGTGCAGTTTTTCTGGATTGCCGTTTCACTTTTAGAATCTGATTATGAGCATGAATTTTTATTGGCAATGAGGTTGCTTGAAAAGGTAATGACAAAATTGCCCTTAGAGCGCACAGATTGCCAAGAAAAGTTGGAAAAAATCCAAATGCAACTCAAGTGGTCAAGCTTTCCTGGTGTGCATGCATTACTTCTCAAAGGATGTGCATCTCCAAACACATTTGACGCTACCATTAAAATATTGTCACAGTTTACACCTTTGTTGGACATACCCATTGTTGATCCATCTGAATCTCTGGCTTTCCCTTTTCATGTGATGGCATTGCTACCATACTTGTTACTGAACTATGATGATCCAAATACTTTATGTATCAAAAGTGCTGAGAACATTGCTCAAGTGTGCATGGAAAAATCAAAGAAGTTAGAAAATTTGGCTACAGTAATGATGCTCTATAGTCGACGTTCCTTCAGCAAAGAGAGTTTCCAATGGACGAAATGTGTGGTGAAATATTTGTATGATGCATATTGCCATGTGTTTCTCAATTTGATTACGTTTCTTGTTGAGATTTTAGAAAAAGGACAGCAAAATCTTATATTGCATGTCTTGGGAATCTTGTACTGTGTGCTGCATTACTTGGACGTCACTTGCTCTTACCAAGCAATTAACTCTGATCTTATCAGGGTTATATCTCGATATATTGAAGGCCCTCAATGGAAAGATGCCTTAAAAATACTGAAGCTTGTTGTTACCCGATCGTCCACCCTTGCTGCTCCCCCAGCTCCTTTTAATATTGGCTCATCTGCTGCTGATTGTGTGAGCATTGCCTCAAATACCTCATTTATTGAAACAGACTTCGGAAGTAAAAGAGAATTGCCAGGAAGAACGATGGACTTTACTATTGACTTATCATTGACCCCTGTTGTGGGTCAAAGGTATATTTTGAAGGATAGTCCAAAGGAAGGCGACAAAGACGGATCATCTGGCTCACCAAGACGTAGTCTTTCTCATAACCATTCATTTACTGAGAATGGTTCAGTGGGCTGGAAACGTCCGTGGTTATCTCAAGCCCGAACGAGAGAGCATTTAATTGGATTACTTACCAGCTGTGGTCAAAGAGTAGGATTACCAAAGAGCCCGTCTGTTATATTCAGCCAAAGCAGTGACATAATTGAACACCAATCTTCAATGTGCAGTAGCACAGAAGAAATATCTGCAACAAACAATGAATCAGCGGACAGCAAACTGGAAGATGGTCATGCCGACCATGCACAGTTTGGGGTTTTCAAAGATTTTGACTTTTTGGAATATGAGCTCGAAAGCCAAGAAGGAGAGAGTATGGATAACTTCAATTGGGGTGTACGTCGTAGATCCCTGACTAACTATGATGGTAGTGCAGATGATATTTCAAAACCAAAGCTAAGCCTCAACATGAGCAACTCAACTTTAAGTCCACGTAAAGAAGAATCGTCGGATGATGAAATTGGTAGTGTATCTCCACTGGACGATGTCCATCCTGACTTGCCAAGTAGTAGCAGTGGGTATGCCTTCCCTCCAAGCTCTCTACCTCTATCAGAGCATAGGCGTAGACCCATTAGCCCTGCATCAGGCTCAACGCATAGTCTAGCCAGTGATGGGGATCTAACCTTGAGCATCACTTCGCCGAGTTTTTCACCTCTTGCTGCTATACACCTCCCACCTGGTTCAGAAGACATTGAGGATATGTGGAGAGGACATGTACGCGAGCTGATGTGTGACACGTCTGGGGGAGTTGCCTCAAACACCTATCAAATTATGTCTCGTCTGTTCAAGGAAATGTTCAGAAGAGTGACCAGACTGACTCGAGAATGCTGCCAGATGATTTCCCACGTCGATGGATTTCGGGGTGTTGCATCCCATTTCCTGACGATGCTGGATGTGCTCATCAATCAGGTGGAGTGCCCCTTCATACACGTCGACCCTGAGGTTATGCTTCACCTGGAACGACACAAGTTCTGTGTTCTTGAGATCCAAGAGCACTGGGAGACATTTCTGGAGAAACAGGAGCACACCATGGAGTGCATGGACATCATGAAGTCTGCTGTCAAGCTGGAGCAGCTTGGAGAGCCTATACCCGAGGGGACAGTTGAAGAACACAGGGTGGATCTTTGTAGATGCCTCTACAAACTGCACTTTCAGCTACTGCTGTTGCTGGAAAGTTACGTGAAACTGCTCTCTCTGCTGTCATCTGGCGTTCAGCAGGTGCACATTGTGGACCTGTCCCAGGACATCACATCCGTGAAGAACGAAGTGTTGAGGGCTGTAGAAGATACCGAAAGCGACAGGCTATCACCATCGGAGCAGCCCGATGTATCGTCTCTGTCTCAACAGGAAGCCGAAGCCATACTGCATGAGCTTGTCCACTCTCGCAAATGGGGCAAAGCCATACGACATTTGCACTGCTATCGTGCCATGTTCCCTGCTTCCATATTTGGTAATTCGGAGGAAGACGACATTGATGTTATGCTCAGTATTTTTGCCAAGCACCTCTGTGAGAACCGAACTGGCTATTTTATGATGTCCCAAGAGGAGCATGACATAGCGAATGTTTGCCGACAACTCATGGACATAAGTCTCCAGCTGTCGTCCGTTTTGCATAACCTGGAGCATTCACAGATGGAGAGGATTCAGGATTCCTCTTTTCGACGATCAGAATGTTGAAATAGTCTTGTTTTGTGAAAATCTAATATCTTTGTTTATTGTTGAACTTTCAATGCTTTGCAAGATATTCTTAAATGAGATAATTGTTTGATTCCATGCACCTTAGTGCTTATAAATGCTAATGGGTTTATTTTAGAGTGAATCAATTAGTTTAGAAGATTTTTGTTTAATTTAATGCATTTTATGTTAGTCTAGTTTTCTATTCTGCTTAGAAATATTAAAATAGGTTCCAAGAAATTTAACTTATTTTACACCTGAACTTTCTTCTCTTTCATTTGTATAACATATTTTTAAATGTTGTTATATGATGCTTGACAGATTCAGTTTATTTTCAATATATTGGCAACTATTTTTATTTATCTATTTGAAGTTAGTTTCAAATGTTTTAGTTGTATCTATAATTTTTTATATCAGTATATGTATTAAATTAAGCTAGTTCTTTGTTCAGTGCATTAAACTCTGCAAAACAAACTATTTAAAGAAGGTGCGTTTTTTTTTTTTATTATTATTATTAATGTGAGACTAAATATTTTTTTTCTTCTTTTATTGATAAATATTACTATGTCTTTTAAAAATTGTCTTGGTAATAGTATTATTAAATATATTACGTGTTACGATCTAAACTATATCGCTGACTGACTGATCTTTACAATGCAATTATAACTTTAAAGAACTTTCCCTTGTGATTGTGAACATTCCAAGCTAATATATTCTTTTAGATCAAAATTTATATTTTACTAATTTTGTCTAAATATGTTTCAGTAATTTTAATTAATATTATTATTGAGCAGTAATAGTGTAAAACTTAGTTTTGTTTGCAATATGTTACTAAGCAATACACTGTAAAGTAAAAACACATTTTAATGTATTAATTTAAATTTTACAAAGTGATCTTAAATTTAAAGAGTAGCAAAGTTTACAAGGATCCAACCAATATTAAACCTCTCATAATAACCACATTCTAGCATTTATATAATATGTAAGTAAGATATTGTTGGATTTATGCTTTCTTAACATTTTTGATTTGATTTCATTTTTGTTGCAACACTGTGCCCTTCTTAACTTTGTGTTTCTATTATGTATAATTTTATGTGTATTTGAAAAGATTTTTTGTTATAATGCAAAGCTATATTTTCCCATTAACACATTAATTTGAATGATACAAAACTGTTCCATGACATCAATTGTTAATTGTTATAAGTCTTTTATGCTTTGATGCGAATTAAATGATAAAGAGCATCATGCAAGTATTATTGATAAAAAGTCTTATGAAATGTGTTGAACATTAACGTAAACCTACCCAAAGTAGAAACTTTGTCCCCTTCTTAATTAAAAAAATGTAGTTTATCCAAGCCATTACAGCCATTAGACAATCCTAACTGTTGGTCACCTCAGTAAATTGCCATAAGAAAGATTGCCCCTATAGCCAAAGGTACCAATACTATTATTATACACTCTCTGATTGGAAAACTTGCAAAAGAATTGAAGTTAAGATATTTTTGTTGCAGATGACATTCAAAATTGTGACTTCACACTTTAAAGTAGATTGTGCACATTTAGCGGTACAACTACTTTGCAATGAATAAAGTGATTGAGTTTCGTAGTTTATGTGAATGCATTGAATTTGTTTATAACATATTTTATGCAATAATTAAAAGCTAGGCCAGATTAAGACATTAAAGCATGGGAAGTCCGCCTTTGAATGGACGGCTCTCAAATAAACTCTGGAGCCTCAAATCGAGCTTTGACATGCACTCAAATCCTTGCCCAATTTAAATTAAACACATTGTAAATAATGTAACAAAATATATTAATAAGTAATGATTATTCCTAATTTGTATATTTTGATTTTCCTTAAATATTCGAACAAATTTAATACAGGTGGCCAGTTGTTTTTGCTAAAGTTTGTAATGCATTCTTTTAAGGTAAATTTAGTTGAAAACAATGTTAGTGATGATAAATATTATATAGGTTATTTGTGGGCCCCTCAAAAATGTAAATTGTAAACCAGGGTTTCACGGGCCTATTCTGTAATCAGGCCCTGAATAACTGATGTATCTCTTCCATTTTTAATCTTTCCAATATTCAGATATTGAAAATTGTATTTCGATTTCATTTACTTAAGACTTTTATGGAGTGAACATATCAAACGGTGTACTTTTAACGTTAAAGTTGAGTATTTTGAAAGGTCGACGCATGTTATTTGCTGGTTTATATTAACTGAAAGAATGACATTCCTCTGCGAACGTAAGGAATAGTTCCTGGATATTCTGTAAATAGTTTTTTTTTTAGTATTACCTAGTTAATATAAAACTACTCTATTTTATTTATTCAGTCTTTACATTGCTTTTCTTCAGTTGTATGGTTGCTGTGGATATTGGTATTTGCAAAAAAGAATTATTTATTGTTGAAATTCTTTTATATATTCTATTTTGCGTGTGAAGTGGATTTTGTGATGAAGTCATTTGTTAAAAAAATGTATGTACTAACCTATAGCTCCATCTATTTCACACCACTGATTTGGTTAATGTCTGTGTATCTTTATGAATAACACTTCTGTAACTTACATAAAATAAATTGTTAAAATGTCTACTTCACCGTCTGAGTTTTCTTAAATGGAAAATTTTTAGTTGTATGAATGTATATCTACGTTTAGTTGAAATTAGCTGCATTACTTTGCAGTTTTGTGCGTCATTTAAAGTAAGTATTATAAAGATATTTTTTAAAAAAATTGCATTTAATTTTGTGCACTGAAGTCGAGATTTATGTAAGTCAATAGGTATCCAAATAACGAGTTGCTACGCAAATGAAGGATTACTATAGTAACAGAAAGTGAAAATAGTATGATTATTTCTATTTAGTTATGATTTTTTTTAAATGCCTATATATTTCTTCATAAGACTTTAAAGAATACTAAAATAAATAAATTCACAATAATTTAAAGAAAATTTTATTTCTACGTAAGTCATTTTTGAGGCTTTTCTGCATAGCAAGTTGTCCACGTCTGGTTGCCTTCCGCTACTCTCTTAATCTTTGAAGTCCAGTTGTCTTCCAAATATTGAAAATCTTCTTCGGAAAATTCCTAAAAAATAATTCGAAACGCCCTTTTTTTTCACTATATAATATATTAGTAAACATATATATATATATAAACACATTAGTAAACATAATATATTAAAGCGCTAGAAAGAAGTAAAAAAAATGGTGTTAATTAGATAATATTATTAAGTTTGAAAAATATATACATACATTTAAAGTTTTTTTTATGTATCCTCAATTCGCAAATTTTAATAAATTTAATCTAATCTTTTAATAAATTAAATATTTAACTAATTTCTGAAAAAAATGTCTTTATCCATATAAAAATTATAATATAAGAGTTTAGAACTTAAACAGTTTTAAATATTTTGTTTCAAATTGCTAATTACTTAGTGTGCTTAAAGAATGAAATAAATTCGAAAATTGTAAAGTACAGTACAACTTCAATAATCTGGATCAATTGGCACTAGATCCCATCCGTGTAATCAAATATCCGAATGATTGGATAATTCACAAAAAAAAATTATTTATTATAAAGAACCGAATTTGACTTTAGTATGTAATTTAATGACTATTAAAAACAATATCAATTCAACGACAAGAAACTTTTAAAATGTGGATTTTGCTGATTCCTTTGTTTTTCTCAAAGCGATCCGAATCCGGATAATTGGCGATTGACTTTATTTATCCGAACAATTGAAGTTCTGCTGTATTCAAGAGTTAGGGAAAAAAGTTCGAGTCAAATTAGTGAAAGATATTTAGAAAATAACTTGTATAATTAATCTTGAATATTGTAGTTTTAGAATATATATCAAACTTCCTTTATCTTCGAGCATGAATGGACTGTAGTAGAGCGAATATGACGACATAATCGTGAAACCAACATCTCAGACCGAATGGCCTCAAACACGTGACTTCTTGACAAAATTATGAATTAAAAAATACTCGCGATTGGCTGATGAATTGGGAAATGTGTAACAGTGAAAGTTTATGAATGGAATGACGTCATTAACCACGTGTCTGAGGCCATACATGTTGGCCACACTTTGATGTTAGCGAGATTATAACATTATGTGTCTCTACTATGAAGGATACGTGCTCGAAGTCCTTTATCCTGTGGATTTTGATCGAGTTTATAGTATAGCTCAGACTAAATAACCGCCGTGATGTCACTGTCCTAAACTCGATTGTTGATTGGCTCAAACGGTTTTGAGAGATGTTGCCAATTAGTCGTATTGAATGTTGTGTGATGTTGTACACCATATATCTTTACTTACTTTTAGAAAAATGTCCTTTTCCGATCGCAGTCTACTTATTTCTGCGTGAAGGGCATTCAGAAACTCTCCAGTCGCGTCTACGGCTTTGATGTTCACGAAACCTGACTTTTCTAAAAGCTAAATAGGGATAAATTACGATATCAGTTAATTCTATATTTTACTAAAATTTTCGTATTTTTTTTATTTGTGTGACGTTATTTCTAAAAAGTTCTTATTGACACATGTAAATATTTAATGATAGACAAATTAGTTCAAAGTTTACATATTCAGGCAATTTTGTACCAAAGGCAAACATTGATTCGCAAACAATAATTAATTGTATTTAACGTAGAAATATAAGTTCTGTGTCGTTGGATTCAAAATAAAATGAACTATTTTTTAAAGCAATAAAATATTTTGAGATATTTTCGATGATTTTTTGTCCCATACTCTTTTAAATTCCCATTATTTTATTTTTTTACTAATCGCATGTCTTTAAAAATGATTTCACTGCATTTACTTATGAATCAGAAACATAATATTGATTATATTCATAACTTTCTACACACAATAAATGATATTCATTGTAATTCTAGTTAAACATAATAATTTTACAGCAAATTGAAAAAAAAAAGGAATCAGAAAATTTTCGCGCTTACTTCCTTGTATTGTTGGGTTGTCAACAAATGGTATCCTCTGTCCTTTATGTATTTTTCAAAATTAGGAGTATTTTCTTTCTCGCTTCTCGTGTAGTCTGTAAACAGAATTTTTCCTCCAGGTTTCAACCACCTCTGGAATACAATTTTAAAAATCATATCAAAACAAAACGTATTTTTCGTTCAAAGAAAAACTTAATTTAACTCAAAAAGCAATAAAAGTCATGTTATACCACATTTAATTATCTGGAAATATCAATTACTGGATCTTATATATTGATATATTTCATATGTATTTTTACACACTGTAAATTTTAATTAAAAATATATTTATTATAAATATTAAAATTCAAGAAATTGAAATTTACTACTATGTGGTACATCTACTACATCAACTTAATTTTATATCTATCTCGAAACTTAAATCTTCACTTCGTCCTTGTTTGTGACATATTATGTCGTACAAAAAGGGCACTTATGTAAAAAAAATAAATTAGAGAATCACCGAGCTAATAAAGGATTTATTATAAAATAAGTTCAAAGTTTTGGATCAGGGTTTTACTCAATGAACTATCATTACCTCAAAGTTTTTAACAACAGTTCACAATATTGCAATGTAAAAAAGGTACTAAAAATGAGTACCTGAACACACTCGTTTGTCTTTGAGTATAATTGCATCATAAATGAGCGATAACGTACTCAAATTGAAGTAATCGTACTTTCTCAAAATGATCAGTGTGATTTAACATTTCTAATATCAGCTTCTGTTCAAAAAATCTTAACAAAGCTACCTGTCAAACTTAAAATAGTTGTTCAGAAGATGGTTTTCAACGTTATTTGATGACGATTGCTTAAATGGAAACTGAGTTATTACAATTCAATTATCTTGGTATGTCTTTTTAACATTTCTTCTGTTTATAACTTCTTCACGTCGCCGTGGTAGTACAACGGATAAGACGCTGGACTGCGGTGCTTGAGAATCTGGGTTCGATTTCTGGTAAGTCTTGGTTGTAATTGTTGATATTTATTGAAAGTGATTTATGAAGGCAAACAACTGCTTTTTTTAATCAGTTTTACTCAATTTTGAGTACAAACCTTTTTCAAAAATGAAACTTATGAATTCGAAGCTATGATAAGCATCGAATGTACTCAAAAATGAGGACATTTTATTTATTTTTGAGTACCTATTTTTAACAGTGTAATATTATTAAAAGTTTTCGATTCAACGCAATATTTTTCACTTTAACTACAATATTTTCCCAAACTATTGCTTCGAAACGTAATTTTAAAAATATTTTATCTAAAGTAATAAATATATTTAAAAAAATATTTAAAAGGCATGTATTGGATTAATTTAATTTCTCATAGAGAAAAAAAATTCAATTCGGTGTTTCACTTACTGTCAATATCTTAGAGTGCCAGAAACGGACGCAAGTTCTGGCTTCCCGGCATTAGTAACAGCAGCGCAGTAGAACAATTTTTACAGGCGCGAAGTAATTTGATCTTTTCACCGATGTCAATTTTACGACTAAATATAATTTTATTCTATTTTATATCAATAAATATGATGCTTTCCTAATTAAGACAAAATATGCAAATTATTTTAGGAAATTTTTGTTGATCTATTTGATAATTTAACATTTACGTACTGAATCCAATCTATCCATAATTGCAATTAAATGCAATTATTTGTAATACTGTCAACAGGGGCAACTTTCGATAATCTTGAGTCACTGGCGAGTTAGTCAACAACTCATTTCATATATTAGTAAGGCCATTATTTAGTAAGGCCACATCTTGAGTATGCTGTACAGTTCTGGTCACCATATCTTAAAAAAGACATTGCATTGTTAGAGAAAATTCAGCACAGGGCTACTAAAATGGTTCAAGGGTTCTCAGGCATGAATTATGAAGATAGATTAAGAAATTTGAATATGTATACTCTGGAAGAAAGAAGGGTTAGGGGAGATTTGATTCAACTATTCAAATTTATCAAACAAGGAGATGTGGAGGGTTTAGATTTTAATATGAGTGATAGAACGAGAGGTCATGGGTTTAAGTTAAACAAATCCCATTTTAATCGGGAAGGGAGAAAACACTATTTCTATAATAGGGTAATAGACAAATGGAACAACTTGCCAGTGAATATTGTTAATTGTAAAGGAGTAACGGATTTTAAGAAGAAGTTAGATATGCATTGGGGGATAGTTAAGAGGTACTAGATGGACCAACCTTGTTGGGCCTTGAGCCTGTTGTTGGTCGTCAATATTTGTATTTGTATTGTATTTGTATTAAAGAACAACAACGATTTTTTGTGAACGTGGCTTTCCATGGAGTCTTAATTTTAAATTAAATAAATAAAATTGCGTTTTTTTTTTTAAATGTAGGTTTTCATGGTTATAAAATCAACTTTTTAATATTTAAAAATAATTTTTTTGAATGTCTATAGTAGGATTGCATAAGTATCCCTAGGCGATAGATATGCTTCAAAATATATTGATAATTATCTAAAAACGTTTGTATAAACTTAATGTACATAAGATTAAAATTTATATTTATAAATTCTATTTTCACTATATTTCCTTTTTACCCTTGTTATCTTGTTGCTCAGATTTTTTTATAAACAAATTACTTTTTGCAATTCATGTCATTATAATAAGTAATATATCATAGTTAAAAAGCAAGTTGGTCCATCATATATTTTACTAGCTCAAATGTCCCCGGTTTTGCCCATGCTTTACCCAGAGTGTGACTATATTTTATATATGACTATATTTTGTTTATTTGGCGATATTTTAATTGGTTTTGGTGACATTTTCTTTCATTTGGCGACAATTTAATTTTTTGTGGAAACATTTTTATTCATTTGGCGACGCTGTGGGGGTATATGTGGGATTATGAGACAGTAAAGACAGGCTTTGAAGATATAAATATACGTTTATTTGCCTAAACCGCAGCCAGGCTATTATCTTAAGGACCGCAATACGTCCTATCTTCTCCACTGTCTCACCTAATCTGAATACATCCCGCCAGTGACACGCTAGGTGTCGCTGGTAGACTTACGTTTAGTGTCGCCATTTGGTGGTGACTTCCAATACTACACTCGGCCATTCGACTTGTCCCGTCCTCGGACTTACACTAATAACAATTATTATTACAATACAAAACATTATTAACATACATTCATAATATATACCTATTAATCATCATACTATTATAACTTAAAATTATTTTTCATAACCTCCAAAAATCAATTACTATCTTACTTCAAATTTAAAATCTCAAAACATTATCAAATCTATTATTGTAAAAATTTAAATCACTTTTTATCATTAAAGTTCCATATGTTCTAAAAATTAAGTGTTCAGAAATTTCAAAGTTAGAAATGTTCTAAAGTCTTCCAATGCTCAAAAAATTCAAATGTCAAATTTTCAAACCCAAAGAAAATATTTAACACACAAAAGTTTTTCAAATTTCACCAATAAGTTCTTTTCAAAGCACTTTCAATAATGTAAACATCACAATTAAATTTTAAAAAATAAACATCAATAGTAAAATTAAATCACAAAACTTTTCAAATATATACAACTCTTATTCTTCACTCGTACATGCAAAGCACTTTAATACTTCACATCTGTTGTAAAAATAAAACTTCTTCCAAGCAAAAAAAAAATCTCACCACCAATGATAAAAATATTAAAACGGCTGTTCGATTCACCAAATAAAAATAAAAAGAACTTTCACAACTTCAGATAAAAAAAAACAAATCACAAAAAATATTCACTTCTTGACGGCTGCAAGGTTGCCACACAGAAAAAAAAAGAATCTCAATCCTCCATATGGCTGCTCTGCACTAATAAAATAAAAAAAATGCACATCTGAATTCCATAGAAAAAAAATCACCAAGGCCACGTCTTCCTCACGTGATATGCAGAAATGTTCATTTGGCTCGTACGTCGCCAAGCCGTTGGCTGGATTGCCGCACCGCTTTCTGTGATAAAGCATCGTTGGTTGCCAAGTCGCCAATTGCTTTTGCCTCGTTTGGCGATGTCTCGCCAGCTGAGATTGCCGTCTCTCTGTTGATGAAACTCGCATGGGCACGTTTCTCGTCGCTTTTTTTGAAAATGTAGAAATCTGTTCTGTGGTGGTCTGCTCCATGGATATTTGACTTTCGAGATTGGATGGATCTTTTCCGTTCCTTTGATATTGCGTTGTTTGTCATTTGCTCCACATCGATTAATTTGGAATGCTCTTTTCTGTGCTGCACAATTTGTTTTGTTGGGTTGCCGATCGCTCGTTGGTTTGTAGATTCTTGACCCGTGTCAGACCGCATCTCAAGACGGTTTTCTGCGGTGCACAGTCCTTTTCAGTCTGACGCGCCGTTTGTGTTTGCAATGATTTCGCTCGTATCAATCCACATCGGACAATGTTCGTACTATTTTCTTCACTGTCTTCTTTATTTTCCCTGCACTCGAACGATTTATGCCCTAAATTACCACACGAGTAACACAAACTATTCCTTTGTTTTTATCCGTTGGCTGATTTGGCTTTCGAAACGGTTCGCTTCTTCCCGTGCCGTTGACTTGTCGATTGTGCTGGTTAGTCCCCGCTGCTCGGAACGAATTTTCGCTGTCCCTTGGCTGGCAATTTATCCTGCTTCTTTCTTCAAATATGTTTCTTTTTAAGCTTCTCACGGCATCAAAATCATCAAGTTTACGGATCAGTTCTTCTACACTTTTAATTTTTGGCAATTCATCCAAAAAATGCTCACGTGTTTCTTTAGGCAGTTTTCTCCTAATTCGATCGACTAGTACTAATTCTTTTAGTTCTTCAAATGTGTTCACTTCAACACCGTGCAACCATTCATTTAAAAAGTTCTTCAGAATATACGCAAAATCTCTCCATGATTGGTTTTCTTCTTTTCTTTGAAAAGTAAAGTTTAATCTAAATTGTTCCGGAGTCATACGGAATTGTCGGAGAAGTACACTTTTTATATGGTCATAATTATTTGACACATCGTCAGGTTCCCGTGTTATCAAGTTGGCAATGCCAAGTGGCAATAAGCCTATCAAATGACTTATCCACATATCTTTGTGTATATCCAGGCGAATTACTTGTTTCTCAAATAACGATAAATACATACTAATATCACTGCCGTCGAATGGTTTCATAAAGGACGTTAAGTTGGTATTCTAATTCGTACCGCTTTTTTGTGATATTGCCGTTGCGCTATTTTGCCGATTTTCGGTTTCGATCCGTAATTTTGCTAATTCGAATTCCCGGATCTCTTTTCTTTTTCAATCTGGCGCAGTTCTTTTTCAATCTGGCGCAGTTCTTTTTCTTTTTCAATCTGGCGCAGTTCTTTTTCTTTTTCAATCTGGCGCAGTTCTTTTTCTTTTTCAATCTGTTGCAGTTCTTTTTCTTTTTCAATCTGTTGCAGTTCTTTTTCAATCTGTTGAAGCTGTTTTTCTTTTTCAATCTGTTGAAACTGTTTTCTTTTTCAACCTCTTGAAGTTCTCTTTCGATTTCTCGGCGTTCTCGTTCCTCCCGCTCCAACACGATTGTACCCAATAAATTTTTGGTCGTCTCTTCGTTGTAGTCAGCGTGCTCCGCAATTGTTTTGCACATTTGGGCTATCTTTGGATTGTCCGGATGAGTTATATCCAGTTCACTCATCAGCACCAGCAAGTCACATTTCCGGGACCTTGTTAAGTAAGACATGTCCAAAAAGAAAGTTCTGTATTCTTTTGACACTACGGGATCACTGTAGTCCGCCGGATCCGTTGCTTTCGGATTCCGTACTCACGCTGGCCGCTTCTTTCAGTTCCGCCTGTTTTCCTCGTGGTGTTAAGCTTAACGATCGGTTGTTTCTGTTTTCACACCGACGCAAATTTTTACTTTTTTTTTTTTACAACTGCTTGTTGATTCAAATCCGGCCACGCTAGGTGTCGCTGGTAGACTTACGTTTAGTGTCGCCATCTGGTGGTGACTTCCAATACTACATATATAGGTTGCATAATATTAAAATGTGACATTTTACAATCTTGAAATATTGCATTGTTACATGTCATCCATTTTAAAAAAATCGTTGTTTTGTCTGTTAGGGTTCGAATTTTTAAAAATCTTTTCTTAGTGCACGCCTACTGCCCAAAATGAACCTATGCACCAAATTTCAGCTCTCTAGGTCTTTTGGTTCTGTGATTCAGTGAGTGACGTTTGGCCTTTATATATATATATATATATATATATATATATATATATATATATATATATATATATATATATATATATATATATATATATATATATATATATATATATATATATATAGATTACCATACTAAATGGACGAGGTTTTGTGTGATGGTATGAATATTGAAATAAACAGGAGACACATACTTCGAAATTGGCGAACAATTCTTCTTTATTGGGAATGTGGAGAAGGGTGTCTCTGCTGTAGATCGTGTCAAAAGAATCGTCGTCATAAATTGATTTTGTGATGTCGCAAATCACAAATTTCACCTAAAAACAAATCAGCTTAAGATAGTATAGTATACATATTGTTTAAGTAACTACATAAGATATTAAAAATAATTTAATTGACTCTAGGGTATTATTATATATTTTAAAATACAAATACAACGTTAAAATACGGAATAAATATCCATCAAATCTGGACATGTTTCGGGAGATACATTTCCCTTCATCAGCAGAAAATGAAAAGTCTCTGTGCATTAGAATAGAAATAAACCCATATTTTTAACATAACATATTTTATATAACATAATAATAACATATTTTTAGCAATGTTGATTCGATTGTCAATGAAACATTTGCGGTCCCAGTATTTCCCGCTTGTTGGCACACAATAGTTAACTCCAACCGATTGAAATAGTTTTTTGTTCTTTGGCAACACTTTCAATTATGGGTTTATTTCTATTCCATTGCTCACAGACTTTTTATTTTCTGCTGATGAAGGGAGATGTATCTCCCGAAACATGTCCAGATTTGATGGATGTTTATTGCGTATTTTAACGTTGTATTTGTATTTTAAAATTCTTAAGCAATGTTCTATAGGAAGAGTTTTTATTTTATTATTATATATGTGATATTGCAGCCATAACGTTGAGAATATTGGAGGCGTCCGGAATCAAACTTAGAACATAGTTTTGCTATTAAAATATAATTGCAATAAAAAAGGTTAAAAAAAAGGGTATGTTTATCTGTTAATTAAAAATTATCTGTTTAGATTAATACCATCGCTTTTATTTTGGTCGATTACTACATCAGTACGTTTAACGTAATAAAAAATAGAAAATAAATTAGTTTTAACTTTTATAATGCATTTAATAAAAGTGTATGTTTCAAAAGTTCTTTTATAAATTATTTACTACGTTTAGTAGTGAACATAAACACAGATATGCACTTTTTAACCTAATTAAATGCAAAGTAAATTTTTATGTTACTAACATCATATTACCATTAATTTATTTTTTTTAAAAATGGGAAACAGAAATCCTATTTAGTTAGTTTTGAACTGTCTCTTATAATTCGAACAGGGTTCGATTTCTTGACAGTACAACGTCTTTTTTTGTATTTTGATAATGACATGCTATTACAGTAATTATGAATTACGAACTATAATCAAAATTACGCAAGTATGCCAAATGTCAAATTCATGGGTCATTAGAAAGTTGTTTCAAATTGAGTTATAAGATTTGACAATATATGATGGCAACAAACAAAGTGGGTTTTAAAAAGTATTTAATAATAATAATAAACATAAATTGCTGCTAATGAAATTGTTTATTTAAGTTTTAGGATTAGCGCACCAAGACAAAATTTTAAATTGTAAGGCAAGTCTTATTCGGTTGCGGCCCATGGCAACCTTTTGTCTGGGTGATAAACAATTGTTTTCTTCTTTGAGAATATGGTAAACCTGGTGCCCTTCGGCCGCAATTGGGCTATTGCCGTCTTATTTACCTTATTTTCCAAGTGCGGTCTTTCTGAAAGATGTTCGGTGGCAACAGTCATCATATTGACAGACAGGTCCACTCCTAAGACATCTACTCCAAAATTCTAAAATGAGGAAAGAATTACATTTCAGGACACCTTGAATTTCGTTCTCTTTGAGCTGTATACCAATGCTTTATAAGTTAATTTGCAGGAAAATATTATTAAAAATGTGTAGAAATATTTAATTCACCATTTTAGTATGATAACATGCTACATAGATTTTAAACAAATACCATAAAAAAAGTTATTTAAAACTTGCATGAATCTTATTTAAAAAATATAGCAATGAATTTTTGTAACTTATCATTATTAAAATTTTCATTTAAAAAAGTTTCTAAGTTTAAACCATCTTTTGAAGACACCCTTTGTTATTTAAAGAAACATTTTAAACTTAAAATAAGTTTTGTATTTCCCCAAAATCCTTTAAGGATGGGTTAACTTATATCACTTTTAGATATTGAAACAATTATGTTTCTGATAGTCGTCATGGCAATATCATTTTTTTCGAGTTCGCGCTTTCAATCTAAATTCTGTAACCTCTTCCCACCACAATGATTTTTTATGCAACGTTCAAATCCTAGAATTCAATTTTAGCATAATTTGTATCTCTTTCTTAACTTAGAAAATACTAGCTGTTAACGGCGGTTTCATACACATATGTTGCTAATTAATATCCTTATCCGTAAAAAAAAAACAATTCAAAAACTATTTTTCCAATTATTTTCTTTCAATTTCCTGAGGTTACAGCGTATTAAAAATCAGCCTATTCCTCTTCCAAGCTGTGTTCTATGGCTATAGCCACTTTCACTGTAATATGTTATGTCTTTTTTTTAGTTTATCGGTAACAAGCAAACAGAAAAGCGACAAACGTTCATTTTTATAATTATATTGTTCACTCTAGAAATAAAAAGGGACAGGGCGCTTTTAGCTGTAAAAGGGCACATCGGACACGTACCCGGAGAAATGGATACTCAATTCTTTGCATGAGTGTAGCGGTCTTCTCTTTAAAACCTTCTACCATCTTCTCTTAAAAACACACACACAAAAATTAGTATTTCATATGAGAACATAGACAACCAATAGGATTCGTGGAAGGCTCCATGTTCGAAATTATCGAAAATCATCGCGATTGTTCAACACGCGTAGTTAAATAGAAGTTTGTTTTTCTACTGTCATAATTCACTTTAATCCAATTAAAAAAATAATAATCGATGCTTTTTTTAAAAATCAGCTAGGGAAGCAAAGACGCTGGTGCTTGACTCAAAAGGGAAAGAAGGGCGGAATTTTTTTTCAAAGAGGGAGGCATTTTTGAAAAAACGGCATGAGGGCGCTATCAAAAGGAAAAAAGGGCGTGCAGGGCGGGCCACCCTTCAAAAAAAGCACAAAGTGAACATGATTCTTACTTCCGCCATGTAAAAACTGTGGCCTCCTATTCCACATCCCACGTCCAACACTTTCTGTCCAGGTTTCAGATCCAATTGGGATACATATTTCTAAAAAACAACAAAGGACTTCCGTCAACGCAAAGTTAACAATTTACATAAAAAATTCTCGTTTAAAATCGAAGTTTTTTTTAAAGAGTCTACGTTTTACCTTCGTTGTAGTGTAACCTCCTGTGCTTAGAAATGTTTTCCCGAAGATCCACTCGTACCGGCGAACTCCGTTTCTGCTGTATTGCTTCTTGTCTAAGAATTGTTGGAAGTTGTCTTTGGAGTCCATCATTTTGTCCACTTTTTTGGCCAGGAAATAGATCTGATATGAATTGTTTTTGTGCTGAAAGACAATGAGAATGTAAGAGATACAGTTGTAATAGTATATAAGTACGAATTGTTTTTGTGCTGAAAGACAATGAGAATGTAAGAGATACAGTTGTAATAGTATATAAGTACTCATTTTTAAGTACCTTCTTTTTTTTACAGTGTACCAACAATGGGGAAGTTTCACGCCAAGAAGAAGAAGACCGCTGTTCCAAACGAACATGGAGAAAAATCCGCGACGCCGAAGTTAGTTCCGTAGGATTAGCATGGAACTTCAATTCCTGTACTATAATTTTAAGTTTTCGTCATTAAATAATACCTCAATATAGAAATATTTACTTCATACACTGAGATAGATCATACTCATCATTTATGAAGCATTTTTGTGTTGAAATAAAAGTATTTTTCTGTATTTCGTTGTAATTCTGATTATAAGCAATTATAAACAGATATAATATAAGTATTTCTGTATTTATATTAATTATAAACAGATATAATATAAGTATTTCTGTATTTAAATTTATTCATGTATAGAATAAAAATACTACTTATTTGGAGAAAACAAATATTATAAACAAACTTTTCCATAATTGCAAGCGTAGCGACTAAACAAACAAAAGCAAAGTTGCCTGCTGTAGGGAAGAAATCGAAACTACTAGTAAGTTACCATGTTGATACGTCACATGAAATTCCCGCATTAGATTATAGTACTAGCCCCATCCGGTTTTGTGGTGGTAATGATTTTCCAATTAGACAAAAGTTGTTTGTATGTGTAATTTGAATAAGCTTCTCTAAATCGCCAAACGCTAAAGAGAATCTTTGAGGGAATAAAGGTGTGATGGTAGGTAAAGATAAGTGAAGGTACACTGTAAATAAAGGTACTTAAAAATGAGTACCTGAACCTACTCGTCTTTCTTTGAGTACAATTGCATCGTAAATAAGCGATAACGTACTCAAATTTTAGAAACTGCACTTTCTAAAAAATGAGCAGTGTAATTTAATATTGCTAATTTCGGCTTCTGTTCCAGCCATCTTAACAAAGCGACCTGACAAACTTAAAATAGTTGTCCAGAAGATAGTTTTCAATTGGCTTTTTTCCCATTATCTTGGCATACCTTTTTTAACATATTTTCTGTTTATTACTTCTTGTAGTCGCAATGGTAGTTTAACGGATAAGGCTCTGGAGTGCGGTGCTTGAGGATCTGGGTTCGATTCCCGGTAAGTCTTGGTTGTAATTGTCGATATTGATTAAAAGGGATTTATGAAGGTAGCCTGTGTAGGCTAGCATCCGCTCTTTTTATTTATTGTGTTTATTTTTGAGTACATGTCTTTTTCAAAATTTAAATTGTATTCGGAGCCATGATTAGAATCGAATGTCATCTAAAATGAGTACATTTTACTTATTTTTGAATAACTATTTTTAACAGAAAAGCGATGATCAAGGTAGGAAGGAACCTTAGGAAAAAGTTCATTAGACTATTAGCGCCAGAGTTCATAAAGAACTGACATGACAATTATTTATTATTTTTATTTATAGTTTTAATATACATTATCTCTACAAAAGAAACACTAAAAAAACTGAAAAAGTCACCTTACCTTGGGAAACGAAGCCGATATCAAAGTGACAAGCGCAAATGCCCCCGAAAGTCTCACTACATGTGCTCCGTAATCGTCCCGCTATATCTGATGCCCCTCCTCTACCAGATTACACGAGTTCGTCTATCAAATGCGAATTATCTGCTGACGGGTGACGGAAAATGGAGTCATTTTTACACAATGACCAGTTGGATTAGTAGGTGATTAACTAGTTGCTTCTTGTGTCTGGATGTTAAATATATTTTAGAGGATGGTTCCCCGAAAGATATTATGTATTTCATCCATTTATTTATGTATTTTATAAATTAACTTTTTGTATTTTATAAACTTACTTGTTGGATTTTTAAAGTTACTTTTTGGATTTTTAAAGTTACTTTTTGGATTTTTAAAGTTACTTTTTGTTTTTTATAAACTTATATTTTGTATTTTTTAAATTTACTTTTTGTTTTTTTATAGACTTACATTTTGTATTTTATAAATTAAGTTTATGTCAACCACTGTTAAAAATGTTTTCATTGAATGGGCTTAGATTGAAATTTTCGTCAACTATGATAACATATTTTGTTCGTTTTTCAAAACAACAAAATATTTTTTATTGGTTTTTTCAACAAATATACAACTCATTTTTGACGAAATATTTAATAGGATCATTTAGCAAGCGTCCGTTTCGTCCAAATGACGAAAGTTTCTTCAAAATTAGTTTTTTTTAGTAATTTATTAAAAGAAAGAACTAATCGCTTTTCTTTAAGTATATCTAATGCATAACATGATAATACTTCAAGAATTCGTATAAAAAATATAATTATATTAAATGGAAAACAAATATTTAAATTCAAGGGGGTTGCAAGGGCTTACGGATTAGAGAACTGGCTTCCTATGCAAACGGCTAGGGCACTATTCCTCACGGCTATATTCTGGGAAAATGGACACTTGAATTTATTTTTTTTAATTTCAAAGAAAAATATTCATGGAATTATGAGAAAAGAGTATATTTGCATGAAAAAAATTGTATTTTATATTTTAAAAAATAGTATTTAAAAGATGTACCGATAACATTAATTTTGTGTCATCTTTAGATTTCCGACCTCCCTTTTTGAATGCCATAATCTCCTGTTTCTCTCCCTACACTAAAAACACTGTATTTACATTAATCACATACGTCAATTGTTATTTGCTGTGCTATAGTACATTAATGTAACACAAGGAAAGCATAGGCACACCCATGTGACTCATAATTATGTGGAATACAATATTGCAGTAAAATCTAAAATTCTGCGTAGTAAAGCGCATTGTAGTTCTGAATTTTATCACATTAGCATGCCCGTGTGATAATTATCACATGAAAAACTCCCCCCCCCCCCCATATAGCCAAAATATAAAAAGTTTAACGGTTCTACTGACACGTGGCAGCACTTCTAACGGCTCGTTTAAAAACTGCTTGGAATTTTTTTTTAATTTTTTTTTTTAACTTTATATTTGTGAGACAAGAATACGATTCATCATTGCTCCGGGAAATTTCCTTTTTAAGTTAAGATTAGTTGCGTGTGAGACCCGCAAGAAGGATCTTTACTACTAAAATAATATATATGATAGCCATAACATGGCTGTTGCTGCCATTTAGCATTTTTTCAGAGTTCACTGTAGGCGTTTCTTGAAAGGCGGCCCACCCTGCTCGCCCTTTTTTCATCTCGATATCGCCTTCGCGCCTGTTTTTGCAAAATTCCGCCCTCTCCTCAAAATATTTCGCTCCTTTTGTCCTTTGCAGTCAAGCTCAAGCGTCCCTGCTTTCCTTAAAAAAGATTTTTACATCACTACATTTGTACTTTTCTTGGTCAAGTCTATCATCTATCACTCGGGCTCGAACTCTCAATCCTCTGATTACTAGCCTTTATCCACTGGGCAACCTCTCAGACCAACGCTTTACCAATTAGGCCAAAAAGGTTCGTTTGAATTCCGACACTATACGTATTAAGAACCAAAAATTAGTCCCTCCCCCTCTATAAAAGGGCCGAAATGAAACTAAAGAAAATTTCGTAAAAAAATTGAGGATTCTTGTTTTTTTTCGACGGAAGTCACGAGATTCGATGATAAAACTGTTGTCAAATATATGACGAAAGTAGCCTTGACGATCGCAGTTTACTTAGAAATGAGAGTATTATTTTTGAGAGCATAGAAACTTTTAATAATTATAGATAATTTTCAGGAAACTACCTAAGATAATTTTGGTTTAATTTCGTAAATTTAAAAGTATAGAAACACGTGAGTATATCAAACTAAATGTGTCAAAAAGAACATGGTCACGTGTCCCTTTAAGAGTTTAATATACGTAACTGTGTATCAGTAAATCTTGCTCTTAGGATAGTATAAAGTCCAGAGATAAAGTTATTTTGTGATTTTTATGATCTACTTAGTGATACTTTGAATAGATTATAGGTGATTATATTTCAATTTTATCGATAGTAAACAGGATGTCTGTTCCGAAAGAAAAAATATCCATCATCTACATTTTTTTTTAAACAAATGCAACTTTTTATTTAGAAATATTTATTTTTAGTCTTTTATTTGTAAAACTTATAAATACGATTTAAAAAATTCGAAAATTTGAGTTTTATTGATATTTTTACCACATTTTTATTTAAATAGTTAAATGGCAAACACTGTTTTCATAAGTTATTCAAATGGCTTGAGCACCTCTATATCTCATTCCAAAACATTTGAGTGCTTATTTAAAGTGTAAGACTTTCCGTTTTTAAGGACTTTTCTAACTTATTTCTAAATAAAATACTTCAGTCTCAGTAATAGATTATACAAATACAAATAATGTCGACCATCTACAGGCCCTAGGCCCAGCAAGGTTGGTCCTGTCAATCCATCATCCTCACGATTCCCCAATGCCGATCCAATTATTGTTTTTTAAAACCACCCACCCCTGAAGAATTAACAACATACTCAGGCAAACCATTCCATTTGTCAATAACCCTATTACAAATATAATGCTTTCTAACATCCCGATTAAGCTGTGACTTGTATAATTTGAATCCATGACCTCTAGTCACATTGGCAATATTAAATTCCAGTCCCGCCACATCACCCAATTTGATAAATTTGAATAACTGAATAAGTTCCCCTCTAATCCTTCTCTCCTCGAGTGTATACATATTTAGAGTTCTTAGCCTTTCTTCATAATTCATTCCTGAAGTACCCTGAATCATTTTTGTAGCTCTATGTTGAACCCGTTCTAATAAATCAATATCCTTTTTGAGATAAGGTAACCAGAATTGTACTGCATACTCTAGATGGGGCCTAGCCAAACTCCTATATAGTGGTAAAATTACGTCCTTAGATTTAGATGCTACATTTCTTTTAATAAATCCCAGCATTATATTCGCCTTCTTACTGGCTGTCCCACAATGGTGTTCCCATTTAAAATCCCTACTTACTGAAACGCCAAGATCACTAGCAACGTCACTGGCACTAATCTCAGAACTTTGCAGATAATAAGAAGCCTTTTTATTTTTAAGTCCCATGTGCAAGACCTGACATTTTTTAAATGACATACCCCAACAAACAGCCCATTCTGAAATTTTAGTTAAATCGACATGCAATTGCTCTACCCAGGCCTGTAGCTAGCTAGGGGCCAGGGGGGGCGTTGCCCGTCCTAGGATTTTATTTGCCCGTCCTAGAATTTTATTTGCCCCCCCCCCCCCCCCACCCCGAGCAATTAATGTAATTTTCTAGAATCTCACACTGAAAAACCCAATTATTTTTCAGGACAAAAAGACAAAAACACAATTAAAATCAATATTTGGCATCAAAACAAAACCTCATCTTCTATGCATAGAAACCACTCCAACGCGCCCCCCCCCCCCCCCTTCAGCGTCAGTAACCATCTCTGGCAATTGAACCTGACCAGGGACCAGACAAATCATTAGCCCCATGGCTTATTTGTCGCCAATTTACCGGTCTTTTCGAAAACTAGTGGGGAGTAGTCCATCTCGTATGACATGTGTTGCCGTCCCCTTCCCCCTGCAGGGAGGATAGAATTCTTGCAGACAAAAGGCGTCGCTTTTTTCGGGAAACAGCAGAATAAAGACTTTCGATAACAGATAGTGTAACTCAGACCCTCAAGCAATACTTGTCAAGAATAACTCGAACCCATTCATTAAGGACATCGATTTTTAACAGGGAAACAGGAAACTCTAAATTGAGTATTCATGGTTAAAGTCCCAAGTTCATCCGACCCCTGTTGAGTTTGTCCATTGTCAACCCCTGTTGTCAACCTGTTTTCTCACCAGTGTAATTTAGCCTATACTGCCCAGGCAGGGTCGTATGTATTTCCAAAAAATTGTTGGGGCTTTTGATGCTTTCTTTCACCGGATTGGCTGTTGTATCTGCAAAAGCCCCGCAGAGCACTGCTCAGAGTTGCTATACGGCGTTTGTTGCAATAGGTTGGTTAAGAGCATGGAAGTTGCTTGAACATCATTCAAGTTATGGATATAGTTAATGGTTATGGCTTGTTTTTTTTTTAAATAAATACAAATATCGGACAAGAAAGCGGATGTGTTCAGTGAAACTAGCAACGATCCCAGCACAAGTGATGTAAATGTTACTATATTTTTCATCTTAACGAAGTTATAATATGGGTGGGTTGGTTAACAAGTGGATGCCAAACATGATGCCCATGGAAATGTAAGGGCTCTTCGAGCTGATACATTGTTAAATCCCAAATCAAATTAGCAAAGTAAGTGTTACTTTATTAAATATGCTAGTTAATTTATAAAAATTACATTTTCAGAAAATTAAGCAAAAAAACTTTAGGGGCTATATAGCATCTAATGATACATGTCATTCGTTAATTTATCCCTTTTACAAAATGAAATTAATTATTCTTTTGCAATATTTATAAATTGAAATCAAAATGCCATTTTTATGATAGACCCCATGGTTGATTTACAAACGTTTTCAAATTCAAATTTTTAAAAATATATAATTAATCAAATTAAATTGTAAATTTACTAAAATAATTGCTTAACCTTACAATACAATTGCGCATTTAATTTTAATGTGCAACGGAATTTAAGTTGTTGTTAATTGTAATGAGTTAAATGTAGGAAGAATTTTCTAAACCAATTACGATTTACCTAACTATTCAATGCTGCTACATCCAAAGTCTGAATGTCGATAGTAAAAATACTGTATTATACATAAAAATATAAATTATTACGAGTTATGTTTTTTGTATTTTAGTGTAATTCGTGAAAACTTAATATTTTGTTATTTTATGTGAAGGCAGTTTCTTATTTGTTATTTTTGGTAAAGATATATCAGAAACAAAAAAATAATAGAAAAATTGCATTTGACATTTACAGATATTTTTATTTAACGTTATGATAAGTCCATTTTCAAGAGATATAACATTAATAAAATTAACATGTTAAGTGTATCTTAACGTTTTTAAACTACGTTTTATTCTTATAAATTACCCAGAGCATATTTTTATAAATTTTTATCAAAGAATATTCCAATTATAGAATATTAAATATTTTATAATTCTTTATTATTAGTTCAAAGATTATTTTTTGAAATCTGTACCATACTTTATTTTATTTTTTCGTTGTTGACGTTAATTTTTGCCAGCTTAAAAAAAAGAGCACATTTTTTTGCGTTCTTTAGAAATATTGTTCAGTGTAATTTTCCAAAAACAATTTTACTGCTAAAAAATGCTCTCCCATTTAATATCAAAAGCAAATGAGATTTTTACAAGTATTTATAACAATAGTACTATACAATAGTACTATATATTTTAATGGTACAAGGTTTGAAAAAGTATGTATAATTAAACTTCTAAATTTTTATGTAATTAAGTTGAAAGTTACCCCCCCCCCCTCTTGCCCTACCTGAAATAGTGTTTGCCCCCCCCCCCCCCTGAATATATTTTCTGGCTACAGGCCTGGCTCTACCTGTTCAATGCTATTTACGGTGCCCATGATTTTTAAGTCGTCTGCAAAGATGCTAACTCTACTTGTGCAACGTTCTTACTAATATCTTCAATAAATAATCATCATACACTCATTTAACATCATACACTCATTTTTAATTACCTTTTTCTTACAGTGTATTTTTGCTTTAAAAATTATTAAAACTAAAACAATAAAACAATTCTTCCGATCTTGATGAAATTTGTACACTTGACCTTTCAAGCAAGGGGAAGGTCAAAGTCTTCATGAAATATCAAACAACCACTCCCATCCCCCTTTCCCACCCCTTAACTCGCTTGACCCCTTTGACTTTTTATTAAAACCTAATTGTGATAATTCAATACTGTAACAATGCAATATTTCAACATTGGAATATATCTCACACGGTTAAATATGAGGATGGATAAACGATGTTTTCAGAATGGCTGATGAGGGAATATCGAAAATATACAGCCAAAATGTCACCAAATGAATACAAATGTCGCCAAATGAATTAAAAAATATCACCAAATGAACTAAAATATGGTCACTGTCTATATTAGATTTAAAAAAAACACCTCATCCCCCTTCCCGAATGAATGCAGAAATGATTTCGTACTAAAACCACTAAATGGTGCCAAGGTGAAGAAATCGGCCAACACTCTGCACAAAGCTATATATAAAGAAGAATGTCTGAGGATTTGTTTTTTTGTACAAATCTACAGTTTCATTCCGAGGCAACAGTTTTTTCGGCAATAGTCCAATTGCGGCCGAAGTGAGCCAAGTTTACCATATTCTCAAAAAAGAAAACAATTGTTTATCGCCCAGACAAAGTTGCCATGGGCCGCAATTGGAACTTTCTGGTTTTTTCTGGGGCAACGCCGAGCACTTCAGCTAGTCTGTTATAAAAATAAGTAAAGAATCAAGAGATATTAGAGTTGTTAAAAAAATTGTCACACAATAAATGATTGTGGGGATCAATAAGTAAGGCAATTGAGAAGGACACTCAGCAACAATGACACACTCCGTAAGACTGCATAAGATTAAATTTTATCTAAATTTATTATCATATTTTAAAAATACTTAAACGAATGAATAATAATTTTATCAAGATGTTTACTACCTTTACAATACAGTTTGCAGTTACAACCTGTTTGAACTTTTTTTTTTCTTCTTTCTGTTATTCAGATTTGAAAATCAATAACAAAATCACACAAATACAATTTAATCCACAGAAATTCTTGGTGCATTCCTTTTGTATTTTGCGATTAATATATTTTTCAAATCATTTTAAAACCATGAAACAAATGTAAAGTATACCCAGTAAAAGGTTTACTAAAAATTGGTTTTTTGAATTAAAAAAAAAAATAAGTAACCACTTTATGCTCATGCTTTAGGAAATAAATTTTAAGAAGGTTTTAATTAATTTGGTATGCTTCTTGTAGGTTTATAGATCATAAATTTAAATTTGGTTTTCTTTGGTTATAGGGGGAGGAATTAAAATTTATTGAACAATAAGCCATCAACGCACAAAGCTGTCTCCTGGGGGTATAGGAAAATTGTTTTTAATGAGAAAAATCAAGTATGTACAACGTACAGTCTCCAATATAACGTAAGATTTGGTTTGGGAATACTTTGTACGTGTGCCTTCTTGGCTTGCTTCTTCTTGCGTCTTCGGCAAGCTCTAGATCTCTCCGAAACTTGCCTTGAGTTTATACTTCTTGGTATAATTTTTTTCGACTTGAACTGCTTTTTGAACCTGATTAAGTTCCTTATGCCGTAATTGAACTTGAAAGTATAGTTTATAGTTTGGCTTCATAGTGAATTTTCGACAATCGTTACTTCTATTACAGACAATTTTCACACAAATTGTTTAAATTGCCAACTAGTCCAATGAAATTTCAGAACTCGTTATCTTCGACTTAAGCATGTATTCACTAGGACTCGTCCATTAGATCTGAAGTTTCAGCAGTTAAACAGATCAATATATGCATGGAATGTGACTAATTTCCCCCCTTGATTTGTAACCTTTATCCACTATAGGACGTAGGAAATGTAAATTTTATAATTTGTAGTTTAAATGTTATTATAGCTATTATACAGCGTGCTTAAGAACTATCTTTAGAACTTTGATACTCAATAAAACCTAAAAGAAATAAGATAGCTAAGTAACGTTGCTTGTATATGTAACAGCAACACATGAAGTTTTAATCTTCGGGCATGAATGCACTGTAGTAGAGCGAATATGACGTCATAATCGTGAAACCAACATCTCAGACCGAATGGCCTCAGACAGGTGACTTCTTTTCAAAATTATGAATTAAAAAATACTCGCGATTGGCTGATGAATCGGGAAATGTGTAAAAGTGAAAAATTATTAATGGAATGACGTAACTAACCACGTGTCTGAGGCCATGCATGTTGGCCTCACTTTGATGTTAGCGAGATTACAAAGATATGTTTTCTTTACCATGAAGGATCCATGCTCGAAGGTTTTAATTGAACACAGTTTTTTTTTTCAAAACCATTAACGAACCATTCAACGCACCATTCGAAAATCATTAACGCACCAATATGCCATCAACGCACAAAGCTTTCTCCTGAGGATGGGTAAATGAAAATTGATTTTACAACGCTTGTACATATAATAGCAACACATAAAATTTTATTTATAAACCTTTTTATGAAGGTTTTTTTAAAGTTATCTTAACTGCGTCCAAATAAAATGTCAGGTGTTGCTATTACATGTACAAGCAACATGGCGAAGCTATCTTATTTCTTTTGGGTTTAATTGCGCATGAAAGTTGCAAAGATAATTCTTAAACGTCCTGTAGTTTTACTTATAAATAAACCAGACTCGTTGTTTTTTCGAAACTTAAAACAACATGCCCCACTTGTCCTACCTTTATGTAGGACCGCAGTGATCCGACGCTGACCATGTTGAAGCCGTACCCGGACTCCGAAGGTTCCAGAATGGAATCGCTGCTGGACACCCATGCAGCTTCCAGCAGACTGGCGTAATCGGCTGGCGTCCTGTAAAACGTCGGATTTGTTTGACGACTCATGTTGCCTGTGGGAGAGACAAGACTCAAAATTAAGGGCTGAGCGTCAGCTCATGGAATCTTTTTGGCCGAGCGGTTAAAGGCATCAGCTGAGAATACTAAGATTCCTGGCTCGATCCTAGGCAATGGACTTGACAACGAAAAGTAAAAAAAGTAGTTTTCTTTTAATCGGAGGGTTGCCAGCTTCGCTACAAAATACTAGAAAAGTCGTTCAGAACATCCACAAAAATTAACGGCTTGTATGCGGGACTGGTGCTCGATAAATCTCATCGAAGGATTAAAGTCCCGACGTCTATTGAGGGCGTTGGGTGCCAGTTCAGGTGTTTCCTCGTCATCTGACCATGGTTCTAAAATAACGAGGTGCATGTATGAATGTGTGTGTGAATGTGTATGTGTTCCCGGGTCTTTCCTTCGAGATAGACCCTGAACCGTCGCCAATAGCCCACTGCTCAGCTCTAGTGCGACGTTAATTAACCAAACCAACTCATTGCATCTTTCTAGCTGCGTCCCACTCGTCTTTGTCCAGCAATCATTCTAGATTCACCTCTCATCTGTTTGATTTTTGATTGAGTCGATTTTTGAATAGTTGATTGATTAAATTAACGTCGCACTAGAGCTGCACAGTTATTAGCGACCGTTGGTCATATGAACAGTAGATTTTGGACCAAGTAAAGGGCAACAGATGTTACCCCTTGGAGCAGTCGATTAGGGTTATTCACCCCACCCCCCTATTCTTCGAGCAATCAGTTTTGGCACCGGGCAATGGCGCATTGCTTTTGAAAACAACTGGTACCCCCTTCGAGCAGTCGTTTGGGGCTACTCATCTATCCCGAGCAGTCAGTTTTGGCACACATTTTATTTACAACGCGTTTGACGAAAGTATAGCCCATCTAACTGAAACCGGTGCTTCAGTTAAATAGATTAGGTAGGAGGAGTTATTAAGCTTATAAGTGTTTTATTTGTTTAAAGTGTTACTCTAGACCCCATACACCCTCTTCAGCACGCACAAGACGTTTCACGAACCCCACTGCGCCCCGATACAGCCTCTCTCCTATTTTTGTATTTTGTTCATGAAATGTAATCTCAGAATCGAAGACATAAAGTTAAAATGTTGAGGGTAAGTTACATTTACCAACAAAAATAGATTTTCATAAATCTAAGTTATTGAAATTTAGAGCAGCAAATATTCTTTAAATGAACTAATAGTGTTAGTTGTCGGGAATTTGATTTATTACGCGTAAGAAATATTTTAAATTTAGATTTTACTCATTCTACCCTTTCTTAAAAGAGAACAAAATTATATTTGGTAGAATTATTTTTTTTAAATATATTTAAAAAATCGCAATAACAGCAATTTGATTAATACTCTATTAAAGGTCCAAAATATTTCAAAACGTTCTAAATTCCTTTATTCTTAAATTATTTACTCTGTTAGTTTCTTTCAATCTTAATACCTCCGTTGTTTTTCCTACTTAATTTTTAAAGTTAAATTTTTTTTAGTGAGGGTAAGTTACATTTACCAACAAAAATAGCTTTCCATAAATCTAAGTTATTGAAATTTAGAGCAGCAAATATTCTTTAATTAAAACTATAATATTGTTAGCTGTCAGGAATTTGATTTATTACGCGTAAGAAATATTTTAAAATTAAATTTTACTGATTCTACCCTTTCCTAAAAGAGAACAAAATTATATTTGGTAGAATTTTTTTTTTAATATATTTAAAAAATCGCAACAGCAATTCGATTAATACTCTATTAAAGGTCCAAAATATATCAAAACGTTCTAAATTCCTTTATTCTTATTCTTAAATTATTTATTCTTTTAATTTCTTTCAATCTTGATAACTCCATTATTTTTCCTACTTAATTTTTAAAGTTTTTTTTTTAGTGAAGCTAATGAGTCTGAATGACCTCGATACGAAAATTAAACATGAAACGGAAGGATGAGCAGCGCATGCACACAAGTCAACTACAAGTTTAAGTTCGTGTCGATACATTAGCTGTTGAGTACAGCGTGTTTTTGTAAGGTTTATTCGTTAAAATAGTATGTTAATGAAGATGAAAGAAGATTCACCTCAACAGTGCGCTTTTGTAGGGGAGACACATGGTTTTCTGTTGTGTTCCCTCTTATTCTTTTTAATATGGTTTAAAACATAGCGGAACAAACTATGGATTCCATAGTGGAATCTGAAAGTGTTTGCTCATTACATTTAGTATTGCAGAAGCTGTCAGATGCTTAATTAACAAAACTATTTCTTATTTAATGTTTTAAATTCTCATGTGGTATTTTTAAATATCACAATTAATACTCGCAATAATCGAGTAGTAAAAATTATTTTCCATATGGCGCTGCGAATGCTATAATTTTATTTGTGTTTAGTTTCTGTTATGTTCCAATCGTTATATGTTGTCTAAAATATTGAAATGCGCAATATTTAGAATATGAATGATTTTACCAGAAGAATGGAAGCACGATTCTCGGAAGAATAACCATCCGCCATCTTCTAACCACAGCAAAATCTTCTGCAATAAAGACACGCACTCTTGGTCTGTTAAGTACATTAACAACCAGTTGCTGAAGATGGCTCCGAACCTAAATTCGAAAAAATAATCAAATTCTAAAATTCAGTTCAAGAAATGTCTACGATGTTAAAAATGACTTAAAAATTACACTAAAGTTTCAATAAATGAACTTCGATTAAACTTTTTCTTCGAGAAATATGGAATAAATTCGTCAAAAATCAAAAAGTATTTCGTCGTTGTTGTGAGATATTGATAAAAATATTTCTCCATTTTTGATGATCTGCGTGAGACAGCATTTTTTTCAGGAGAAAGCATCAATTGGAAAAAGCATTTTTATTATAACAGGGTAATAGATAAATGGAATAGCTTATATAATTATGTTGTTAATTCTTCAGGTGTGTATAGTTTGAAAAGCGATTAGATCGGTAATGAGGAATTTTTAGGCTGTGTTAAACGTGATCAACCTTGTTGGGTTGGACATAGAGAATGTAGTTGGTCGTCAGTATTTGTATAAGATTTTTACAATATTATGGATTTTATCAGACAGCCGTAGCTCTCTCCATCATCTTGATAACTGGCTACTTGCTTGTGACAAAACCAGTACATCTACCTTACATAAACTAAAATTGATTTCTTTAGACCATGATATCCATTTTCAGTGGATTCCTTTTCATGTAGACTTACACGGCAATGAATTGGCGGATAAACTTGCCAAGGAGGGTTGCAGACTCTCCGCCCCCTCCTCTTGCGCCTTCACTTTCCTAGAACTTTATTCAGGGGAAAAATCTAAATCTTCGGCTGAGTGGAGAAAGCCCCTTACCCATCATTGGTATATGGGTAAAAAGCCAGGCCTGACTCTAGACCTCCCGTGTGACAGGGGCTCCCGGTCTGCCCTTTCTAGGCTTGCTATCGGACACATCAAGTGCCTCTCATTTTTTGAGGGCAGGAAGGTCTTCACCACCTGCACTAAGTGCCTCGACCATCAGGCTTCTGCAGAGCACGTAATGGAATGCATGGGCCCCTCCAGGAAAGATATCTACTGCGATCCTTTCCTTGTGCTCGACTTCCTGAGAGTCACTGGTCTCGTGGATCTTGTCTGACTCCGTCAGACTATGGAGGATAAGCAGCAACAACAACAACACAATATTAACGCTCAAGGCATATAAAAAGTGTTAAGTGTAAGTAAAAGATAATAAAAACATATTATGGAATACATGGAAAAAGAATATCTTGAAAACCATTATTTCGAAAAAAGTTGAAAATATATTTTGAAACAGTAATATATAGTACAGGGTTTTTAGAAGCTTCTGTCGGCAGTATTTTTAGCCAATTATATTAATATATTTCAAGATTATGATAAAAAAAATTTCATGAATATTTTCTTCCGTTATACAATATGTTATCCATGTCCCATACATGGTTTCATGGTAGAGACCTACCCTATCTATAAAATAAGCAAAGTCTGTTCGAAAGTTTGCCCGAGTACAGATAAACGATTGAAGATATGGTGTTTTCTTACTACTACTTCGTTTTTAGCGTGCTGCCGTAATTCTATTACTTTATAAATATTGACGAGCAACAACAGGCTTAAGGCGATCGATATCTTGTCACATGTACTTATTGCGGTAATAGTAATTGTTTGGTATAGCCTGTTAGATTTTTATAACTGTAGGTTATGTGCCTAGCAAAAAAAATTGAGTTGAAGTTGTTTTTACAGGTTTTACAAAGGATATCGAAACAAAATACAGTTTTTGGTGGTTTTTAATCTTACTACATAAAACCTTTAAAAAACATGTATTTTCCTCATAAATAATTTCCATGTTTCAAAAGTAAAAGCGTTTTGCAGTTTTTAAAGGTTTTTTTTACAGGCTTTATGAAGGATATTGAAACAAAACCTTTAATTTAATAGGACTTTAAAAAAAACGCAGTTTTTCCGCATGAACCTTCATTTTCGCAAATTTGACGAACTTTTTATGCTGGAGATCCTAAGTCGTTTGAGTTGAGAGTCACTAACGGAGAAAGAGTGAAACTTACTTTTTGGTGGGCATTTGCAGGTCAAGAACGTCGGCAGCAATGTATGAAATATTCGATGCTCTCTTGTTATTCTGTTCGTTGACATTTATGTAGTCCTCCATGAAATCCACTGCTGTCACGTGATAGGCCTCGGATGCCAGCAATCCGGTGTACCTTCTGCAAACATTAAAATATATATTATTTATAAACGATTTGTTCAGTATTTGAATTTCAATTGACGAATAGTTTCCTTTCAAAAGAACATTTGCCACCATTGAACTAATATTTTAAAAATAGGGAAGTTTTAGACTTGTTCTTTTCTTTTAAGTTCCTCTACAAACGTTATTAGAATAATTAACACGAAACTAATGGACTCAATGAAGTAAAATTTTGAAAATTGTTAATTTAAAAAACTTTATTGTTAGTTCTATATCCAAATCACAAGCTATCCTTTTATTAAATAACATCTAATTTTTGTTTGCAACTTAAAACAACTTTTATGATTGTATAATCAAACTATGCAGATAAAGTTCTGTCAAATTCATTCTTTGTACGATCAAAACTTTTTACACTTACACTGTAAAAAAAGGTACTACTTGTTTTTCTTTAAATACAATTGCTTCGTAAATGAGCGATGACGTACTCAAAATTTAAGTAACCGTACTTTCTCAGAAATAAGCAGTGTGATTTATATTGCTAATTTCAGCTTCTGTTAAAGCCATCTTAACAAAGCGACCTGAAACACTAAAAATAGTTGTTCATAAGATGGTTTTCCATATTATTAGATATCGATTGCTTACATGGAAACTGAGTTATTACAACTCAATTATCTTAATTCCCATTCTTTTGACACACTTTTTAAACATTTCTTCCGTTTACAACATCTTCAAGTCTCCCTGGTAGTATAACGAACAAGGCATTTGGCTGCGGTGCCTGCGGATCAGTCTTCGATTCCCGGTAAGTCTTGGTTGTAATTGTCGATATTTATTGAAAGGGACTTATGAAGATATTTTACGTAGGCAAGCAACTGCTCTTTTTGTTAATTTTTACACATTTTTAATTACAAACTTTTTCACAAATGAAACTTATATATTCGGAGTTATGATAAGCATCAAATGAACTCAAAAATTATTTACAATGCAATTGTACACAAAGAAAATAAGTAGGTTCAGGTTCTCATTTTTAAGTACAATTTTTTTTACACTGTGCAAATTAATGACCCATCAATTGTTTTTTTCGTTTACTGATTTATTATCATAACTAAATCTTAAAGGGAATTTCCCACATCACCTACCCAATTCCAGCTCCTAGTTCCAGGACATGTTTGTTCACAATGCTCGGAAGCAAACTGAATATTTCTTCCTGTTCGTCTATGTTCATAGCCGACGCCGTTTTGTCCAGCATCATGCTTTCTAGAGAAGGGGCGAAATTCTGCCAGTACTGCTGCATACGTACTCGAGTTCCTTAAAAAAAAATATTTTAATAATGATGATAATTGTACCGTGACACTGTATGAAATGTCGCCATTTAAACCAGTACGCTAATGAAATTGCATATTCAATTTGACAGCAAAAAAAAAGAACTTGCTAAGATTTAGTTTTCTACCAAAGTTGGTTAAGGTCAAAGTCGGTTTTCCTAATGAAATATGTCTGATATGCTAATGAAATTGCATACTCTATTTGACAGCAAAAAAAAGAATATGCTACAATTTAGTTTTCTGCCAAAGTTAGTTAAGGGCAAAGTCGGTTTTCCTAATGAAATATGTCGGATATGCTAATGAAATTGCATACTCAATCTGACAACAAAAAAAAGAACATGCTACGATTTAGTTTTCTGCCAAAGTTAGTTAAGGTCAAAGTCGGTTTTCTTAATGAAATATGTCGGATATGCTAATGAAATTGCATACTCAATTTGACAGCAAAAAAAAGAACATGCTACGATTTAGTTTTCTGCCAAAGTTAGTTAAGGTCAAATTCGGTTTTCCTGATGGAATATGTCGGATATGCTAATGAAATTGCATACTCAATCTGACAGCAAAAAAAGAACATGCTACGATTTAGTTTTCTGCCAAAGTTAGTTAAGGTCAAATTCGGTTTTCCTAATGAAATACGTCGGATATGCTAATGAAATTGCATACTCAATCTGACAACAAAAAAAGAACATGCTACGATTTAGTTTTCTGCCAAAGTTAGTTAAGGTCAAAGTCGGTTTTCCTAATGAAATATGTCTGATATGCTAATGAAATTGCATACTCAATTTAACAGCAAAAAAAAGAACATGGTACGATTTAGTTTTCTGCCAAAGTTAGTTAAGGTCAAAGTCGGATTTCCTAATGAAATATGTCGGATATGCTAATTAAATTGCATACTCAATTTAACAGCAAAAAAAAGAACATGCTACGATTTAGTTTTCTGCCAAAGTTAGTTAAGGTCAAATTCGGTTTTCCTGATGGAATATGTCGGATATTCTAATGAAATTGCATACTCAATCTGACAGCAAAAAAAGAACATGCTACGATTTAGTTTTCTGCCAAAGTTAGTTAAGGTCAAATTCGGTTTTCCTAATGAAATACGTCGGATATGCTAATGAAATTGCATACTCAATCTGACAGCAAAAAAAAGAACATGTTACGATTTAGTTTTCTGCCAAAGTTAGTTAAGATCAAAGTCGGTTTTCCTAATGAAATATGTCGGATATGGTAATGAAATTGCATACTCAATCTGACAACAAAAAAAAAGAACATGCTACGATTTAGTTTTCTGCCAAAGTTAGTTAAGGTCAAAGTCGGTTTTCCTAATGAAATATGTCGGATATGCTAATGAAATTGCATACTCAATTTGACAGCAAAAAAAAAAAACATGCTACGATTTAGTTTTCTACCAAAGTTGGCTAAGGTCAATGTCGGTTTGTCAAAGTCGGTTTTCTTATTTAAAAAAAAAAATTATTAGCAATTGACGTGTGTGAAGTATACACATGTCTTGTTTCAAATATTTCAATAAATTCAGCATCACGCTATATATTCCAAAACTTCATTTGACACTTTCCCCATTGTTTTGAAACGGCACGTTGCATAAAGTTATCCATTTTGTATTATTTATTCAATTGTTTCATGTTCCTACATATACCTATCTACCAAAGATTGTAGGTTAAAGTCACGTATGAGAGATTTATGAATATATATATATATATATATATATTCTAATTCATTTCTTAAGAAATTGGAATGTTTAGGAAATTGAAAATGCTGGTCTTAAACTATATGTAGCTATGGGGGTATTCAAAGCATATGTTAAGGAATTTTCACTGCTAGGGGCAAATGCTTTTCTATAGTCCATGATAATACAGTTGAGCCTCGATGTTAACAATAACTTTCTGTTTTCAATGCCAAAACTAAATAAATGTACTTAATTCAACAAAATTTATTAATGATTTTACCTCTAGAAAATATTTAGTACAGAAATAAAAGAATTTTTTTGTGTGTCAAATCCCCACGAGTGGTGGGGATTTTCTTAGTACTGGTGGGGAAATTGCCCCACTAACTCTATGTTAAAATATGCCCTGGTGTGTGTGTGTGTGTGTGTGTGTGTGTGTGTGTCTTACCTCTAAAGTTTAAAATTGTTTCGCTAATTACGAAGGAAGAATATTTAATTAGAAATGAGAATCCACCGATTATAATATCTCAAAGTACTTTGGTAATAGATTTTATAAAGTTACAATAATAATTTTTCATCATATAGAGTGAATAAATTTTAACCCTTACTGCTCGAAAGGCAAGTAATATAATATCCACATTATTAGATGTCGATTGCTTAAGTGGAAACTGAGTTATTACAACTCAAATATCTTACTTCCCATTCTTTTGGCTCACCTTTTTAACATAAGGCACTGGACTGCGGTGCTTTAGGATATGGGTTCGAATCCCGGTAAGTTTTGGTTGTAATTGTTGATATTTATTGAAAGTGATTTATGAAGGCAAGCAACTGCTCTTTTTATTCACTGTACTCATTTTTGTTTACATGTTGTTTTCAAAAATGAAACTTCTGTATTCGGAGCCATGATAAGCGTCGAATGTAGTCAAACATGAATACATTTTACATATTTCTGAGTACCTATTTTTAACAATGAACATAAATTCCAATTACTTATCTTTCATTTGAGACCCTTAACACTAGAAAGGCTCCGCTGCGGAGACATTACAGCCTTTTTACATGTGTTCGCAGCGGAGCCTTTCAAGCGCTAAGTGTTAATATAATTAATTTAATTATATAAATATTAAAAAAGCAGTTTTTTAGTGGGGATTTGACACACAAAAAAGCCGTCTGAACAGACAGACAGACAGATATAAAAAAAATTTCAACATAAAATATTTATATGAATTTAAAATTTATGTGTAATACAAAGAAGAGCTGGAAATCCATGGACGACTTTAGTCGTTCAGCTCCATCAGAAGGTTAAACCGGGTTCTTGACGTGGGTCCCCCCCCCCCCCCCCCCTATACATGTATACAATCCATATCCCATTGTCTCAAATCTCATTGTAGATGTAAAATGAAAAATCCCATTATATTCAGATTGACAGCGAATTCCGCTATTATACATATACAGTGAATTTTCCAGTACATTATGAAATTTCTCATCTAAATAAATACGTTATTCTATAGATGCGCAACTAGATCCACCCATATATAATTTTTAAAAAATCTAAGAAATATTAGGAAGCTAATTCAAAATCTTACCTTCATCACCTTCACAAAAATCAACAGAATATATCCCATTATGCGTTTGACAAGCCATAGTGTTAGTAAATTAACCGAATTAATATAATTTATTGCAATACGTGTTCGGAAATTTCCAGACAGAGCATGCTATATATCCATGTGATGCATTTCTTCACAGAATTTAGTATATGGAATTTAGCACGTCCCAGAAAGAGCTTATGCTTGTTGCATCATTGTGTAAACTGTGCAGTTTTGAAAGAGTAGAAAATTCAATAAAACGCGTCAGCCGGTTTGGGTTCGCAAAAAGAAGACACCGACATTGTCTACTCTGTTCGGGTAGCTTTGAATGGTTCAGCAAGACTAAGGCTATTTCTTTTCTGAATGTAATTATATTTAGACCATTTGAAACCGCATTAGAATAAAACAGTTTTGTTTTTTGATTATACTTAGCATATTTTAATAATATTGTCTTGCAGTGTTAAATGCTTTCTTTTGCTAATTTTGTATTAATAAAAAGTCCGAGAAATCCATTGAAAGTTAATGACATAAACATTTATTTTCTTGGATAATTTTCAATTTAATGTTACTTTGACTGGTTTTATATTAGGTTTAATCGCAAAAACGTTTTTTGACATAAATGCATTTTACGTGTCCATCATGTTACAACGGGGTTTAATCTCTGATACATGTATTCTTTTTAACGGCCACTAAGGATCTATGATAGGATGGTAAGAGTAACTCATTTCTGATCGAAAATTATATTCAAGATTTGGTTAAATACAAGTGAAAACCTCCACAATTTATAGGGAAGAAACTGTAATATTTTTAAATGCATTGTTTTTAAATACAACATAACTGAAAAATTAATACGCTAAAAGTCATTCAAAATAAGCGCAAGAATAAGGAAATATAGATTAGGAATTCTATGTAATATTCTTCAAAAAATTATTTGTAAACGATATAACTTTATAGTAAACTAGTACATCGATTATAGTGTGTGAAACTTTATAAATGAAGCCCATATTTCCTAAAGCTCGATCAAAGTTATGAAATGTAATATATATGGACGTGATCTGAACCCCTCATGAAATATGTAAAAAAAATCATTAATATTAGATCAATATTTTTTAATTATGCCAATAATATGTATAATTAATTATTTATTTAATTAAACAATATGCTTTATTAATTACCTAATGAGCATTCATTTCGTAAAATTCTCAAAATTTTTAGCTTTAATTTTCAATAATTTTATTACATTTTTCCTTTTTCAGAAAGGCATTTCTTTAATTTTTTTTATACTCCATTTTATTTCATCACTTCTTAAAATCTTTAGTACTGCTCCAAATTAATTTTAAATATTTTATTAAGTTTGGAACCATGTGTAATTAAAACACTTGTTAAAAATAAGTCGAAGCAAATAAGCAAATCACCGTAACAATCAAATATACAGCTCGATGCACTTACCACTGGAATCCACTTACATATAGTCAGTGAAACCATAATCAAATAAAATTAAACTATTAACATATTTTTTATAACATTAGTTTGTTACACGGTAGAATATTTTTATCGTACAAGGTATGTTTCTTGAAATATTTTAACAATTAATATCATTTTAATGGTTTAGCGTACGATAAAAAAAAATGATGGAAATGTGTTTATTAAATCTTGAATTATAACATTCTAACAAATAGGCACATGCGATGATTTTAATATTAGCTAATATATACAAATATATTTAAATTGTTTCTTAATATCATATTTCATGTTTAAAATTTTAATTGTAAATTTCAGCAAAATATTAATATTTGAAAAATTAATATTTATTAAAATATTGTCTGCTCTAAACACAAGATTCTGCATTTATGTTCTTTAAATAAAACACAGAATCAGGACAAAACTAGTGTTTATGTTCTTTAAAGATTCATATAGGAGTCAATAAAATCATTATTATTTAAAAGGTAATACATTTAAAACAATTTTAGAATTTAATCTAAATTCTAAAATTTTTATTCTGTTTCCGAAAATCAATTACATTTATTACCGCAGTCCACACAAAATCGCCAAATTGTCGATCATTTGCCAAAGCTGTTAACTCTTTAGCGAGCGAAAGGATATTTTGTCCAATAGTTGCTGAGTGAGCAGATACAATTTGAGCTTTTCAATTGCATGCAGCTAAATAGTTTAGTTGCATGCCCGATAGTTGCCAATGTACGGCTAGCCTTTGAATAGCATAGCAGCCATAACATTTAAAAATACTAACTTTAGAAGTTATTCAGCTTGGCGAGGAATCTGCATCGAACCCAAAATCTCATTCGAAAAAGCAGATATCTGATCAAAACATTTGTAAAAGTATATTTAAAAAAATAAAAAACTCACCATACGAACTGACAGTCATATTTCTGTGTTATTTGTTACAAATTAAAATAAGTTTTAAAGTTTAAAATAGAATTTACTAAAATTAAGTATACGAAATATTCCTAAACTATTGATACGACGTGTTTATTCAGATGGATGTTTTATAGAAAGACAAGCCAATACAGCTGTCTTCACAATCTCCGTGGTGAAAAGAATAAACAAAACGATTATTCCGCATATCGGTGGACGATCGAGAGTTCTAGATATTCGTTTTTGCATAGTCCTGTCAAGTTTTATATCGTGCAACAGAAAAATCATATCTTTGGTGTTAGTTATCTAGTAAGAATATTATAAAAACTAGTTAGTATAGTAAGAAAAAAGAGGGGATCAGATAAGATTATTCTATTTTTGTTTAATTCAATATGAAGAATGTATTCGTATTTGTAACAATAGAACACGAAAAAACTTTATCACTGATCAAGGATAGTAAAGACTATATATAGAAGGTGCGCTCGTTTTTCGCTTTTTGAAAGTGGGCAAGGAAAAGCAACTAAATGACGTCATTTTAGCTCCGCCTTACTATCGGTTTTTGATCATTCTCATTGGCTGTGTGTTTCAAGCATTGCTAACTTAGGTTCGATCCCGGTTGGGTAACAACTGGTGATTTAATTTTTAATTAGCAAAATAATGTAAATATCTGTAAATAATTGTGTTCAGGTAACATCACTACTAATCCATCCTTGTTTTGTTATGTCCCCGTATTTTACTTGATTGAAATTGTAACTCATTTAATATGTCCAATACAAATGCATTGACCGGATAGTTCCGACCACTATTTTACTCTTTCAAAATTCATGGGCATGCTCTCGTGGCAGCTAATATTATTTTAATACGCTTAATTTATTAAGCAACTCTTTTGCAATTTTTCCATACTAAATGCAATCCTTAAAATATAATTTAAACTCATAAAATGCAGTAAAAGTAACTAAATAAAGTTAGCTTATCACTTTTTAATAGTTCACAAAAAACGAATAGATGGCAGCACCATTAAACAACGCGCCCGCATCTAGTTCAGCCTTGCCATTGGTTCAAACGAGAGCATTAGACACGCCCACAGAAGGCGAAGTAGGCGTCACTATGACGTCAAATAGTTGCTCTCTCCGCCTTCCGTCAGGCAGCGCGAGTACGAGCACACCTTATATATATATATATATATATATATATATATATATATATATATATATATATATATATATATATATATATATATATATATACTGTAAAACAATAAAATATATTAAATTAAAAAATATAAATAAAAATAAAACACTTTAGTTAAATTAAAATAAAAAATATGGCAAAAGTGAAAAATCCAGGTAATAAAACTAAAATATGAATTATTAAAGTAAAAGTTATACTAATAAATATTTTATTAAAATTGTTACAGTATATTTATTGTTATTATATATTGTATACAGTATATTTATTATACAATTTATTGTTTTACAGTATATTTTTATCATTATGCTTCATGCAGCTCTAGCGCTGATTCATATTTGATTTTCTATGCTTTTTAATTTAATTATATAATTTTGTTTATCATTTTCCATTGTTATCTACTTTGTTTTTATTGTATATATATATATATATATATATATATATATATATATATATGGTCTTCACTATCCTTGATCACTTATAAAGAATTAAATGGCAAATTAAAGGCAATAAAAATAATTTTCTGATATATTCTCTAAAAATATTTTCTTTTCAATTAGAATTTATTGTTCATATATACTACTAGCTGAAATACCCGTTCTACGCACGGGAAGGAAATAAATTACAAAATTGATACAAATACAATATTTATAGCGAAATAAACAATATTCTTCATTTGTCACCCATGAGGGGGAACCACAGTATTAAAAGTACTAATTTGAAACGAAATTTTATTGGCAAGGTCCTGCAAGAACTGGAAAGATTGCTAATATGAAGTTGTCTACACAATAACGTGAATATGTATGCATTACTCCCGTTGATCACCATCCATATTTTAACTTTTAGTAACATTCCAAAGATTTAAACGGGAAGAACTCTTATAAATGTTAATAAAAATTATCTGAAAAAGTTTTATTAGACACCTATGTCAACATTTGTCGTTAAGTTTCACAAATTGGTGAAAATATAAGCAGAAAAAAAAAACGAAAAAGAATTTTAAAAGGTTTATTTGCCAAATTCAAGATTTTCATATTTTTTCTTTTGTACGGTAAACCTTATCAATAAGCGAGAAGGGATGGTTCCCCAGCACTTTTTTTAGATTTTGTCCCCGAACTTTTTAAATATTTAACTTTTTTAAATAAAAAATAAATCTTATTTTTTACTTCATTGAACTTTAAATCAATTTTTTAAAAAAAATCGAATCAATCCCCCTACCCACTACTACAGAAGATTTACGCAAACCCAATCCCCCTCTGACACTTGTACCACGTGGGGGGAGAGTCTATAACAACAGTTTTCGATTCCGCCACATAACTACTCGTATAGGCATACCTTCATATAAAGAAAGGTAGGCCGCATAGATCAAGCCGATTATTAACCCATTCCGCCGCTGACCGTGAAGGGAATGTCGCCCTTAACTGCAGGCTATTTCGTTCACTATATTACTCCCAGGGGAACCGTGTTATGGGCTATAAATGACCTACCATGGTATAGGAAAGAGAGTCGCGTCGATCAGGTCGTTTGTTAACCCATTTTACCCTCTGATCTTTATACCGCATGAAGGAAAATGTCACCCTTGATGACAGGCAGTATACACTTTCACTCCAATAATTCTATGGAAAATCAGCCTTCGTGGATAAATGACATAACATGGAGTAGAGGAAGGTAGGCCGCGTCAATCAGATTGACCATTTATACACTCTCCCTCTGACCTTCCTACCACGTGGGGTCCAAAGTATTCATTAACCAATTATTACGGTACCGAGTGGCTTCTACCTACCAGATAGATTATTTTTCTATGTAAGATATAAGTAACAACTCTGTCAAAATTCATCTTCCTGGTTATACAGAAAGTTAGAAAATTAGTGATGAGTCAGTGGATAAGTGGCAAGATTTACTTTTGGCAGTTAGAGTTTGAATTTTTGAAAATGAACATCCTTTCTTAGTGAGCAATTTTGGCTTAAAATGCCATGCTCCATGCCAAATTTAATTTTGATAGTTGTTGTAGTACGGAATATCCCGTTATCCATTCATATTTTCACCATTTTGACATATATTTTATAATTTTTTGACACTAATTTCGCCATTTATATGTTATTTTTACAAATATGATCATATTTTAGTTCATTTGGCAATATTTGATTCATTTGGCGAAAATTTTTATTCATTCGGTGAAATTTTAATTTATTTGGCGATGTTTTTAATAACTTGCCGTAGGTTTTATTTATTTGGCGATATTTAGTCATCAGCCAATCAGAATGCTCCTGATTACATAATATTAAAATTTTCCATTGTTTCAATTTTATATTTTACATTGTTACATGTTCTCCATGTTAATCCTATGGGAAAGTTTCTAAAAAATTGTTATTTTGGCATTTCGAGTTCGAATTTTTAAAAATCCTTTCGTAGTGCATCTCTACGGCCCAAGCTGAATCTGTGCTCCAAATTTCAGCACTCTAGGTCTTTTAGATCTGTAGATATCCAAACTAACGTCGCCACAAACATCGAAAAAGGTATTTCGTATATCGAACGGGTATTTCAGGTTTTTATATTATTTTTACATATATGATCATATTTTAGTTCATTTGGCGATATTTTATTAATTTGGCGAAATGTTTTATTCATTCGGTGAAATTTTAATTTATTTGGCGAAGTTTATTAATTTGGCGACAGTTTTTAGTTATTTGGCGACAGTTTTTAGTTATTTGGCGATATTTAGTCATCAGCCAATCAGAATGCTCCTCGTACGTTACATAATATTAAAAATTTCCATTGTTTAAATTTTATATTTTGCATTGTTACATGTTCTCCATGTTAATCCTATGGAGAAGTTTCGAAAAAGGGGTTTTACAACCCCTTAAATCCGTTCGATCGGAACAAAAATAGCTTACTTTTCCTATTTAAGGTATAAGGAACAAATTTGCCAAATTTCATCTTCATAGATATACGGGAAGTTGGAGAATTAGTGATGAGTGATGAGTGGGTTTTTCGCATTTATATATATAGATAGTTGTAGTAAGCTAATGAAATATTTTCTTTGGAACATCATTAAAACTTTTCATTACTATAGAAAACGTTTTATTTTATTTTAAGAGTAAAGCAACAACATTACACCTCAACTATTCGATTGAAAATTGCAATTTAGGTATTTAATAAAAGAGATCTCAACCAAACGGACTTTGTGATCATTTTCTTTATTTAGCTTAAAGCTTTTACAAAACCTTGTGTTGTAAAATTTCAGAAACCATTTTCCGCAGTGTTCACGTTTAAGAAAAGTGATAGCTGTGGTATGTCCAGATTCTTTACACATTTTCATATCAAATTATTTGTGCGTCATGCAAACTCTTGACCATTCCATCAATCTTTCCTCTATGATAGGTATGACCACATCCCATCCTAGATATACGACGTGAAAAATGAGCAATCATAAATAAAATTTTGAATTATTAAGTGTATAAAAACTAAAAAGTGTCATCAAATAAAACTTAAAGAAGGAACAATTATAACTACTATTGTACTGCATGTTAAAATTATATGTGTGAATTATAATAGCTAGTAGAAATAACATTGTTTTAAAAATTGAAACAAGAAAACTTCGAACAAGGAAAATATCGTGTTTTTTTGGTGGCCCCATCCGATTGACGAAGATGTACTTGGAGGAAAGATTAGACACCCATGTGTCCCATAGAGTATAGAGATCTACTCGTGATCTTGGGACACTTTCGAACCATAGTAAGGGGGAAGAATTTTTAAAACGGATTTGGTCTGAAGTATGTTGTTTGCGGCATAACAGGTAATTACACCCGTCGGACAGGTGAGGTTTCGCTAATGGTTTAAACAGATCGTCTAGGTTGCGCTTTTCAGTATTTCGACACCAGAATGGCCATTAACAAAATCGCGTGCTTTGAAGGATTGTTAACAATCCCTCCTTCCGACAGTTACATGCCTCTTATTGTAACGCTCTTTATCCTCCCTCTCAAAGTGAAATTCTTCCCTTTCCCCCTTTTAGGAATGAGCCCACATCCAGTAGAACTTTACTGTTACGTAGCCCCCGCAAAAAGGTTAACATCGAGGTTTAGCTATCTTATCAGAATTTTTTAAAAGATTGGAATAATATAGTTATAAAGTATATCATATTTGATACCAAAATATACTTTTTCTAACTTTTGAATATAATTGATTTTGCATTTGGTCTACTTTCTTCTATTTACTTACTATTATAGTATTTTCCTTTAAGTCTTCCGTGGTGTTGACTGTGTAGGGGTGTGCCACATGTGCCGTCGCACAGGCCCCAAGCTTTATGTGGGGTTCCGTGTTGATAAGAAAAAAAAATTAGGAAATAGATTTTGAACGCGAAACATTTGTAAATCATTTACATGGGAAATCAGAATAGAAATATCATGTTAGAGTGTCCATTACGACACAACTTCGTGACGACTACTACGATTGACATAAATTTGGCTTTTCGTACAATAGGTAATTAAGCACCCATAAATATAAAATCGCGAGATAAAGCAAAGCACATACGGGCCGTGGATGGGAGGGAGGGACCACGGCGCGGCCAATCCCTATCATTACAATATGCTGAAATGACACCTCAAGTAAATCCCTTCTGACCTTGCTCCAACGATCGATTCGATTCCTTCGATTGTTTTATGTATAATTTTATTTAAACTAGACTCCTTTACTGCGGATTTTTCAGAAAAAATATTTTAAATAAAAATGAATTTAAAAGAAAAAAAATTATCTTGTCGATACAGATATAATTTATACAATGCAGTTTTTTCATCTATTGATAAAAAATAAAGGTACAAAACTGGTCTAGGCCGATACGTGTAAGTATAGAAACCTGTCTAATTTCTCATATTCACTAGTGAATCTTCAGATACACTGAACCTTCCGATCACAAGATCACTACTTTTTTTACTTTTCTTGTAGCGTTCTAGGGTCTTTCCTATAAAATGGTTCCCGAGCCATCACTAACAGCCCATTGTGAATCCCATGTTTCAATATTAAATGTAGAGTGATAAAAATTTTACATTGATTAAAAAAACTTATTTAGTTCACAAAATACCAAACAATATTTTTATATACAAAACAATGCGGAATTTTGAACAAGTGTTTTTTTTTTCATCCTTTCTGTGCCAGCTTCGCTACAAAAATACTAGAAAGTCGTCCAGAATATCCAACAAATTATACTTGCGTGTATACGGGACTGGTGCACGATAAATCTGATCGGGGTCCAAAGTCCCGATGTCTATTGAAGGCGTTGGGTGCCAGTTTAGGTGTTTCCTTGTCATCTGACCATGGTTCTAAAATAACGAGGTGCATGTATGAATGTGTGTGTGAATGTGTTCCCGGGCCTTTCCTTCGAGATTGACCCCGAACCGTCGCCAATAGCCCACTGTGCAGCTCTAGTGCGACGTTAATTAACAAAACCAAACCAATCATTCTTTCTGATGACATCACCTACATACAGTATATAAGTCATATGCATTACAAATAAATTATTGTTGGCAACACTGTTGTTTATAGTTTGTTTTTGTTTATATATTGCACATTTTGAACAAGTAAGTTATTTTACTGAAACATTTTACGCAAATTTTTAAAAATTCCTAAAAACATTTGTTATAAATGTCGTGTAATAATAATGTTTCACTCCATTTTCGATTCCCCGTATGACAAGTGGAAACAATATATTATTAACAGGATTATTCTAAATTGTGAGCTTTTAAGTTAGACGAATTATCAATATATTTTCTTAGTGTAGCTCTTAATTTTAACACATAACGCAAACGATCAGATATATACCTTTAATAAAATTATCGCAAAACATTGCACACAAATTATATTTACTGCAATCCCTAATAAAGGTGTTAAGATATTGCTAAAGTCTAGCAAATATCCTCGGGATATTCAAAGGAAACTTAATTTCAAATGCTAATGAATGTGTAAAACAATATCCCTACCTCTTTTGTGGTATATCTGAACTAATTATACAATCACGTTTTAACAAAGCTTAAAAAAAACTAAAGCATGCAAAACTATTTTCGAAAATATCGTAAAAACATCCAATATGGCGGTGAAATTAATTTAAAGGATAAACGAAACCGGTAAAACTAAAGAAAACGGCAAGGTAACCAAAGACATAACCTTATCGCCAAAATTTTTACAAAAACTGCCGTATTCTTACGTCTAACTGCAAAACTTGCTGGATATACCATTGTCAACCACAGAAGAAAGTAGAAGATGGAGATAATTGTATGAAACTTCATAGAAAGTAGCTAGTAACCCTACATTCCGAAAAAGTAGAAAAACAAACCAAGCTGGGAGTGCATTTTCAATGAGGGCTGCATTGTTTAACATATGTTTTTTAGATCATAAAAACTTATCTAATGACCATTTGTGAAATGCAGTACAAGTTCCAAATCAATAATAGAATCCATTATTTCCACTTCATAAATAAATTAAATTATCGCTAAGCACTGGAATTAACCAGTGCATTGAAATAGTGCCAAACACTTCGCCAGGATCTACTTTTTAAGCAATTTCCCATTGCAAACAGAGTTTGCACTGGAGTGCACATCTATCTTCTTCTTTCTTCCATGTTGCAAACCTAAAACATGTTGAGACTGTTTGAGAAAAAAATCTTTCTTGTACTTTAAAAAAAAAAATACAACTATATATGTAATTAAGGAGTTTTTAAAAATGGCAACTATATAATAAATTTAATTTTAAGCAATTCTTTTCAACACTTTTGTAAAAATATCAACTACAGAATTAAATCTTGCAAATGGTAATATCCATTAATGGATTCCAGAGAAAAAATAACCAAATTGTCTTTCAACTAATGTGTTAATATAAAGTTTCAATAACTTTGTTAAACAGCTCATTTTTTATAGTTTAGTTGGTTTTAAATGTATGTTTATCAATCTCAACATTTAAGTAATAAATGTAGCGTCAGATTTTTCTTCGGAGAAGTTTATCAAGCGACCCGGTCGGGCTCGCAACGCTAAGCCAAAAAAGAAGAAATAATGCCAACTCGTCAAAGCAGCCAACAAGAAACGAACGCCTGACGGGACTAAGCTTATATATACACTGCACAACTTCCAATGTTAAACCGCGTCCATAAAACTTATTCCAGAAGCAGAACTACATTTCATAAAAAAATAAAACCAGTATTGGTGGAACCGTATCAGTGAAATCTTTAATTTAATACAAGAATATTGTTTTTTAATTGAAAATTAACGGAGATACAGGTTTTTAATTTGCGTAAAGTTAGTCAATTTGTCACTTTTTCAAATTATGAAGCCCGAATTTGTCAAACAAGCTAGACACTACATCATTTAACCAATTCTTTTGATTAATAGCTTATATAATAGCTTTATGGTATCAATAAAGTCACATGTTATTTTTTGTTTATAATAGAATTTATTTATATGTTTAATTAGCTAAAAAAATTATTAAAAAATGTAAGCCAAATTTTTCGCCGTCAGGCAATTATTACCTAAATATTAAGTCCTTCCACTTTCCGGTCGCCAAGGAAAATTATGTTTTAGAGCGACTTAATGAAAGTTCAAATTATCGGTAAATAATACGCTCTACAAAATAAAAATTATATCTTTTGTAAGATAAAAATTCCTTTTATTCGATGCAAAAAATTTCATATCACTTGGACAATTATTAATGAAGATATAAGCATTTAAAATAATTAAGGTTATTGAATATTTTTCCTGCTGTTTCTTCGCGGAGAAAGAAAACCGCTACCAAATACCTAGAGCAACCATCTTTCCTTACATCACAAATTCAACAGGGTGAAAGAATGAATGGGGGGAAGCGGGGTGATTCAACACCGATGACTGCTGCATCATATTCTCCTTTCAAGCTTTTTGATACGGTGCGTGGGATTAATTTTTCCTTGAATTATCGGATTTACCTAATGACATGGGAAAACAAATAGTAATTTTTAAAAAGTGGTGATTGGTCTGACATTCTCCAAAAGGAGAATGTCAGGAGAGAAATACAGTAAAGTTATGATGCAATGTTTTTTAATCTTGAATATATTTTGCAAGAAAAAGTGGGCCCTATCAGCAATGGTGTGCCTACCAGCACTAAATATTTTAAATTAGGCCCTGTGTAAAGTACCCAATTCCAAATAATTTTTTTTGTTTTCATAAAACACTAAAAAACTACAAGTTGAAAAATGGTGACTGCAGGCATCAAAATTAGACAGCAGATACAAGTTTAAACTTCAGATATAAAAATATGGTTCAGTAATTTTGTATTTGTACTATTTACTATACCTATTGCATGATAATCAAGTCAATCTTCACTCTCATTCTATTATAAAATTAAAGATTTGTCTATTTCATTTGCAGTTAAGAAAACATGCTACTTTCTGGTTATACTTTTGGAAGGCGTTTGATCTATGCTGGCTAATTTAACTTTGGATACTCCTGTCAAGCAGGCAACTACAAAGATGTTGGATGACTTTCTCTATACAGGGACAGATACTCAGGACTATCACAAAAAGTATTTAAACTTGAAGAGGAAATTTAAATTTCTGTTATATGTAAGTCATGAAATAGTTGTGCACATTTTTAGTTACACTTTAGTAGCAAATTAACTTATTAGAAGCTTACAGGAATTCTATATTAATTCAGAATAAGGTAATTTCCCATTGAAGCTTGTGAGAATGGCAGTAAGATTTCTTGCTGCATCACCTTTATATAAGCTTGTAATTTTTGTCAAAACTACTTGGAAAATATACTTTGTTGGCCTTACCTTACTGGGCCTAGAGCCTGTAGTTGGTCGACATTATTTGTATTTGTATTAAATCAATGTAAATTATGTAATTGATAACTTTTGCCCCCAGAACCAAACTTTGCCAAATAATGAATATTCAGTATTTTTTTTTAAGCTAAAAACTCATTAGTCTTTTTATTAATCGTAATGGATTTTTACATGCTGAATTCATAATAAATTATACTTATCCTAAAGATTTAATAATATAATGTTTGATTATTTGTTTCCTCTGCGAGAATATTTTCATTAACATTCATAATTTACAAATATCTTTTAACTTGAGACCAACTGAAATAATAATTGTAAATATAGCTAGAAAGTGTTTCTAACTGCTATCAGTATGGATGGTTAACCTTTATTTCCAGAAGCAGGAAACATTTACGAAGAAAAATTTTAATTATTACGAAGATACATTTTAAGTGTTACTATTTGGTTGCCAAATAGTAAACTATTAAGCCAAGTCTAATATTCGGTTGTGCCGCCGAATAGGCAGTATACCAAATATCCGGTGCATTCCTAATAACTAAATAAATATACGAATTTCTTGAAATATAGTTTTTAAGTATCTTCTCAACTTAGTCTACTAAAATAATTTATTGGAGAATTTTTTAATCCGCCACACAAAATAATGAATAAGTTTGCAACATTTTTTTAAGCCAATCAGGATGTTTTAAACTTACCAAAATGGATACTGTTTGTATAATCCTAACTTTCCAACTTCAAATGTTTGATGGCTATATTTCATTTGATAGATTATTAAATTTACGGAAAGAAGATAACTTCCTTACATAAGAAGTATGTCTTGTATTTTCTCTTTTAGTATTAAAAAAAATTCTTAGACAATGCAATACTAATAAATCATATAGGCTTACATACTTTGAATTAGTTCAAAAATATTCTGACTAAAAATTTTGATAGAATAAAGTTTTAAATAAAAAAGAGTTATTCTTTAAAAGCAATTGAGAATTAAGAAAGAATTAACATTTCTTATTTTATACGTCTCCTCTGATGGGCTTATTTCTATGTGCAGGCATGAGTCAATACAGAATAGATATATATATTTTTTTAAATATTTTAACAATAAACCACTAACTGTATTAAATAGTATTTTAAAAATTATTTCACAAATTTAAACAAAGAAAATGTTTATTATGATGCATTTATTTTCAATAAAAAATTAAGTAGATACGTATTCTGGCCGAATAATATTTGTCACTATTTTCACTAACAAAAGTAAGCTTATGGCTGCATAATTAACATATTTATAACATGTGACTGCCTTCCATTATAAAAAAAAATATTAAAATAGCCCTTGTGTAAAATTTTAAATAAAAATTAAGGTAGTATTGCACTGTATTTAACCAACTAATAAAATAGAAATAAGCCGACTTTTAAAGAACAAGCTACAAAAAAAAAACTTCAAACTTGTTTTCATTTATATTGAATTTCTAAATAATGCAGTCCTCATGCTTTTTAAATGCAGTAAAATATAATACATTTTTACTCAAATTATTCTAACTTACATCACTAAATATTTTATAATGTAGAAATTAAATCAAGTTTAAATACTACAATTTTTTTATTAATCAAAATCTTTTGCACCATCTAAATAATGCGGTTTTAAGAGATTGTAAATAAACAGTCTCTTGTAGGGATTTATCTTATAATGACCATGTATAGCCTATAAGAACAGTGGAAGTCTAGCTATCAGCAAAAAAAAGCAGTAATATTCTATTCAGTATAATCAACTGGAAAGATAATATAAGCAGGTCAGCTTTTATATATTAATAGATATAGAGTTGTAGATTTCTTTTCTAAAATATTGCTATTTTAAGGTTTGAGTAAGTATTTAATGAATTGTCAAATTTTACAGATCTTTAGCAAACAAACCTAATTCTTTGTTTAATGCATTTATTTCTCTCAATCAAGTATTTATACCGCAAAAAAAATGCTCAGTCTAAGATTGAATTTGTTAATGTATGATCATGAATATTTCATTTGTACTCATGGACAATTTTCTATGGACAAATATTATTGATGCAATAATCATCTTCATTTGGCATAGTTATAAAAAAAGGAACAATTATTATTACAAACCAAGGTTGTGATTAATAAAATTACAGAATAGTTTTCCAATTTGAAAAAAAAAAAAAAATGTAGAAATTCTCATTTAAAGATGCAATACAAATTTTAAACTGAATTCCTAAAAAAAAGGTAAAAATCTTTATCTAAGTTTATAAATGTTTTATAAACATATAATTCACAATAAATGTTAATTTTATTTTATTATTTTATTCCAGGAAAACGAGAGTTTTCAGGAGGAATTAAAAAATGCTCAAAGAAAACTACTCAAGATTTCTCGTGATAAAAGGTATTTTCATATTTAAAAACTTAAAATCAATTACAAAACAATAGAAAGTTCGAATATAAACAAACTATATGTGTTCTTTACATTTTAATGTTGGAAAAATATCATCGACTTACGATTAATTTAAAAATAAATCAGCCATTACTAGAAAAGCAAGGGTAAATGTCACTGCAAATCACTAATCCTCAGCTCAATTTATTAAAAACAAAAGCTCAGCAGAAAAATTGAATTAAGTGTAATATCTAAAAATTGATTTATATTATCCAAAGAATAGAATATTTTTTTTCTCCACATTTTGAAGGGCCCAGTGTTCTCCACACATAGGTCCGAAATTTGTACAAATTAAAATGTATTTTGTTAGTTACATGCAGGATTGTACTTTACTTGTAATAAGTTGTGAAAAGGTAAAATAATGATAATATCTGTTAAAATATAAAATGTTAAAGATCAGATATATATGATACATTACACTTTGTTTCTGTTTACCACATAATCACTATGAAAGGACTGTCATCATTCTTCCTCTAGACCCTTCAATTATATATAATGATGTTTTGATTAATTATAATTAAAAAAAAAAGTTATTCATGAAATATTAATTTATAAACTTAAGAATGTACATACTTTGATAAACAAATTTAACTACTCTTTATTTAATTTAAAAATTAGCATCGTAGACATTAAAGATGACAAACGATGCACTTAATCTACGAGTTCCTCTATTCTTGAACTATTTTCCCTACAACTGATAATATTAATAAAAAAAAGAGCAAAGTATTAAAAACACCATTTAAATATTGTGAAGAGATAAATACAATTAAATAATAAAACTATTTTATAAATTAATTAAAAATTCAGTCATTTTAGAAATTATTATCCATGCATACTAAAAAGGGGAAATACAGAATACTGAATTAGCCGGTTAAGTCAAGTTATATATAAACCACTAACAAGAGAACACGGCTTTAGTATCCTGATGGTGAGACCTATGAAGAAATTGTAAAAAAAGAATTTTAAAGAAATAGATGCACTTAGTATTTTAAAATTGTCTATTAATAGTTAGTATGCTTTGCCCAAACATTTCTGTAACATGAATTAATATTGTGTTATGTTTTCAGCACTGAATATAAATCCAATGTAATCAAGGTTAAATGACAACTTACTGCACATAAGTACACAGTTCTGTGTTTAAATTTTAGAAGCATTCAGAAACATCAAAAACAGGTTTCAGAAACATTTTAGCTAAAATCCCAAAAATCATTTTTAAAAAAATAATAAAAACTGTAGGAAATAATAACTGTACCGTGTGTACGCAATATGCTCTGGGACAAGGAGGGCAAAATGAAATTCTGTTACCTAAATAAGATACATGCTAAAAGTGTTGATAAATAAGATTTTGTGAGAAAAGCAACCGCAGTTCAAAGCTGACACTAATAATTTTCACTTACCTTACAACAGCTTCTTACTCGATCGATTGCTGAGATATGAAAATGTTAAGTCGTCATCCAGTGATTCTGAGGCAACTGTTTCAAGTGATTCGGATGGAGAATTTCAAGCTCAATTGGCCAAGTTCAAGAAGTAAGTCACAACTCTTGCTGTTAATTCGCAATACTCTATATAAAACTCTCCTCTCATAAAATACATGTATTCCCAAAGCACACATAGACCAAGCTTTATGATGTGGAATCAATAAGTTTGCCAAGTTTAAAGGCAATGGACATGTGGAAGGGGGATAATGAAGATATGACAACTGAATAAATTATAAAATAGTCTGAATTGTTACATGCTTATACTTATAAAGGTTAATTCTCTAATGTAGGGTTTTTACTAATTCAATTGAGTTTGAAGCAGATGAAAATTTGTGCATGTTTTAAATTTTTTTAAATATTACTAAAATATAGAGGAGTTTAAGAATTTATCAATCAAAGGCGCAAATTATTTAAAAAGATAAAGTATATTAAAAATTATATTTAAATAAATATATCTGTAAACAAAGTATTTTTCTGCACATTGACAGAATCAACTACATTTTTATTCAAAATTAACATTTTAAGACCCATTACATATTCTATCGCAGCTCAATGTAAATTGGCACTTCAAACAGCAAAGAAAATTTAGTAAATAATTTATACCTATATTGAATGTGATTAATAATAATTTATAACTTTAAAGCAGAGTTCTCTTTCATATATATGAAATCGCTAGTTCAAGTAAATAAATTACTGTTAAAAAAAGTTGTATAAAAAATGCAATTTAAGGTTCCATAATGTGTTTTTTGCTAATGTATACATTTATATTACAGGAAAAAAACAGCAGCCAACACAGATAATCAAATTACAAAGAATGCAAGTTTGCCAGCCAATAGTACAGTAAGTGCTTTGTGCTTGAAATTAATAAATATTTGATTTACACAGGAAAATATTTTGTCATTTTCTTACTATGTCTTACATTTGTTTTAGGCAAATAAAGCAAAACAGAAAAAAAGTAGAAAGGCCTGTCCTTCCAAACCAGGTTTATGAGCAACCCTAAACGAGGAATTAAGACCATCTAGTCGGAAGGGAATGTGATATTTTTCAAAGAACGTTGTGTTGATAAAACTACTATAGCTGTAGGAAATTTGTTATAAAAAGTGAGACAAATATGTTTTGAATACAGAGTTTGTTGGTTTTGATATAAAAATAAATTGTTATATGAAACCAGACACTGTTTCCTGCGTCACTCGTTTACTTTACATAATGTTCAATAGGTTATTTTCATACTATGAAAGTTTTTATTAAAAAGCTTAACAAACAATATACCTAATTTTATAAAACTATGTTTAAAAATACACAAAGTAAGTAGAACTATTATTTTATGATGCTTGTTATATAAACACAAATTGTAAAAGGAATATTATTATTTAGAATTATAATATTTTCATTGCCTAGAAGAATCAAAACTAAGGTTTTCAATTTTATTATAGTTTAAAGAAAACTTTTTAAGGTTTTGAAACAACTATTATCAAAGAAATTTTACTAGCATTGTGTTTTCAATTGTTATATAATGCTTCTGTCCAAAATAAAACTTCAAATACACTTCTGGTTATTTTTATAAAATATTTTAGAAAAGTTTTTTTTTCTTCTTTTTTCAAACAACTCAGTCGTTTAAATTCATCAGACACACAAAACAATGCTGCACCGTAAACACATCAATGCAAAAATAATTAGACCGGCAAAAAAAAACTAATGCTAATTCTTTGATTGACATGAAATAACTCATAGTTTTCAGCAGAGTCATGGCAGTCAACGTGTTAATCTTAAAAAAATATATTATAAGCATTATGCACAATTACATCTATTTATCTGTTGATCACATCTTTTTAAAAGGTTTGTTATATTAACATTTAAAACGATTTAAGATAATAGATCTTTAAAAACGTTTCCACCTTTTCTAAATAATTATAAACACGTTAACTGACAGATATGTGGTTAAAGGCAGTGGCGGATTTAACAAGCGGCAAATGGACAGTTGCCACCTGGGCCCTTTTACCTTTGGTACTTTGGAGCCCCCTTGACTCCAGAAATTATAAAAGGACAGAAAGGGAAATAAAATTGTGTGTGCATATTTCACTGCAATTTTCTCTCTGGATTCTCTTACCCATTTTCATATGTGTAGATAGATGTCTTTCTTCGATGGGCCCGCTCTATGTTACAGTACAGGGACCGATTACCGAAAAGGCTCTTGAAGACAGTATTTATGTCACATAGCAGGCCCTTTGAAAATATAGCAGCGGGACACTATAAACTACAATAGATTTAAAATTTATAATAGATTTTAAGGTTATTATGTTGTGGAGGGTCTGTACAATGACGCTTGAAAATTAACTCATTAGAAACATAGTGATCTGATTCCATGATATATATTTATTTTTGAGTTAAAATCTGAATGTCATAGATCCTTCTTTCAAAGAATGTTTCATACTTTTTATATTAATGATATTACTGTGAAAAAGAGTTACAAGCAACAAATATTCTTATAAATGATTATAAATTTAAAAAGGAGATTGATCTGTGCATAACACAATTTCCATTAGGTTTTAGTTAATTAAACAAATTTAGCTTTTCAAAACTTTTTCCTTGTAGTACAAATAGTGAGCAAAACAATGCATGTCTTATTGTTGAAACACATAGTATGATTCACATTGTATAAAAATTTATTTAAAAAAATTTCAGTAATTTTGAATGTTTTAGTTTTTAATCCTTAATTAAATTAATGTGAAATGTGTCCAATACTTGTACACAGACAGCACCTGGCTAGGCATCTAATAATATCAATGAATTCGGCAATATATTAATTTAATCTAATTTTAATTAAATTCATAGTATTAAATAAAACTATAAATATATTTTAAAATATTTAAATTTTTTTCATAACATTTTTATTAAATTTTCAACGTCAAAGCAATGAGAACTTAGCGTTAATGTAAAGTACGCCTTTACTTATACACATAATTTTCAATAAAAATATGCTCTTTTAGAATTCACATATACAAACTTTCTTTTTCTTGTTGAATGATATATTTACAATGAAGAAATCATATGGTTCGTGCTAGGAAGTACAAATCTGCCAAAGCAACTACAGTAGATGTGACAATGCCCATCATAACTTGCTGAAGAAAATAAGAAAAACATAATTTTGCAACAAAATATGAACATAACAGTCAATAATATAAACACTGGGATATTTAATAGGGACGAACCGGATGGTGGTTTCGACAGATACCGGATATCCAGTGCACATTACAAACTGGATACTGGATATATAAACTGAATTTATATCCGGCAGTTTTCTTAAAAAAATATCTTCTCTTAATAGTTCTTTAATAAGCTGTTCATATTCGGCCGGACGTGCACTGTACAATGCGTTTGGAAATGTAATTTTGAAATATTTCCAAATTGTTGATTTAAATTGTGCTATATTTAAATGCTAAAACTAGCTCTTACTAGACTGGAAAATAAAACAATTTCTATTATACAGACAACTCTCGTTATCTCGAACTCGAAGGGAAGTGTATAAAAATTCGAGATATCGAAAATTCAAGTTATCGAAAATCCTATAAAAAAGCTGTTTTGGTAAAAATAAATTTTAGTATACTTACACGACTTAATTTAATATATCTTTCCAAAATAGTTTAGTGATTATTTTTATTTCGAAATCAATTATATTTTCCAAATGCACGATTGCTTGAAATGTCTCTGATGTTTTCATTTCTGGCCTCGATTCAATGAATGCACGCATAGATTTTATGGAAGATAGAGCCTCTTACAAAGTTATCTTTGGAGGAGGTTAGCATTCTTTGTTATCATTCTTCTTCTGAGAGCGATCTCTCATCAAATGCTGCTATAGAGAGTGCATTGCCTAAACAAAAATGAGAAGGGGTCGAGTGCCGTCTTCATATTTTAAGTGAGTTGCTTTCTGGACGGTCGGTAATGTTCCAAGAAACTGACTCGCACATTACCGTAAACGCCAGCTGGCTTGAAGGACGATAAATCATTAGTCTTCCTTGTTGGACCGACTCTGCGTTAAAGAGGAGGGGATACAGCTCAGGGAATCCAGTCTGTAGACATTCAAACAAAAGGGGGAGTCACAGGTAGGAATCCATTGTACGTATACCCTTTCAATAACGCACAATAAGAAAGAGAACTGATAAAGAAGAACGTGGCAATTACAAATATGCTAAAGGTTCTTCAAAACCTGTAGTTTTGAGAGGAAAACAAAATTTTGAGTTGTGAGGAAACTTCGAGTTATCGAAAATAACGACGAAAAACTTCGAATTAAAGAGATAAAATTACATTAAATAAGTAATGAAGGTGCAGGGAAATCGATTTTTTTCGAGATATCGAAAAATTCGAGTTATCAAAGTTCGAGTTATCAAGAGTCTACTGTATAATGAACAGAGATGTAGCTATGCACCCTAATCACCACTACCCATGTGGATTGTTCAAACTCGAAGATACTCCGAAATAGCTAGTGGCTGGTTCTGAATGTCTGCAGCATATCTTCCTTACTATCTCTTCTCTGTGACCCACCGTGTTTGAAACACTGGTTTTAATGAGAAATTTATCACTTCACTCATCACTCTTTTAAAATTCTCATTACTTCTGAATAGCCCGAGAAAATTTAAGAGAGAATCTACAGGCTGCAGAATACATTTGTAGTATTTTGCAAGAAAATGCTTAAAGCGAGAACAAAAGATAATTGATCGCGACAAAAAAATTGCAACATTTTATTCCTCTGGATATCCGGCACTTCGCTTTCGGATAATTGCAGGATAGTTAAATATCAGCTGGATATCCGTTTCATCCCTAATATTTAAATTATAAAAAGCTTACTTACTGCAGGAATGTTTGGATTTGGCAAAGCATATTCAACAGCCTTGTAAGCAAAGCAAAAACTTCCACCAACCGTTAGGACAAAATTAATTACAGCAGTCATTTGAGATGTAACAGATTTCACTGAAAAATTTAAGAAAAATAGTATATATGTAATAAAAATTTAACTCTATAAGTAAAGAATTCAGCGTACTTTTATAAGTTTACGAAATGGGTAAAAAGACACCAAGTTTATTATATACAGTAGAATAATACATGCAATAATTTTAAATTTCTTTTTATAAAATTTATTATGTTGATGCAATGTTATACTATATAATAATGTTATGCTATTGAGTAAAATTTATTCAGTAATTTTCCAATTTTTTATTGATAATTTTCAAAAGTTAAATTACTTTCTACACTAATACAGCTGACCTGATTTAAAAAAAAATATTAGCAAGGTTAAAAATCTGTCATAAAATTCTCATTACTTCTAGAAGATGTGATAAAAAAAAATATTAATATATTTTTCCCAAACAATTTGTACTATCCATGAAAAACTAGGAAAACAGATTAAATAAATTTTATACTTCTTAAAATTCACCGTTTTCCAATTTAGAATAATAAACCAGAGTGATACTAAAACTGTTTCAGTTATTTTATTAATTTTTAAAAATACTAGCCTTTGTTTTCATAATTATTAGATTTTTTTTTTAATTAAATAGTTGGAGAGACCTGCAAATTTGTTATATATCTTTAAAACAATTTTACAAAAAGGAATAAAATCCGATGATTCTTTTACACATCAATCAAGGATTTTAGATTAATATTTTTTTTAAGTTACATCATTTTCTTCGATACGATATTTTTTAGTTGTTAACAGCATTTCGATCTGCCTAATATTACCAAATAATTCACTTCCAAGATGTAATCGAAAAGTCATAACTTTAAATAAGTAACAATGCTAAAAGTTAAAATAGGAATTAAGAAAAAGGAGTTATGAAAGTTAGTAGGAATAACTCGAGTAGGAGATTTTTGGACGTGTGCCCTTTTTTTCCTATCACGGTAAAGATACATACAATTTATTGATTAAGAAGCTCTAACCTTCTTTGCCAATGTTAAAGTTGTATCTCTCTTGTGGAATAAGGTAACCTGTCATTGATCTGTAAGCTGCATTGTCTTGTTCGTTTTTTAACCGTAAAACTCTTTCTTCTAACTCTGCACTCTGTAAGAGAATATCACATAAATTACATCAACAGAAACTTGCACCAAATAAAAAGCATGCATTGAACAATTGCAAAATAAATTTAAAATTTTAACTTTGATTATAATTCATGTGCCATGCAAAAAAAGTAATAAGTCACAAAGAGTACTTTTAAAGAATATTTTCATTTTATTCAAAATATTTACCAATATAGATTTGACCCTTATTTGAATTGAAAAGAAACTTGCCAAAGAGGTTTACAGATGGCTGGCAATATTTAAATTGGTGTGCATCAGTATTAATAATGACTCCCAAAAATAATGAAACATTTGAAAATTTCACACAATTACCAAAACAATTATTTAAAGCTTATAGCCTGATAACATTATTTTATGTACTTTAAAATAATTTATGAGATTTAACACAAGAAGATTTTAAAAATTATAACTTTTTCTCTACTTTCACAAAATTACACAAATTCCGGGATAGTTTCAGAGCTTTGCATACATTCTAATATATTGATGCCTTATTGCAGAAATCTGGTGACACTAATCAGCTAATTTTTAAAAAACACTTTTTGAAAGTTTGAATCTCCATACAGTCTTTGTAAGGAATAGGGAACAACACTCATCTACAGTTTTTGCCAATGCAGGAGTTTCATGTGACATAGAAACATGGTAACTTACTAGTAGTTTCGATTTCTTGCCTTCAGCAGACAACTTTGCTTTTGTTTGTTTAGTCGCTACACTTACAATTATGAGAAAGTTTGTTAATAATATTTGTTTTTCAAAATAACTAATATTTTTAAATATTATTTAATGACAAAAACTTAAAATTATAGTACAGGAACTGAAGTTTCATGCTAATCCTACGGAACTTCTTCTGTGCCCCGGATTTTTCTCCATGTTCCGTTGGAACATTAGGCTTCTTCTTCTTGGCGTAAAACTCCCCCATTAAATAATTGTTTTTTACAAATCATATTATGTACAATATAGATTATACTTTAATTTCAATAAGCTCTTACCTTAAATTCACCAAAAATGCTCACTAAACACATCTAAACCATAACCTAGAGCAACTGTTCCCAATTAGCAATAAGCCACAGACCCGTAGCAAAAACTAAAATAGGACTAAGGACCCCTTTCTTCATATATGTTCATGGAAGTCCCCCTCTTTCTGGGTATTTACACGTTTCAATTTTGTTTGAACAAAAAAAAAATAAGGGGGAAAATATTCTGAAATTAATTTTATAATTTCTTTTAATTTTACACAGCTCTTACTAAGAATATGGACACAAATTTACCCAACAAATACTTAGAAAAGTTAACACCACCAATCAGAAGTTTTAATTACTTTTAGTCTCTTACTTGTACATTTATTTAACACTCATTCAAACTCATGAACACATTGTAGTAGTCACTTAATTTAGTTACTGACTGATTTTCAAGCTGTAAGAAGCTTTCTTTTCGGTTCATAACCTCATGCAAGTATGGCTGCAACTTGATAATTTCCCTCTTAACTCAATACGAATTTTTAGACTTACAATATTTGTTTTTCATGTAACAGTAGGTAGAAAAAGGTTGTTTACATCTATAAGTTGTTTAGAAAGGAATACCGTAAAGCCAAGAAAGTGTTAATGTTGGAATATCGCTTTTTCAGAAGAGTCGTCAAGGACTATTCGATGACTTACACACTTTCTTTTTGTGATCCCATGGCTCTCCTAATATCGACCCAAGGATATACAGGAGTCTTTGGACCACCTTTTGGAAAACAATTACCTAGAGGGTTTAGGTCTGTGTGTGTGAGTACTAAAGCATCAAAATTGTTGCATAAACTACAAACTTCATGAGCATCTATATTATATGAATGTCAACAGATAATGAAGTTCTTATCTGGCAGACATGAAAAATAGACAACATTTAAGAATACAGAAAGAGGCATCGTACGAAAAAAAAAAAATCACCAACTTTACTGACAAAATACCTAGTTTTAATATTTCAAAATCTATGTAACATATAAAAGTAGGTTTTACATTTAATAGCAGTAATTAGTCAAAGACTACGATAAAAACTTCTCTTATAGAACATTGCGTTAAGAATATTAAAATACAAATACAACGTTAAAATATACGCAATAAAAATCTGTATAATCCGGGAGATACATCACCCTTCATCAGCGGAAAATGTAAAGTCTGTGTGTAATAAAATATAAATAAACCCAGAAATTTAAAGTGTTGCCAAAGAACAAAAAACTATTTCAATCGGTTGGATTAACTATTGTGTGCCAACAAGCGGAAATACTGGGACCGCAAACGTTTCATTGACAATCGAGTCAATATTGCTAAAAATATTAAACGCCTCCAGGTAGTCAAGTTCAACTAGAGATTTAGGTTTGCAAATTAAATGCGAGTTAGAAAAATTAAATATATGACCATGTTCCCAAGACTATTTTAGTAACTTACACTTATACAAATACAAATATTGACGACCAACAACAGGCTCAAGGCCCATCTAGTACCTCTTAACTATCCCCCAATGCATATCTAACTTCTTCTTAAAATCCGTTACTCCTTTACAATTAACAATATTCACTGGCAAGTTGTTCCATTTGTCTATTAACCTATTATAGAAATAGTGTTTTCTCCCTTCCCGATTAAAATGAGATTTGTTTAACTTAAACCCATGACCTCTCGTTCTATCACTCGTATTAAAATCTAAACCCTCCACATCTCCTTGTTTGATAAATTTGAATAGTTGAATCAATTCTCCCCTAACCCTTCTCTCTTCCAGAGTATACATATTCAAATTTCTTAATCTATCTTCATAATTCATGCTTGAAAACCCTTGAACCATTTTAGTAGCCCTGTACTGAATTTTCTCTAACAATTCAATGTCTTTTTTAAGATATGGAGACCAGAACTGTACAGCATACTCAAGATGTGGCCTTACTAAACCTCTGTACAATGGCAAGATAATATCCTTAGATTTTGATCAAACACTTTTTCTGATGTACCCCAACATTCTGTTAGCTTTTAAATTAAAGTTAAAAATTAGGCAATAAATTAACAAATAAATTAAAGTTTTTCATACCCTGGGTGGAGGAGGTATTACACATAAATGCATCTCGCATTTCTCCAATATTTCATGCAAAGTACCCTCTTCTGAAATGTAAAGAAAAATATTAGAACACATTTCAAAAACAAGTTTACTTTAAATTGCAATCACAGAGGTTTATAAATAAATTGGTGCTTCATGTAAATCTTACCAAAATGGCCTTTACGGGCAAGCTTCAATAAATTGGATACATTTATTCCTTTTTTATTCGATGTGGAGTCAAAAGAACTGTTTTCTTTAATGTTTTCAAATAAATCCGAATCATTTTCCAGCGGAGAAAAAACAATATCATTCATTTCTAAATAATTTAAAGCTTAAGCGTTCTTGCGGTACATTAAGTTCGAAATTATAAAGGTGGTTTTAATGCACTAACTGTTAATCATATTCACAGCATATATAAGAGAACACAAACTTGTGACAAAAACAAATTCAGGCACACCACCATACGACTATACACAAAAAGACAGGAAACATCAATTTAAATTATACACTTCAGTATTTAAGTTCGATAAAGCTTAAAAATGATTGGACTATGCGACATCAGTGTAGTTGCAGTACGTAAAATCAAACGAATAGTTGATTCGCATTTAATATTCTATATGCGCATACTGCTATGCGCATGAAAAATTGGGAAAGAATCTTTCAGGAATTATACACTCTTGTTTATTTACTTTTATAGAGGAAGAGGATCTGAAATGTTCGGTGCTGAAAGTTGTCCGCGAACAATCAGTTTTACACATAAAATTGAGTTTGCATTGTAGAGTTTATTATAATTTTCTTAAAATACATCGGTATATATTCACAGTAAAATTTAAATTCATCTAGAATATCTGTATTAACTGATTTCCTGTCAAAATGGGGAAGAAACAGCATCAAAAAGACAAAATGTATGTTTACTTTTATTTCAATTTTCCTGTTCAAATTTTAATAATTCAAAAACATCGAAACAGTTATGGAACAGATGTAGTATAGGACATTTGGCGCGTTTTTGTTTTTGGCGACGAAAAATTGCCGTTAAACAGCTCTATGACGTCATAGGATTGCCAGATTGAAAGTCGCCACAAGAATCGGAACATACCAACAATGTCAGGTGGGGTTGCCATACTATAAATATATCGCCCCTATAAAACACGCCAAAAAAAAACTCGCGCGCCAAATGTCCTATACTACATCTGTACCACAGTTATAATTATTCTGCTGTTCTGTAATACTCTGAGTTCGTACGTTAACGGATAAAAAGGTGTATATATATCGGGTTTCTAACCTCTTTTATTGCTGCTTAAAAACCATAAAAAATACAATTTTTTTTTTGTCTTGTCTTGTTTTACATAACTCCTTCATTCTCCTTCAAATGAATACTTATTTATACTAAGTGTATACAATTGCTTAAAAAAATTCACTTTAGAATTAAAGATTGAAATTTACATTGGAAAAACTTTCAATACATTCAACTCGGAAGCATTTTTAAATATTATTACCAATGCCATAGCTATGCTTCCTACAGTTTTACCTATGTTGTAAGCTGACAAAAAAAAAATAGTAATTTTTAAATCTTGTACCTTGGTCATAAAGTCTTAATTTTAATAGAGCAGACCTGTGTATTAGGTGACCAATTATTATTTTTAGCAAGGCTACTTTGTAAATTCTTAATATATGGTACCCCTTGGCGTAATTCTAAAAATGTAGGCCAAAATCATGCTTTTGCTCTGTAAGAATTGGGTCAGACAAGATACCTCGTCAAGTTTTTACCTGGCTACCCTCCCCAATCACGAGATTGCTACAGCTTAACTTCTCAAGTCCTCATAGATATTTAACCCACAATACCCCGATTTCTTGGTGAATACTTTATCTCTGAGCCAACGAGCTTATCACTACTTTTAAGTAAACATTTGCTTTTTACAAATCTTCATTAATATGTATTTTTCACTTTGAAATTTGTTTCTTATTGTCTTTTATTGCAATTAATCATTTTAAATTCTTTCAGGTACTTGACAGCCACAGAGTGGCGGCAATTCTATGGAGGCAAAAAGAATGGTAAGTAATTAATATATTTTTATAGACAAAAAAAATTTATCTACGGGAAAGTTTACATTCCGTTTTGTTTTACCTAATGTTTGTTAATCTAAAGTAATTATGCAATTTTTTTTTTTTTTGGAATAGTCATATTTTAATTATCATAGATGTAGTATGAAATAAAACATATTCTATTCAAAGTATTCTTTTTAGCAGAATTGGCATTTCTTGGGTATTCTGGATACACAAATTAGAGAGAAAACTTCCTTACATGCAAAATAATTTTTATAAAAACTTTCCTCACAAACCTGAGTTTTCTAATTTTACTTGAAGTTATAAAATATTGCTGCAACATACAAACTCGCACAATTAAACAAAAATATTAATAAAAGAAAATTTTGAGGAAACCAATTTGTTCAAGACTATTAATCTTAAAATGGCAATATTGCATATAAATCTAAATGAGGAAATTATGTTAAAGGTATAATGACACAGAATTAACTAAAAATTACTAAATTTTTTTTTTTAATAAACTGCTATTTTTTCTGTTTCGAATTATACTATAGAGAATTTCTAAAAATTCCACCAAACGTATGGATGCTAGATTCCAATGGATGCTAGATTTTACATACTATATAAATTTCTAAGTACTATTGTATTAGTATCGTATTTAAAATGTACACTAAAATCATGCTATATTGCATCCCACCTCCATAATGTGTGCCCAAAAGTGCTGAAGCCAAAGATATTTTATCAGAGCTCCTGAAAGAAATTCTATCAGTGTTTTTTAATATCAAATGCATACTTAATGCATTTGATATTAAAAAACACTGATGCATAAAAATTATAAGATAATTTTTATTTCCATGTATTAAGTCATTTGTTTCAATAGCAATAATTGTTTAAAGAGTAAGTAAATAGTTTTTAAAAAATTACCATTCCTGATTATTATCTTTAGCTGCCAATACTGGAGGAGCAGAGTTTCGACGCCTTCCTTTCGATCATTGTTCTTTGTCTTTGCAACCATTTGAACACCCTTTGTGCACTCTTGAAGGAATTGTGTATGACTTCATGTAAGTTAAAAAGTATCATTACCTGTAGTATAATTTTTTCACTTATGTTGAACTATTAATTTACAACAAGTACTATTATTATTCACCAAACCACAATTTATGACAAATTTTTTTAGTCATTAAAATTTTTCATCTTACAACTTTATTATGTTCCACTAAAATATTTACATGTTTTTTAACTCTTTATAAGTATTTTTATTAAGCTGATGAATGTTGGTAATTGGTATAAAGATTGACTGCTTAAAAAAAAAAAAATTAACCCTCTGATGGACCTGAATGACTGAAGTCGTCCAAGGTTTTCCAGTTTTTCTACCAATACTTTAAATTCATAAAAATATTTTTTAAATCTAACTTGAGGTGTTTCTTGAAAGAGCTATAGATATTAAACTATATTTATTATTAATAATTAATATTATTTATTAATTACATGCATTGGAAATAAAAAAAATTAACTATTTTGCAGAGAAAACAACTTTATAATTTTACTCTTTTACTAACCACTAACTTTCTTGATTTTAGGAATTTAGAAAATAAAATTATTACTTTTTACAAATTTCTGCATTTAGCCTTATGATGGTTTGTTTTTTCTATGTAAAAAGTATATTTTCTACATAAAAAATTATTCAAAGGATGTTTCGGAATTTTCTTAAAATTTTTTTTACTACTAACAACTTTTTTTACTACTTTTAACTTTAAAACTACATTTTTTACACTTCAAAATATATGAATATTTTTTTGTTTATATATTATTTTTTCTATAATGTACAAATCCTTTTTTCTTCATTTCTAGGCACATTATGCCCTTCCTTAAAAAGTATAAAATTGATCCTGCCACTGGAAAGGTATGAAACTAATTCCTTTTTTCTTGTTAAGTAAAATCTAAGATCGTTCAAAACTCACAAATTTGGAATAGGAATATTTCCAATTGATGTTTAAAATGAGTTTGTTATAATAAAAGTAGACTAATGACATTTGAGTCGCCCAATTGCAAAACTTGTTAAATCCCCCTTAAAAAAATCGAAAATCAAGGTTTTTGCATAATTTTGTTCATTGAACCGACCTCTATGGCGGTGGTTCCCAACCTTTAGGTAGCTGCGGACCACCGAGCTGAAAGTTGGACATTGCACGGACCACCGCTTTCAATTAACAGTAACAAATATTCAGGAACCAAATACATATGTTATTAAAATATTAATGCTTCAATAAAGTTATAAAAAAATTATTTAGCTTACTTTTTTTTTTAATTTGATGTGTGTTTATTTGATTTCAAATAATAAAAATAGTGACATTTAAAATTGGATCATTTCACCACCTTCTATATTCTTGGGTAATGCAGCATACTTTTAAAAATGCACTTTTAAAGCTGCAAGTGGAAGAATACCACTTACAATTTTTATTCCAAAAATACGTGTTTAATAAATACGATATATTATTAGCTCCACAATAGAGAGAAAAATTGTACTTTTTCTACAAAATATAAAGAAAATTTCATTTCTGGTTAAAAATTCCATACAAATTAAGATAAAGAAAAAGTTTAAAAATGGAGTTATATGCAAAATAAATTATTTATTTTACATGAAATATATCTTATTTTCTTATTAGATTGGCATAACATTTGGCATTAAAAAAATTACCAAACAATGTCCGACACTATTTTTTAAACTATTTATTTTAGGAAATGTATGTTTATGAAATCGGATTCAGAACAAAATTTTGCATTAAATTGCCAAATTTCAAAAAGTTAGCTCGAAAAATAAAGTCTTATAAAAGTATTTTTCACTTCCTTGAAAAAGAAAAACATTTTGATTTTTCAAAAGTCTCACGGACCACGGGTTGGTAACCTACTGCTCTGTGGGATCCGTAGCTCAAAAAGTTACTAAACCTTTGAAAGTGGGAAACTGCTGTAAAACTCTTTAAATCTAACTGCCATAAATCCATTCGATTCAAACTGCATCAGAACTCGTTATATCCTGTACTTGATGCACATTAGGCTGCATAATTCCTTAAATCCTTGCTCTTTTCTCCCATGTTTTTATCAATATTACCGGTCTCTTATCTATATTTTTAACTTATTTTTGTGTAAGAGAATGTTAGCACTTTTTCACGTAAAGAAAATATTGCTGCAAAATTTAATAAATCATTCATACTGCACAATAAAAACTCAGTAAATCCAAAAATAATTGTTAAATAACACAAAAACTATACAAAATTTATGAAAAGTACTTACGAAATCGGATTCAAAACAAAATTTTGTGTTAAAATGCCAAATTTCAAGCAGTTAGCTCTAAAAATAAACTCTGTAAAGATTTTTTTCTTCCTGTAAAAAAATCTGAATGTGGCTTAAGGAGTTTTTACAACTGGAAGGCTCATTTTAGAAATGTACTATACTTTCTCTATTTTTATAATGTACATTGTTTAATTAAAGTTTAACTCGTATGTTAATAAGCATCTTAGTTTATTTTATTTTTTTAATTTACGTATAATGAAACACTTACATTTATACACTAAAAGAAAAAAGTTGTGAACAGCAAAATGCTTTATTATTTACATTGCCCTTCTGTATTATAATTAAAACTGTTAACATTCCCTAATGTTTTGCATTATTTCAATTTTCAGCCTCTGGAGTTCAAATCTCTTCTAAAACTTAACTTTACAAAGAATTCTGATGGACTGTACCATTGCCCAGTTTTGTTTAAAGTTTTCAACGAGAATTCTCACATTGTCGCCATCAAAACTACTGGAAATGTTTTCTCACATGAGGTAATGTGCCTATATATTTAAACACACAAAATAAGTTATTTATTTTGCTTTCTATAATCAGACTATAATGTTCAAAAAGGTATAATAATAAATAGAATAAAAATAATATTAAATGCCAAATATAATTATAATTAATGAAACAACAGTTTATCATAAAAAAAATTGTTGGAATATCATTTATAAATCTCATCCACAACCTCCTGCCTGGTGTGTGGATGAGAATAAAGGCCTTGCAAATTCATTTTAAAACCACAGTATAGTTAAACTCCGTATATTATTTTACAAATGATTATACAAAAATGGGTTAAAATCATACCCTCTTACAAACCAGTTTAAATAGTTAAAGTATGATTCAACAAGCTACATTGTTATTATTTTAAATAACTATGTGTTGTACAATCAATGAAAATTTTGAATTTTTAAAAAAAAAAAATTCTAAGGAAACTGCTTTATTTACTAATGTAGGGTAAAATGAGTATATTGGAAATTGAATATAAATTATACACATTGTCAAACTTGTGCTTTGAACTCATTCTTTTTTTTTAAAACAATACTTCATTTAATAGTCTGATTTCAACAAAAATTAAATTTATGGACAATTTAAATCTAGTCCAAAAGTCGATTTCTTTGAGTTTACAAAAAAAGTTGTGATTTGGGAAAACTTATATATAAACCTGAAAAGTCAAATTATTTACCAATATTCATGGGTTTTGTATAGAAAAGAAACTTTTTAATACATTCCAATGAAAAAATTGGAAAAAAATCTATTTTATTTAGCTTTTTTTTCACTGATTTGCAAGTTGAGGTAAAATGGGTAATCAAATTATTAATACTAAAAAATAGAAAATTCAAAAAAAAAATAATGATCTTCGAAAAAAGTGCAATATTCTACAAATATATGATTTTGAAGTTTATAAATGACAAAAATTACTTGCAATATATTTAACACCTTTTATATGTTAATATAATTAAATTACAACCTGTTTTTCAAAACAAATTGTAAACAAGAAAAATGCATTTTGATCACAAATAAACATGTTTTCTGGTTTTGTTAGAATACAGAATTTTATTTTAATGGATTAAAAAATCGTCTTCAGAACAAATTAAAAATAATGTAAGTACAGAAAATATTCCAGCATCAAAATAAACCGAAAATTATAAAAACAAACATTTTATTCTAAAGATAATAAAAGATTTTTTTTTAAAAAGTAGATTTTTCAAAATGTTGGATTAACTTATTTTTATAAAGACAGTTGCTGAATTTTTAAAAGTTGATGGCTGCTATTTATTTTATTTATGTTACTAATTTGGCTAAAAAAAATTGTTTTAATATTGCCTTTTTATACGACAAATTCCATGATTTCTCACTGACTACCCATTTTACCTCATATGTGGTTGAAAATTGAATATAAAAAAAAAACTAAAAAAATGTAGCAATTTAAAAAGAAATATGAAACTTATTCAAAGTTCATGTCAAGGAAACTGTTACATAAATACACCAAAAAAAAGTGTCATATTAATAACATTTCAAAAGTGAAAAATAGCTTTGAATGAAAAAATTGCACTTTTTCTACCCATTTCTCCCATACCAAATACAAATCTTGATGACAAACAACAGACTCGTTGGTGTGATATAATTAATCATGTATATTACTATAGCTTAGTGTTATTAAACAGATATTTAACTTTAAAGTTATATCAAATTTGATGTATGTGTAATTTTATGCAGCAACCTGTATAAACTTGACAATGATTTTATATTGATGTTCATGCTATTATGCATTTATTATTTACTTTATATTAATTTACCTTTCATGAAGAACATTAATGAATTTATTACTTTACTTATCATTTACATATACGTCTAATACTAAAATACCAATTTATTTCTGCATTTATTTTACTTTAGGCTGTTGAACAACTTAACCTGAAGTCCAAGAATTTCAAAGATCTTCTTACAGATGAAGCATTCACAAAAAACGATATTATAACCATCCAGGTACATTTTATTTGTATAAACTGTTTTTTTATGTATTTCTTTTTAATTCTAATTTTTAAAACTTTTTATTTTATACTTTAATATAGGACCCAACAAATCTAGAAAAGTTCAATTTCAACAATTTTCATCATGTGAAAAACAAGTTGTCTGTTACAGACGGTAATGTATATTATTTTCTTTGCGTAATATAAGGTTATAATTCAAATTAAGATTTAAGAAATGTTGATTTCTTATGTGATGGTCACCTAATTCTAACAATAACTATTGACTTAAAAATAAAATTAAAAAAATTTATGCATTGGACTAGTTATAAATGTTTATTAGATTTCTAAAACATGTAGTAGATTTATTTGATGTCTCATACATAATGCAAAGAAGTTTAAATATTGTGTATTCTTTTTATATCATGATCAATTACAAAACTCTTGTCTCTAATTCCAGCTTACTTTAAATATATGGATCAAACTTAATTTTATTAATGACCTTTAATAAATAAAGTTAAATAATTGTAAAGTAAGGTTAAATAATTTTAATGAAAATATTCGGGTCATAGAATGAGGTAAAAAATGTAACTGATTTTATAAAAGAAGTTTAGAGTGAAATCTATATATAATTTTCTTACGTTGTTTTTCTCTACACGGAATGGCAACATCAGGTTATGCAGCCTTTTTTTTTTTGCCATTTTTTTCGATTAACCCCTTCAATTCATTGGTGAATATTTTTTTTTATGATGTCAGCTTAAATTAGGTGGAGTGTTGGCAGATCATTAGCGGAGCAGCAGGAGGCAGAGCCTTCTAGTTATTATGAATTTTTCAAACTTTAAATAATTTATTTCTGACTAATAATTATTAACCCTTTGTGGTCGTTGCCTTTTTCGCTTGAGTGAATTAGCAACTGAGACAATTTTCTGCATATTTTTTGGATTTTCTCACAGTGGTGCCTGAGAGTCACTTCTCGATGGCAGAGGGTTAACTACAACTTTAAAAATTGTAAACATTTCTAGTGTGGTATTGAATTTCTAAACATAGCAAACAGCCAAGATATAAAAACTTTTCTGTGTATTTATTCAAAATGATTGTTTTAATTCTAAAATATATATGTATATATTTAGATTCAGAAGCAGACCAAGAAGCCGGTCCAAGTTACCGCAATCTAAAGAGTGTCAACTCTGTTACCAGAGATACCCTGGAAGAGTTAAAAAAGGAAGCTGAAAACAAAAAAATTGTAAGTTAGGCATTACAACATATATATATTTTCTTATAATCTAATTTTAAAAAATTGCTAAATTTCAGTATTTCATTAATTTTTTTTATTTTTTATTACAATTGTAAAATTTATTTTCAATTATATTTAATTTACTGAATTACATAGAATTATTATTCAAGGTTAACCATAATTTAAATCAATAAAATTTTCAAAAGGGAATATATTCCTTTTTTTTATAATGATTTAAAAATGTAAGTTGTAATGTAATATAGGAATGTGTAATTTCTTTTTTTTTTCACATGTTTAACCTATCAAATGGATTATTCTTTTTCTCATGCTTTGAAGCATTGTCATAGCTGAATTAATGTACATTTTTATTAAAAGGTTATTTATGTATAAAATTAAACTAAAATAAATTTATTCGATTGCATAACTACAAAAGTAAACATCTTCAAATTGATTAATTTAGACAAAAAATTCCACATTTTGGTTGAAGGTACGCTGCTTTAGAATGGGTCTTCCTTCAGGAGCTCAATTTATATTGTTTTGGAGCTGAATTTGAATTAAATATTTTAAGAAAAGTTAAATGTATGTAAAAAAAGGTGAAAACGTTGATGTGAAGGGAAATAAAGATATTTAATTATATGTCTAATAGCAATATTATTTTTTTCTAAAATTAAACATTTTTTAGGAGAAAAAAACAGAAGAAAAAGTGAAAGCTGACAAGTTTAATGCAGCTCACTATTCTACAGGGGCTGTTTCTGCAAGTAGTACTTCTACAGCTGTAGATCCATCTACTTTTCATGAAGCTGGTAATTTTTACTCATTTTCTATTTAAAACATATATACTATTAATAAAATTACAGGAAGGCCACTGTTTAATATTTATAATGTCTTTGGAAATCTATCTGTGACTTTAATAAATCTATCAATACCATTAAAGCTTATCATAATGTCTTGCAAACTTGAAATGTCTAAAAAATGTTGTATGAATAATTGGTTTTCTTCCCTGTAAATTGAATTAATAAAATTATATTTATTTTATAAATTTTGCAAAATAATATTTTGAATACTCAAAAAGAGTGTTAACCTTTTTGAATAAATACCATATACAATGAACTTTTCTTCTTTTTAAATAGCTATATTGGATGACGATATTGTGAGATACGCCAAAGTCAAAAAGAAGGGTTACTTACAGATTTTAACTAACTTAGGCCCTCTGAACATGGAGTTATATTGTGACGTTACTCCTAAGACGTGTGACAACTTTATCAAGTTAAGCAAAAGTGGATATTATGACAACACAATTTTCCATAGGTCAATAAAGAACTTTATGGTATGTATTTTTTAATATTTTTTTTGTGTGCAAATGTAACATGTTTTATTAAAATGTACATTTTAATCGTTATCAAGTGCAACATAAAATTAAAGGAAAATAAAAATTATGTTATTCTCTCTAGTTTAAAGTACATAAAAATATAATTACTCATCAAATAGTTCTAAACATTTTACACTAATTATATAATTCAGTTTTATTACTTCAGTTTTTCCACATAAATACATATATAATTATTATTCAGTAGATCCCGATAATCTCTTAAAGGGAATTGCATTAATTCATGAACACGATTAATGTAATTATTGCAATTTTTAAAGAAATTATATTGATTATATATAATGTTTATTTAAAAACATTTAATATGCGATAAAAAAATTTAATTAAATAATAAATTTTAATTATATTAAATATTTCTTATGCATTACAATAATCGAAACTGTATTCAAATTACTTATGCTAGTTTGTGAAAATAATAATTGCAAAAAGCATTTTTGATTTTTCCCCTTAATTTTTTATTTCACTATTACAATTTTAGGACCTGTAAATTCTTTATGGTATTCAATATAAATTTTCCTCTAGATCTCAATGATCTATTAAAGAGACTTCCAGTAAATAATGAAGATGATTAATTTATTGTAATTTTGAAAACAAATTATGATCTATACTAATAAAAGAGTCTGTCTGTAGCATGCAAAACACTTACATCATCTGCATGGAAATGTCTGACATTTAAAAAATAAGTACTACTCAACCTCTGATTGGGCACCTGAGAGCCGGAATTTAAAAATTTTAGTTAGTTATTTTTTAATTAATATTTAAAGTTTCCATCCAATAGAAATCATAGGGTTATAGTAAGGGAGAAATGTGTATGTGTTATGTAGTGATCAGAAAAGGAACAAACTGGGGAAGGAGGAACTTGCGAAGCTTTTGCAGCTTATGGTAGTAGTACAACTCGAAACAAATGGTCGAGGGTTCAAAATCCAATAAGGGGAACTCTATTTTTTAATCTATATGCCTTAACTGGTTACCAGCAACATGGGACAATACAGCCAGTGATTAAATATAATGCTTATTTAAAATGTAATAAAAACATCATCATTATTATATCACTCAATTGTTCATAATTAATAAAATCAAATTTATTTATTTTTAAAATAATTTTTAACTAATGTCATTTGTTAGATACAAGGAGGGGACCCAACAGGAACTGGCAACGGAGGCGAGTCCATATGGCAGAAGAAATTCAAAGATGAATTCAGACCAAACTTAAGTCACCAAGGAAGAGGAGTTCTCAGCATGGCCAACTCTGGACCAAACACCAACAAATCGCAATTGTTAGTTTGAGTTATTCTTATTTAGTTTTTACTATTCTAAATATTCTACTTTAATCACTGTGGCAAATTCATTGAAAAATATATTAGTTTCTAAGACAGATTGTGTCACTCAATATTTGATCATGTAAAAGGTGGATTCACGTTAAAGTCAAGTCTCGTTTTAAGCTCCAATCGCAAAGTTTTGGTGTGCTTTTTCTTAAAGACATGGCAGTTTTAATTTTCCTTTAATGAGATTTTAGTAATAAATCAATTGAAATTAAATCACTTTGGACAATAAGCAATTACTATTATTTATTCCTTAAAAAAATTGGAACTTTTAGTAATAGATATTTATTACGTTCATATCTAATTCACCTCTGGAATTGAAGAAATTTTGCAAAATAGATTTTTTGTGTATTAGTCAATAAGGGCAAGCTGACAAAGCAAAGGTTCTCAAACATATTCAAGTGATTTTTTTTTAGTCAAAAATGGGTTTCCATGATTTTTTAATAGTTTCTAAAATTAATAATACTTTATTAACTAGTACACCATATTAATTTATTTTTAGAATAGTAAAACTATCTGACACCCATTAAATTGGATTTCTTTTATATTTGTATACATTCAAGTGTTATTCATTTATTTTATAAATGCTGCTATCAAAGTTACTTTTATAACTATAATTTCTTCTTATCAAATTTTGCAGTGTTTGTGTACATATATTATAATTATTATTTTTATTAATCCAGTTTCATAACATATCGATCTTGTCAACATCTTGATAAGAAGCACTCAATTTTTGGAAGGTAAGGAATATTTCAAAACATTTGTTAGAATAATTTTCTGTGTCAATATTAATTTAGTTATATTGTTCCAAATTGATCTTTGTATTATGCTATTGTAGTATTAACCTTTTTAGTTTGTAACTAAAATTTGAATTAGGACATTTATAAATCTTAGTAAACCACAAACAAGATTCTACATGTGATTGAGTGTGTATGAAATGCAGCTCTTTATCATCAAAATATTCACCTATTTTTATCCAAACTGAAAGCTAAAATCGCAACTTTTGATTTATATAACTAACATCAAGATAAATAAAGGCAATTAAAAAAATTCTTAGTTAAAATTTGAGTGAAATATACAATTTTTTTATTTTGTTGAAAACTCGTAAATTTATTGTCAAATTAACTTTGATTTAGCAATATGCATTTACAAAATATAATCTTTATTGCAAAATCTACCACTTAATTGTAACTCAGTCGCTTGACTTTTTACTATATCACTTAATGCTCTGTGTTGTACTAATTCTCCTAAATTATTTTTTTTACTGTCAAAATAATTGTTTAAATAAAAAGAGGAATTAAAATTATTTATAGTTTTTCTGGTTTTTGTTTATTGAAGTAGTAATACAATATGTGTATTCGGATTTTTGAAAAAATATTGTAAATAGTTTTGACCCTAAATGACAAAGCAGGCTAGGATTAAGAAATGTATAAGTTATACAATACTTTAAATATATCTACCAGAAAATTGAATACTTTTCACCTGATGTATTTAATTTTTCTTTAAATTCTCCCCTTTATTCTAGTAATTTGATTATAAAATAATACATTTTAATTATAAAATAATATTTCGCATGTTTTTTTTTTATTAATGCCTTAATTTATAATTTCTTTTTAGGGTTGTAGGTGGTATGGATACTCTTAATAAAATGGAAAAAATAGGAACTGATAAAGATGACAAACCTTTGGTGAGTATATGTATGATTTTGAATAAAACAATACATCTATAATCTTGAATAATAATTTCTCATATTATGAAACATATAGATTTAATTTTAAGTAAATTGTACTTAAACTAATATAATAATTAGACAAATATTTATTTACTTTCTATATATTTAATATTATATAGTTATTAAAGGATAAATTAGTATCTTAAGGCTAGCCGCCCACAAACAATAATTGCACCGCAACTATCGCTTTACGATAATCAACTGGTGGGACTGAAAAATTACTCAGCAACGCTCCAGCTATTATTAATTGCATTTGACTCAAGGCTGCCACGTTTCAGATTTCGAAATCACCCAAATAAAATGAAAAATTGCCAAACTCATATTATCACAATCTATACAAAATCTCCAAATTGTCAATTATTTGCCAAAGTTGTTGTCACAGTATCAAGCAAAATTATATTTTGTCCGATAGTTGCATGTCTGATAATTGCTGAGTGAGCGGATAGAATTTGAGTTGCATGCAATTAAATAGTTCAGTTGCATGTCCGATAGTTGCCAGTGTGCGGTTAGCCTAATTGAAATACTATATAATTGCAATATTAAATAATATTAAATATGTTGTATAATTTAACTATTCTAAAATAAAAAATTAATATGAAAATTTAGGAAATGGTATTTTTTCTTCTCCAGGAAACTATTAAAATTCTAAAGATTGCAGTTTTTATGGATCCATTTCAAGAAGTAGATGATCAAGTGAGTTTAAAATGAATATTTTAAGTTAATGAATATTGCATCTTAATTTCAGTAACTTTTGTTCAGTTCTTATTAGAAAAGACATATTTAAAGTGTGAAATAATGTTAGCATAAATTATATTTTTTTTTTGTGTATTTTATAAAATTGACTATTGCAGATGAAGAATAATATAAATTTTTTTTATATAATATCAGCTTCATTTGAAGTAACTAGTATCATAAGATAAAAACTCGTCTTATGGAGCATTGCATTAAAAATATTAAAATGCAACATTAAAAATATGCAATGAAAATATTTAAAATCTTGATATGTTTCAGAAATACATCTCCCTTCATCAGCAGAAACTAAAAGATCTGTGTACACTATAAAACGAAAATAAACCCAGAATTGAAAGTATTGCCTAAGAACAAAAACTAACTTAATCGGTTGAAGTTAACTATTGTGTGCCAACAAGCGTAAATACCGGAACAGCAAAGGTTTCATTAACAATTGAATTATTTTTAGCAATATTGATTCAATAACTCCAACTGAATGAGATTTTGTTCTTCGGCAACACTTTCAATTCTGGGTTAATTTTTATTTTGTTGTGCACACAGATTTTTTAATTTCTGTTGATAAAGGGAGATAATATCTCCTGAAACATGTCCATATTTTATGTATTTTTATTTTGTAACTTTAACATTGTGTTTGTATTTAATAACTATAGTATTATATTGTTAAAAAAAATTTAAAAATCTTTAGGAATTGCTATTTACTAATAAACTAATTAGCTTTTTTATGTGTGATAAAGATGTGTAGCCAGAATTTAAGAATGAAGCAAAAATTTTTAAAGAAGTTTATGTGTCCATGAAAGCATCATTGTATGAGTTTTCACTTTGTTTCTTATTAAAAGATGAAAACAATTGTCTTTGTCATGAAAAGTATTAATTTAGAATTTTTCGTCACATGACATATTTTATTCTTAAATATACAAAAGAATAACAATATCAACACTTAGTTCAAAACAATAATTCAGCATATACTTTAGGAATGGTTCCAAGTAATAAGCAATTGTGGAAAAAAATGTGGTCCTGTTTTGCGTAGAAATATTGAAAATGTATAGAAATTTAAAATATATGCATATAGAGGTATCTCTAACCAAGTCATGATTTATCTTATTCTTGCTTCTTAGTTATTTTAGAACTATTGTTACCTAATAAGTTAAAATTTGTTATATTCTCAACTTGACTAAAATATTACTTTAGCTGGTGAAACTGCGAGAAGATGAGAAAGCTGAAAAAGAGAAGCCCTTTCTGGAAGAGGAGAAGCCAGTTTTAAAGAAATTGAAAACATATCATCAAGGAGTTGGGAAATACATAAATTCAAAAGAACTGTAAGATACTATTCCATATTATCTTTTTTAATATTTTTTCAAGCTTTTAAATCTCTATTTAGTTTATTTTTGACACTTTTATTTAAAATATGTTCATGTTACTTAAATTACCACCATTCAGGAAAGGCAATTTAAATACCAACCAGATTTAAAAAAACAGCTATCATAGTAATCTAACATAAGTAAAAGGGAAAATTATAAAAGTGTTTAAGAGAAAGATATATTCCCCCCTTTTTATATGACATTTTAAAATGGAAGGCATTAACTATAGTTAAATGGTCTTTTGAAAAAAAAAAAGGGGAGGGGGGAATTATGGAATTCACATAATAGATCAATCACAAATCTGTCGTTTAGCTTTTCCACCTATTCAAAATATTCTAAGAAATGATCTATATCATTAATAAATAAAAAAAATAGTTCCTTTGTGTATTCCTACGACATTGTTTTTGAATATAAAACATCTTTTGTGAATTATTAGTCATAATTTTCTTATTCCAGTGAAAAAATTGAGGACGTCAAAATTCAAGAGAAGAAAAAGAAGATTGTATCTGGTACTTTTGGAAATTTTAGCTCCTGGTGACACTTGTTATTGGGGAATGTAATGATTTTGTAAATATTGTACGATAAATAAATTTTTAGTTGTCTAAATGTTTCATTTACTAGCAATGCTATTTTCTTGCAGTTATTTACGATTTGTATGGAAATTTTAATTAAATGACATAACTCTGAATTTGAAATAACATTTTATTTATCTATACACAAGTTAAATAAGCGAAGGAAAATCCGTTAATTTTTTTTCAAGTTAATTTTGTTAGTGTTAAATTGTATTTAGTAATAATAAACAAATTTTCATGTCCTTCAAAACTAGTCTGAAAGAATAAAAAATTATGCTTAACTCATTGTTGATAACTTCAGTTTTCCTCACACAATTAGATAAGAATATTCTCTTAACAACTAATCCTTTTAACTCAATTATCTTATACGATTTTTGTACATTTGATAAAGTATAATTTTATTAATATATTTGTTTTATATTTCAATACTACTAAGATGTGTAACATATAAACAATTATCTAATATTGTACTTGCATGAAATTTTGAATGTTCCATGCAATTCTTTCTTTTCTACATTTCAAGAAATACCCATTATTAATGTCAATAAGTCTTCTTTCATATATGCTACTTATGCATCTAACAATAAATTCTTAAGATTGAGAAATATTGAATTAATGCTACATAAATTGAAACTTAAAAAATCTAAATAGTAATTAAAATATTTTTTAAAAGTTGCTATTTCATGATTATAATATTGTATCGACTTCATTCTATTTTTTGGTGTAGCCCATAAATCCCAGTGTCTCCAAGTCCTTTTTTTTAGTTTTCATTTATAATGGCTCTTAGAAGTCCTTAATGTTTTACTAATTGTTCTTATACAAATTTGCAAATCTTGTGATTGAAAAACTATAGCACATTGTATACTATAATAATAAAAAGTGGTACATATTATCTAGGAAGGTTATTGTTAGAACAGAATCCATGTCAATTTGTGAGACATGAACAAATGTTGTTAATATTGTTCACAGTATGGTCATTGAGCATTTAAGCAGCCAGCCTTATTTTTATATCCTAAAACTTGTGTCATATCAATTGAGATGTTTTACTTAATTTTGTTTCATTAAAAACCTCTGAACTAGCAACAACTTGCACAGAAAGGCAAAACAAAATTAGTTGAAAATATAATTTTAAACTGTTACTATTAGGATTGTTTAATCTAGATGACACCAAATAATGTAATAATCTTATCCTATATATAGCTGATTAATTCTGAAATTTTTTTATCTTCTTATAAACTTATTTTTTTACTTGTGGAAAGTGTAGGAACTTTATTTTAATTAAATTCTTAACAATATTTTTTTATTTTAATCAAATTTGTAAAAGTTTTAGGTTTAAAGTTCTTTTTATTGATTGTTTTCTTTCTGTAAATTACTTTTTTGCATTTCAATGGCTAAAAGCGCAATGGTTGTATGTGCATTTTAGGCAAAAATGAGATGTTGATACCAACATAAAGATGAAGTCTAGCTCATTTCTGCTGCACAAATATTATATGTCAATTCCAAATAACCATTTTGTGGTGGTTTTTTTTTTTTTTTTTTTGTAAAACCCCATAGGTTTCCACTATGTTTACAATTTTTTAGTGTTTTACAAAAGTGGACATCTTTTAGCCATTGTTTTAAATATTGTAACTGGGATGCACTAGATCTATAGAAGAGTTGAACCGTCAGTTTCTTGATTCCATAATTCTTTGTTTGATGCAAGTCGCAATGTGTAAATTAGTGAGAATTATTTGCTGATGCAAAATATAATTCTCATTTCAAAACATGCTTATAAATAACATTTTACTGGTAAATGTTGATACAACGTCAGGGGAGTGGGTATAATTTTTTTCTTATTTCAAGATCTTATAATTTTGAAATATCTCAAAATGTTAGTATATTAGAATTCAAATTTGCCAGAATTCTACAAATTATGAGGTAGGGGAGAGAGTATATATCAAAGTATAAATACTTTTTGGCTCTTGACAGGCAGTACAACTGGTCCTGTTTCCAAAGGGTATCTCAATGGATATTGTTTTACATGTCCATACGAACATTAGTCTAATTTATCAAGCAATCTTTAAAATTAATGCAACACCCATCAAAGTTAAAATACTGAGTAGAAGAACTACTATAAGCTTCTTCCAAGTTTTCATATAAACAAGCAGATAGTAATCATCAAAATTCCCAAACTTTAACAAAAAAAAATCCATATGAATTAACAAATCTCAAGTTACTTTTCTTACATATGGTAAACTTTGACTTAAAATCTTATTGACCGCTTTATTAATATTGAAAATGTTATATTCATTCTACTGCACTTGAGAGCCAGACAATCAAAAGTCAAATTTGGGCAACTTTACAGGAGAGGAATAACTTAATCCTATTGCATAGCATTGGACTGGGATTTTGTAGCTCTTGCTAAAGGCTTAAAAATAATTTTTGAGTGAATTTTGAAGGCATGATTTGATAGAAAACAAGAATCTCCAAATTTGGATTTGGGCTGGTCTGGCTCTGAGGTACAGAAATTAGAACAAACAAAGATTAATTTTTCCCAAATTCAAAAAATTAATAAGCAATAAATATTTTTCCGAATTTTCTAACAAACTAAACTACTTCAATCATTTGCAAAATTAACATACAAAATTTGACATTTGTATACAAATCAGTGCAGTTAGGAAAAGTTGTGCATGTTTTTCCAAAAATCCCAATTCCCAGTAACAAAGCATGTTTGAATTGTTTACTCCACAAATGTTCTGGATATTTTGTAGAAAAACATTTTGAAAAATGGAAAGATTTTTATTTAAATTTTGACTAATGCCTACTTTGACAAAAATGCAAGTGTTTCAAAATTACGAAATTTTTACGCCTTTCGTCATCAAAATGGGAATATTTTTTTTTATATATGTGCACCTTAACCTTTTCACATGGGTCAAGTTAAAGAAAAAATTCCATGTCTGTGGGGAGGGGGGTCGCTTTGGGAGGCAGGACAATGGGTTCTCAAAGCATTGTGGAAGAACGACTTTCCTTCCAGTAACAGACGCGTGATCTATCCGATGGACAGATCATTAACAATTCTTCCTCAAAACAGAGAGATTCGCAGATGGGGGTAAGATCACTGAAGGAGTTGAAAAACCGAAAGCCAAGCTGAAGATGATGTGTAGCAGAGATTAGCAAGTGTTGCATGTCCAAAACCATGTAATTACCTGTTCTGCTGCAAACATTATACTTCAGACCTCACAAGTTTTAAAAATCCCCCCCCCCCTCCCTCTGGGGCCAAAATTGTCCCAAACCCATTGCTAGACCTGTAAAATCTATGGGACAGATGCTGTCCCAGCCCACACATAAAGGTTAAAAAAAAATATCTACCTGGAATAAAAGTTTTGTATGCATGTTGAATATTTATGTACTCCAAGAAAACCACACAAACAAGGCAAAGCAAAACAATTTTAATAACATAACAACCCAAAGTAACCAAATGTTAATTTTAAATATAAAAACTACACCTTGTTGAAGTGCGTCTAATGGTAAAATTATCGCAACTACAATACTGCAGCAGAACTGTAAAAAAGGGAAATTAAAAGCTTCTGAAGTTAAGAACATTGTACAAAAAATCACAAACACTTATTTATTTACAAGCACAACACTTTGCTCTTCATGCATGAGATGCAAACACACAAAACAGGAGACACGTTATGCATCACTTTGTAACAAGAAGCGCTAATAACTCGAGGAACAGAAACAATCACCAGCTTAAAAAGAACAATGAGGGCTAAAAACAAAACAGGATATACAACAAAAAACACTTTTGAAGGGCTTTTCTCCCCAGTAATAGGACTTGGGGAGGGGAGCAATCAGCATGGGCTACAAATACAGACATAACAATACAATTCACAAGATGAACTCAAAAAAGTAAGTAGTAGGGTTATATTAAAAGTATAATAAAAACATTCAATTGATTCAGATATCAAAGCAATAACAAAAAGAGATATGCACTTCCATCTGTTACCCTTTAACTGACAAGGATCCGTTAGACTGAAAATCAATATCTAGACAATTTAAAAATTAATCAAAAGATTTTTTTTTCTTTCTTGACACCCCTGCCTATGTATGATAAAACAGCCTTTTAATAGTTCTTTCATAAGGTTAAAGTTCTTCAACAATAGTGTGTTTTATTTTAATAACAATATAAGGTGCTTCCGACAAAAATTAAACTCAAAAATTTGTTTTAGAAAGAATAATCAAATATTAGAACAGTCTTGAAAACTTACCTTGTCAGTTAAGGGACTTTTCGTTATACATCATTCAATATAACATTTATTGTACTGTGCGATAAAAATAATAACAAGGGGATAAAAATTAAAAACATGGTTTTTAACACATTTACATGTATTTTATGCAGTAGTGCATAGCATGTCCCAAAATAAACTACAGTCTATAAATGATTATTAATATCTATATCAGAGTAGGTCTACTTTCACGAAGATAAGTCAGCTTTGTAAAATCAAAAGGCTTACAAATTACTAAAAAATAATAAAGTCAGAAGATTGTACTTTCAACAGGATAAAAATACAATTCCACAACATGTCAGTTTCATAATAGTTGACATCAGTTAAATACAAATTGATTTCAATATTAACTAAATTGCTAAATAAGATTTATAATACTAGGAAATGTGGATTGATATTGTTCGTTAAATAAAAGCCTTTCAAATTAGGCTTTAAAATCTTACTAGATATTTTGTAAATGTGTGTGTATTATCAGCATTCCCGAATTATAAATAAACTCCACATGCATTTCACAATTAAATTGAGTAACATAGTAAAGTACAGTGACAAAAAGTAAAATTCTCAAATGTTATTAAACATACTAAACCAATGCACGTTTTTACACTAATATAGGAAAATAGGACTTAAAGAAATAAAAAAAATTATATATTCCATTTAGTCGATTGAAAAATAAAACATTTCTTTTAAACACACTCGATCTTCTCAAATAACCAGATTCATTATTTTAAATTGCTTAGTAACTGGCATAATTATTTCAAAAATAGTCACAACAGAACTCCTTTGTAATCACACACTCGGAACCTTTTTTTTTTTTCAACAAAAAGTTGACAAATCAATTATATACACATCACAGATGTTAATACACATTACAGAAAACTTTTCATCTAAAAATCAGCTTAAATGGCACACAATGATCTTTCAGTATCAAGTCATAAAAGTAATCCGAGGAACATAGTTTTTTTTTACCAAACTTAATATATTTACACCAATGGCGTTACCAGAAAATGTTACTAAGATTTAGGAACAGTGTTCATACAAAGGGATAGGACTAGGTTGATTAAAGTTGTAACCCATTTATTGAGTTAATAGCCTGTGAAAATTTCAAATTTTCTTCCAAGAGCACCTTTGGCATTTAAATTCTTTTTATAGAACAGTTACCCTATTTCTGTTCTTTTTACCAAAATCTTCAGTGCTCTTGGATGACAAAAATAACAATCTGGATTTGAGTTAATAAGAAAACGAGTTAGCAAAAGAACGTATCTTAAACTTAAGAACAGGCTGTTCTCACTCATTTAGAAGAACAGGGAATAAAATAATTCCTGGTCAACCTAGAGTATTTTTGAGAAATTTTGTAAAGTCAACATAGGGTACACAGTGGAGTGCAAATGGTTAAATATAAATTTCTTTCATTTAAACCAATTTTTTCATAATTTTTATCTTCTTTTTTGCCTTATGATTATTTTTTTTTTAATTTCTAAAATAATTATGATTTTGTTGTTTTATTTTTACAAAGATAAATGTCAAATGATGGCAATTCATCGGAATGCAATAATTTAAACAAAATTATAATTTCTACACGAATACAATTTTATTATTTAAATAGATAAGAAGATCAGGTCATTAAACCACAATAACGTAATGTTATTTAAATAAAATTATACAAGTTAAACTGAATTTTGAAACACAAACACTTGTGAAAACGTTTCAAATTTTAGGAACCATCAAAGATTTTGCGGAAATGAAGATAATACACACCCTGGTCTATAAAATAAAGAATCAATTATAAAAAAATTCATTGAACATCACCGCTTAGGCTAATGCAATATAACATTTTTTAGCAAGTCTTCGACTAATTCTACACTTAATCCAAAGAGCTTCAATAGTATACTTTGAACATATTTTGCTAGTTTGACGAATACATATATATACAATACACCGGCAGCAAGTAAACAAACTACTAACACATCTATATCCATATAACATTAACTACCCTGTAGAAACTGAGTCTAATAATGGCACACTACAACAACTTTGCATAGCAAATGTTCTGCAGTCATTTAGTTAACTAATGATATACACTTGCTCCATGGCAAATCAGTATATTTTTTTCACAAATGAGAAAACTAAAACAATATTAACATGGAAAAAGATCATAAACGCAGCACCTCCTTGTATAATTCAAACATAATCATGCACATATAAATACTTCAAGCGATAGGTGAGCAACAATTAGATTAAAACAACAAGTTCCACTTGCAACGTGGAAAAAATGCTTAATACTTAAGCAGTGAAAATTAATCAGAAGTAAATACAACTAAGAAAATCCACTTGTTTTGATGCAAACTATCCACAAGAAATGTTAATGAAAACAATAGCAAGAAAACAATGAACCGCTAGCTAATGATTTGTCAAAAAATAGTAATATATTTGTAGTTATTTAGAATGGGTGTCCAAAGATATAATTTTAGATTTACGATTTGTAGTGATTAATTCATTTAATTAAGAGAACTGATTAAGTATATTTTTATATATATACATATAAGTTATTAACAAATATGGATATTGATAAAATCTTCTTTGCGAACTTAAAACTGTTTGTTTTAACATGCACAAGTTTTAAAAAAATATTATTATTGCATTCAGACAGTAAAAGAACGATTGCAATATTTAAATTCAACTATAAAGGAATTTGGTTAAAAACACAATAAACACTAATATACACGACACTTGGAATTTGAAGACCAAAAACTTTCAATTTTCTCAAGGTATTGGAAAATTTGGGTAGTTTTCTGTTGTTTTCATAGTTTGTCCTGATGTTGCATTTAAAACTTGATGTGTATTTTAGAATTGTTTTGGTAAAAGGAAATTGTGATGTAGTACCTATATAAAACTTCTAACCAATGCAATGATTGATATCCTTCAGTTTTTAGTAAGGTGTTTCTAATTATGTAGAAATATGTTATCATAAATTTAATTTTTGACAACATAAATATCCAATTTTAATTAGTTTTCATTATTCAATTTCCCAGTAGTTAAATATTTAATTTAATACTACTTTAATAGACATTTTCAAAAAGCTTTAATCATCTTACATCTATGATGACAAGTAAAAAGGGCATTTTTTATGCTTTTTAAACCTCAATAAAAAATTGTTTCTGCCAAAAAAAATTAATTTTGAAGTTGCCCATAATAATATATGCAGAGCAGAATAAAAGAAATATATGATTACTAACTAGTATGTGGCAACAGATTAAAAACATGCAAGGAAGATATTTAAAAATTCTTATTTTTATTAGATAATTTTTTTATATATAATATATTAGTAGTATGTTTTACTTAATATTAAATATTGAAAAGTATTTTAACGAAATTCCCCTTCAAATTGATAATTGATCAATAATAAAAAGGAAAAAATAATATAACTATTATCTCTCAATAAAAAAAAAAATTGTATTAGTAAAATAAATACTATTTCTTAACAACAATAAATTTCTAATAGATAAAATTATCATAACTATATACATACAAAGAAGAATTTTCTAATGTTTTTCAGAGAAGGGATAGAAGTAAAAATTTAACTCCTATTAATTAACTTATTAATAAATAATACATCTATAGTTGAAGTAGTGTAAATATTCAGGGTTCCTTCAAAATTAATTCCCTTAACTATTTTCAATTTTTTTTAAACGTTATCAGACTAAAATTTATAGACAAAACAAAATTACGTACATACAAATTTATGTATCTACATGATATTTTAATGTATTAATATTGAAGCCTTCTTAAAACACCCGTAACTATACAGTAAATTATCAAGAAACCTACTTACTTCAGATAATTTTTTAATAAAAACTAAATAACTTTCAGGTACTACATACTAATTCTTAAGTCTTACAGCTATTGATGAATTTTAATAATTGCATGTGGAAGGTTGATTAAATAAATATCATACCAGAGCTACACTCAAGATCTCAAGTGACTCAAGATCCATCTCTTTGGAAAGTCCCCAAAACAATAATTTGTAATTTTGAACCATGGTCAGATAAACAAGACAACATCTGAACTTGCACCTTCCTCCCCAAACTTCCAAACCATACCAATATGAGAACATTTGAGCCAAGGCGAATTTAATACCTCTTAGTCATGAATTAGACATCTAAAATTAAACTTGGGACTCTCCACTCACTCTGAAATTCAGTACCGTGCAAGGAAAAATGTAAGTGACTTTTCCCTTATTCCACCTTGAAATCACACAGACCTAACTCCATAATAACATTAAAACCTTCCTTCTACATAAACTAAGTATAATATAATATAACAAATATAAATTTATAAACATAATTGATTTGCTAACAATAAAAACTCATTTTGATATTATCATACCATAAAAAAAATGTAATAACTTAAAAACTTGTGAATGTGAATGCATACAGTTAAAAGAAACCTTTTTTTTTTCGGGGTGGGGAGGGCTTTTTTTTCATGCTATGGACACCCATGTAAAATTATTGCTTATTTATACTCATCATATACTAAACCTATTTCAAGCTTCATAAAATATACGAATAATTATTTAATAATGATGAATACATTCTAGTTACACAGTAGTCTATTCTCAAGTTAAAATGTAATGCTTTTTTCTGTAAGAGAAAGCAGCATTAAGATCCAACAGTGTTCTCATATTTAGAAATAAAGTCACTTGGGAATCTCATAGAACACAGAGTAGGGTATTACTTAAGTATAAAGGGGCACTCCGCCAAATCACATAAAACACACCAAGGGCGATTTTAATTCCAATCTAATATGATACTGGACTAAAATGCAGTCAACAGTAACTCTTACGTATTGGAAATATACTTGGTAACCTATATTTGGCAACATAAACTGGTTTTGTTGCCAATCAAAGAATTCCTCTTTCTTCTCCCTGCAAGGTTGCCAAAAAATGTCACCAGATTTGGCGAGAAATCAGTTACCATTCAATAAATTTTTTCACGACACGGCACAACAGATAGTGCAAGTTCACACTTTTGAATATTATTCCTTTTTACTTTTTTAATAGAGAATTTTAATTGCATTATAAAATTGCATTTTGTTTGTCTAATAATTTAACAAAATTAAATGGGTTTAAAATTCCTGAAATAGTTATTAAGGTTATATCTGTTTTCCATGGTTACCCATGATTTTTAACAAAATCTGGTAAATCACTATTTTTGTGAAACCAAATCCCCAGAAATTTCTGAAATCCAGTATTTGGAGTTATTTTGACATGGCAACATTTTTTTTAAAAAAAAGTGCCCAAGAGTGATTGACTGTCCTTGGTAGATTATAGGGTCAAAATACAAACAATGCCATGTAAGCTGTTAATTTATAGTCTCTGATAAGTTAAGGCTAGCTACTTAATGCAACCCTACCCATCTTTTACACCATATATGTAATTCGAAAATTGTATCCCTAGGAATGTTATCAAAGATGTCAATCATAAAATGTGTTAGTGGAGTGCCCCCTATACTTAAGTTCTACCCAGAGCAGGAATTGCTGCTTTGTTCTACTACAAGATGAAGGAATATTTCTTCCACTTTTGAGCCATTTGTATTTCTTAGGAGAAAAATACATTAGAGTAACAAGGTGGGTATTTGATGCAATCGATTATACCAGAAGCAATAAAAAGTGCATAGGAAACTTGATTGATTAACAATGCTCCTGCTGTAAGCGATTAAATCAACTGAATATGTGATCTAATCTAAAAAAAAAATGCTGATATTCGTGGACAGTCATGGAACTATATGTAATTTACCTCGTTACAAGGAAGTAAATAAAATAATATTTGATGCTTATGAATTATTATTGCATAACATTTTTCTAAATGTGATAAGCTCTGTATAAAAAATCGTATTTGAATGACATAAAGAAGGTTTTCGTTAAACAGTGGTATACTACCGGTTCTGTCACTCCTCTCGGCTCCTGGTGCTATGAGTGGCGATTTCTGTCCTTTGCATCCGTGGGTTGTTTGTCATGAGCTCCAGTGAAAGATGGATGAAATGAAACAAGCTGTAGACCGGTTACTGATGGAAGCAAAGAGTTCTGAAATTAAAACCTAAGCACTAATGGAGGAAGCAGTTCAGTTACCCCTTTCTGCTACTTAATTCTGAGTGAGTTGAATGGGAAGTTCGTTTTCCTGGGTCCTCAAGAGTTCGTTCTCGGTCTCGGACATGTTCTCGTTTGCAGAGGGGTCCACGGAGGGGTTGCGGGAAGGCCTGTCTAAATGGTCGCCGCCATTAGTGCACACTTCGTTCTCGGCTATTCCGAGATGTGCGCTGCTGGGTCTTACTAAATGCTCGTTGTGGGGGCTGTTCATGAGTTCACTCCTACTGTGATGGTCAGGACCTGGTCTAGGAAAACGGTCTTTATTTACAGTGACCATGTGTTCGCTTGCAGGATCGATGTGCTCGTTTCTGACCCTCTCGAAGTGTTCGTTCCTGGCATTTCCGAAGTGGTCATGGTTAGGGCTGACCATCAGCTCGTTGGGTGGCTTGTTTAAATGGTCATGATTAGGCCTGACCATGTGGTCGCTCCTCGACATGTGCTCGTCGTTCGATCTTCCCATGTGGTCATTACCGGACATGTGGTCGTTGTTGGGCTGACCCATTAATTCATTTGCGGATCTGCTCATGTCATTTACAATGTGCTCATTGCTTAAGCTGCCTAAGTGATCGTTTGGGGAATGTCCCATGTGGTCGCTGCCAGATCGACCCATATGGTCACTACCCGGTCGTCCCATATGCTCTGCTGGATGGCCTAAGTGGTCATCCAAATGAGATGGCCTACCCATCTGCTCACCGTTTGACCTACCCATGTGGTCGTTAGCTGCTCGAGCCAGGTGTTCATTGTTTAAACGTCCCAAATGTTCATTATTAGGCCTAGTCAAATGATCATTTTGCCTAGCCATATGATCGTTTTGTCTTGCCATATGCTCATTTTGTCGAACTATGTGATCATTCTGCCTAATCATGTGCTCACTGCCTGGCCTACTTAGATGATCAACACTATTTGGCCTTAAAATATGATCACTACCAGGTCTACTCATAAGATCAACACTATTTGGCCTACCCATATGATCATGATTTACTCTACTCAAATGATCAACACTATTTGGCCTAACCATATGCTCACTACCTGGTCTACTCATGTGCTCATTTCCAGCTCTACCCATATGCTCATTTCCAGATCTGCTCATATGATCATTACTTGGTCTACCCATATGATCATGATTTTGTCTTCCCATGTGATCATTATTGGGACGTCCCATGTGATCATTAGGTCGTCCCATATGATCACTGTGGTCATTTGCACGTGCCATATGATCATTGTGATCATTTGTACGCCCCATGTGATCATTATGATCATTTGTACGCCCCATGTGATCACTGTGATCATTTGTACGCCCCAAATGATCACTGTGATCATTTGCCCTTCCTATATGATCATTATTAGAGCGATTTAGATGTTCAGCATTAGATCTTCCTATATGTTCATTGGTTTGCCTTAACATCTGTTCATTTACATGCCTTCTCATCTGCTCATTTTGCCTTAGTATCTGTTCATTATTCAGCCTTGTCATTGCTTCACCGCTCGGTCCCCCTAAGTAGTTATTGCCCAATCTTCCTAATTGACCACTAAGTGATCGTTCCAAATGTTCATTTACATGTCGATTCAAAGTTTCATTTCCTAGACGCCCCAAATGGCCATTCAACGACCGACTCAAAAAGTCATGGCCAGGCCTACCCATGTGCTCGTGCAAGGACCTATACAATGCTTCGTTTCCAGATCTACCGAAATGATCATTTAAAGCTCTGCCTAAAAGTTCATTTCCCTGTTTGATAAATGGATCGTTAGGCTTTGTAAATGATGAATTCCCAGCCTTCAACAAGTGGTCGTTTATAGTCCTCAAGGAGACCGTATTTTCGGATTTACAGATGGCGTCGCTCATCTGCCTGATTGAATGCTCATTTATCTGCTTGTTCTCGTTATGCTCGATGCTCTCCTGTTTGTAAATGGGACCGGGGGTCTCGTTCATCTGCCGCATTGAAAGATCGTTTGCCTGTTTAGCCAAATGTTCGTTCAGTTGCTTCAGAGAGAGGTCGTTGGGTGGTCTCCCGCGGCGATTTACGGACAGCGTTGTGGCAGGTGCCGCGGCGATGGCAGGCGGCTTGTTCACGCCGGTGATTCCCCGGTTCACATGATTTGCCATATGACATTCCAAACTGGATCTCGTAACGAAGGACTTGCAGCAAATTCCGCACTGGTAAGGCTTGTCGACATCCGGCGGGCGGCAGTGCAGCTTCATATGAGTCTTCATATTGCCCTTCTGTGTGAAACACTTCCCACATATTTGACATGCATGATGTTTTTCACCACTATGGGACCTCATATGAGTCTTCATATTGCCCTTCTGCGTGAAAGACTTACCGCAGACAGCACACTTGTACGGTTTGTTACCAGTATGACTATTCATATGATATTCCATGCTTAACTTTTGAGCAAAAGTCTTCCCACAAATCTCACAAGAGAAAGGTTTGATGCCTTTATGCGATAAAATATGAGTGTTCAGGTTACCTTTGAGCGTGAAGCGCTTGCCACAGACCTCGCATTCGAAGGGCTTTTCCCCGTAGTGCGTCCGCAGATGGGTCTTCATGTTTCCCCTCTGGGCAAAGCCTCGACCGCAGATCTCACAGGAGTAGGGCTTGGTGCCCGAATGGGAAATGAGGTGGGTCTTCAAGTTCCCCTTCTGCGTGAAGCTCTTCCCGCACATCTCGCAGCTGAACGGCTTCAGGCCCTGGTGGATGCTCCTGTGGTAGTCCATTGTCGATTTCTGGGTAAAACCTTTCCCACACACCTCGCAGTTGAACGGCTTGACTTTCGAGTGGCAGAACATGTGGTTCTTCAGATTACCCTTCTGCGAAAACTTTTTCCCGCAGATTTCGCAGGGAAATATTTTCGCCTTCTTGCTGTCTTCGGACGAGCCCGGGCCGGATATGGATCCCCCCGACCCTTGGTTGTTCACGCGGACGATCTGCCCGTTCGGCGGGGCAGTAGTCAGGTACGAGTTCTGATTCGGGTTCACTTCTCCGCTTTCTGTGCGTGCTGCACTGGTAGGGATAGTCAGCATGGGGGGCTTTTCCATCATAGGGTGATCGCTGAAGATGCTGTACGCGTAAGCGCATGAGCTCATCGCAATAGCAGCAGCCAAGCTAGGTACTTGGGCCGGAAGATCCGAAGGTAAAAAGTTATGTTCCATCGTGAATTTCTCTTTAAAAATTGCGTTTTAGGAATAATAAACCATTTACCGTAGTCTGTCAACACACGGGCAAACATTAAAGAACAAATTTCTTTTTTCGCGAAATCCGCGATACACAATAAACAATGGGCCGAGAGGATCTTGCTTCTCGGAAAACTTGATCGACACTAACTTCTTTTTAAACGCGTTCCTCTACTTAAAAAAATCATCGCTCGAATAAAAAACACGAGGAAATCCATGTTTACAAGTCATTCTGTCACATAATGAACAAAAATAACAGCACTACACATAAACAAAACCAATGGCACCCTATAACACCATATCGATAAAAGCCATCAGATCACTAAAAAAACGCTTTGAAAAAAAACTAGCTGGTTTGCTTCTTTCATTGTAACTAAAGACACTTTTGACGAAAGTGCCAGGATTTTTTTTATTGGAATTAAAAAATATATTTCTCGTGTATTAAGATTTTTTTTTACGTATATAAAGCACAAATATCCAATTAATGAAATTAATTAAAAAATAAAACAAATTTTTATTATTTAGGGTTAAGTAAAAATATGGCTCTTTTTCCTTTGCTGTGATTGGTTGGTTTTGTCTTCTTTTTACTGAATAAGCACACTGGAATTTTCAAAATGGATTAAAGAGTTTTGAAAAAGATTTACAAAAATTTAGAAATTAAAACTAACTTACAGAGGGGGAAAATCCACAAGAATCCTGGCGAATTCAGTTGTAGCAATTAGAAATGACAGCTTATGGCGTCTGAATTGCAAAATTTTAATGAGAGAAAAAGGAAAAATAAATGCTTGTCATAATAAATTGAATGATATCGCTATTTTGAATTAAAAAGGAAAACAAAATTCAAAAATAAAGAAATTAAATTAACAAATGATCGATAATAAAGAATAAGAAGATTTTCAAAGGGTTTTACATTATTTTCTTTTATTATTTAAAGTCGAGAAATGGTATAACGTAAGCATTAAAAACATACATTTTTAATGATAACGTAAATTAAAATATAAATTTTTATTTAAATTGGGATAGAGGAATTCAATTTTTCAAATGAACTAACAAAAGAACATTTATATTATTGTGTTGTTAAATATAAAATAAACATTAAACATATCCGAATAATCTTTATTCGAACAAAGATATATTTTTGAATTTATAATTTCAGCTTTTGATGATGTGTAAAATTACTTTCATAAAATTAAAGTTTAGTAAAAATTTTGAGTTTCAAAAAGTTATTTTGTAGAAAAAGTTTTCAAACAAAATTCCTCATGTCAATCTTTTTGTTTCGCGACTGTCATTGAAAATGAAAACTAAAAATATTTAACTTATAAAAAATTCCGTTTTAATCATTGAGCTAAAGTACAACTGGAGTGTAGATTAAGCATGCAGTTTTTCTATCTCTCCTTTTGAGACAAAGGTGATGAAAAACGAAACCTCTCGAAAGAAAAGTAAGAAATAATCCAGGTGATCGACGTCAAAATACTTCATTAAATAATAAATTGTATAAAATGCCGCTAATGTAACGAAGAACATTATAGAACGCAACGGTCAAGGGTGAACGTTTTCGCCGCGGAAAATTTTACGTTTCTTCTATGAGGGTATTCATTCCACAGTTCTTCTATATCTCAATGATTTTAACAGAAAAGGCTTTAGGCCTTAAAAAATTTACTCATTCTGAAATGTTTTTACAAACCATCGTTTTGATTAAATTAAAGGTATTTTGCACGTTAAATCTGATCGTGGTTGCTAATGGCCTGAAGTTATTGAAGTTGCGTTGGGTGCCAGCTAAGGTGTTGTCCTCGTCATCTGACCATATATAGTTCAAAAATAGGAGGCAGTGTTTCCGGGTCTTTCCTTTGAGTTTGACTCAAAACCGTCGCCAAAAGCCCACTGTGCAGCTCTAGTGCGACGTTATTTAATCAACCAACAAAAGCTGCACGCTCAATACTTATTAGTAACTTCTCAAACTGATTGTCATAAATTTACTACGCTCCTTCTCACGGCATCGTAAGTTGCACCACATAGGGCAGATCTAGTTGTTTAGATTATACAAGTTTTATAATGTTAAACAAAACTGCTGAGATCCTAGTTTCGAGAAGAGTAACTTCGGTAGGCTTTAGTCTTTTCCCATAGCAACACAATATTATATATTAATATAGTTGCAGGGTAAACGTGCAGCTTTATAAAAACAAGTTTTTTGCAGCTAGCAGTTGCAAATTAAAAAATACGAGGCAGGTTCTCGGATCTTTCTTTCGAGATAGAACCCGAACAGAACAGTCGCCCAAAGCAAACTCGATAGCTTTAGTGCGACGTTATATTAACCAACCAACCTGCGACAGACCAACTAAACGAATTTGCATTTTTTTTTTTAAAGTATTGAGAGCAATTTGCGTAAATAACGGAGGTCATGACAATAACTCTCATTTGTTTGCTCATTGTTGAATCATAAATATTTTTACGTGCAAGTTTAAATCATCTAATGCCTATCAAAAATATTATATACGACTAGTTAGATAAGCTCGTAAGCAAAATAGTTAGGCAAAAATGTTTTATTACGCGAATACAGCTAAATGTGATACATCCAAACAATTTTTTACCAACCTCTATATTAGTTTAGGCTATTTTGAGATTTCATTAAGTTATTTTAAAATTAAAAATTAACCAATTTTGAATTGAAATGAATTATAACTTCAATAAGTACGAAATTGTTCTTTCAACGTTTAGTTACAAAAATATTAATCACTGACTGATACCCCCTAGGTTAATTCTCAGAAAGAAATGTATTTCACAAGCAAAATACTTTTTAAATATATATATGAATTATGTTTTGAATTGTTTCACTGTAGATCAAGTAAAGATACTAAGTATAATAAAAGCTCCAGACTGAGGGAGCAGGTGTTTCACATCCAATTCACAAAATCTTTGTTTTATGATTGTAATTTTATTTATTACAAATTCTTGGAAAGGTTAAATAAAACACTTTTCAACATTGCCCCTTGCATTACGTCTTTACAGCAATTAATAATGATAAACTTGTACAATTTTAGCTTGAAAATGCTAAATCTTGTTATAATGAGTGATTAAGATGAAACATTGCTTTTATATTTTTTGGTAACGAAATTTATTAATGTTATATTATATAAACCAATATTAATTTTAAAAGATATTTTAACTCAACATGCGCAATTCTGAAACAATGCTATTCAATTGCACAAAAAAATGTCCTCGTTTTCCACTACATTGTTATTTTTTCTTTCAAAACAATGCAAGGGTGCCCATAAAAGATTTATAGATAAGAAAAGATATTGTGTAATTCTAGAGCCCGAAACAACAAAAAATTATACATAATTATTTGTTCTTTAAAAACATTGTTTTTATTTTTTGACTCTTAAAATACATACTCCAAATTACAACATGTATATTTTGACTATACCTTTTTAAATATCTTCACTAATAAACCTTGGAAAAATTATAAGGTTTATAATTAGTTTTATATTTATATTGTATAAAAATCCAAAATAAAAAATTTCGAGAAAAGTATTTATATTATACAAAAAATATGAATTTTCTTACAAAAAAAATTTATTTCATGTTTTATCTAAAAGTAATCGCTTTTAAGCCTTGACATTAATATAATACATAATGTTTTTAACACCACAATTTTTTTATTTATAAAAAGCATATAATTTACATATATACATGCAATATTTTCTTCCTGTTTTACCACAGTGAACTTCAAAAACAAACTTTTTATTAATTAAAACTTTTTAACAAATGATTATTTAATCTTTAACGCATTCTTGCAAATTGAATTTGGATTTAACAAAAAAAAAAAAAATTAGAATACAAAACTTTAAATTGTAACTTTGTAGATTTTTATGCATAATTATATAGTCAAAGCCTATATTAAAAAAATAATTTTAAATCAATCAAAATAAAAAAAATTGCAAGAGATGACCTTCTTACTTCTTTTATATATATGTAGATATTAATAGTTGTCTTATTAAAATTTCAGATGAAATAGCTGTAAAGCCAATAAACCAACAACATTGATGTTCATTTATTCTAAACATTTTGTTACTTACAAATCATATTCGAACTAAATTTTTTATTCTAGGATGTCCCCTCTACGAAAAAAATATTAATGTTACAATATGGGTGTTGAGAAGATTCGTTAATATGTGAAAGTCATTAATTGCAAAGGTTCAAATTAAAGTATTTGAAAGTAGTATTTCACCAGTCAGAGAGCATTCCAGTACAGAAAGTGTACCTAATGTTAAGAGGTTTTCCAGATTCTTAACAAGAAGGAAGTAAAACTGGTTCATTCTGCTAACTAGTTTAGGTAGAGAGGTCAAGGTTAATAGTTTGGAATTTCTGGAATTGTTGCAATTAGAGGGTCACAGAGTTCGAATCAAACCTAAATATTGCCTTTTAAATAGAATATATATTTTTTTAATTCAAGATAATTTAAAAAAAAATTACATATAGAAGAGATAATATTTATAAACTCATAATGAATATAAGCATTTTTGAAATAAATAAATAAAAAAATTATTTACCCTTCCCTGTTTATAATATTTAAAACTCTACACATTCCTTATACTTATTTTTTGTAATATTTAAAGTGTAGTTAATTAATATGTTTGAACTTGAGTAAAAAAAATATTTAAAACCCTACTTGGGATATTTTAAATAAGGTTTGTGTATAGTAACCTTTATAGTTTTTGTAATAACTATCTTTTATAATTTTAAATAGTACCAAATACTTATTGAGTTCTATATAAAAAATTTTAGACGCTATTGTCTAAAAAAAATCAACCATTAGCAAGTTTATTTTTTAAAAATTGAAATATTTGATGCATTGATTCTCGATTGGCTTCAGGTGGACAATTCATTTCTAGCAATAAATGATCCTCTCCTTTTCTAATCTTTAAAATACAAAATAGTAAAGATTTTGGCTCAAACGTTACATCAGCCTTTTGCTTATCTTTAATGTCTCTATCAATCCCATCTCCCCCAGATGAGCTTTGTTCTCTTTTTCTTTGGTTAGATGTATCTTCCGAATTTTCTTCGATCGTGCCACTTTCCGGTTGGTTCTGAGAACAGTGATACTGAAAATCTGGGACGACCCGATCTGCAAATACGTTTGTGTCAACTTTCAGTTCCTGGGGTGCTGAACTGAGACACAGGACTTCTGAAGGGTCTTCGCTTTCTCTTTTCCCTTTTGCTATTACAGTTTGTGGCTGTGAACAAACAGAAGATTTTCCTAAACTTTTAGTGTTTTCGTGATCTTCCGTTTTAAGTTTCTGTGCTGGAGAACTTTCTAAATTGTTATCATCTTCTACTTTACGTTTTTTAGAAACAGTTATTGCCTGTGAAGAAGTACTGTCACCAAGAGGACTGAAATCAGAAATGATAGAAGGACTGGATTCAGATTCATTAGCGGTAACCTGAATTTCGTTAATTACAGGTGTGATGATTTTGCCACTGTCCTTAGTGGAAGGCTCTTCTTTGTCTTTACGGACTTCTCTCCGCTTTCTCCTTTGGTTGGACCAAGTATTTTTATCCGTTGTAATTTGAATCTCAGCATAATTCTCGGCAGATTTGACAACTTTAAAAAGAATCTGAAACAATTTTAATATAGGAAAGGTTAAGAGAAGTTAGGTGCAACAAATATAGTTAAAAATCTCTCTAAAAGATACTCAAGGCAATACTTGAGAAATAAATATCTTTAAGGGAGTATAGGACACATTTGACTTTTTTCTTTAATTTTGCAGATATCATTATATTTTGTTCCCCACACATGTGTGCAAGGCATATTATCATAATCACATGTTCAAATGTTTAAAAAAATATAACTTTTTTTTATAAAAATAAAAATTAACAAAAAGTGACATTTCTTATTTTTTATATAAGTTAAGAAAATATGTTCTGAAAACTATATTTTTGCCTTTTTTAAAACAAAAGAATGTGTTTAACAAACTGTTATGAGAGATTTTTGTCATTTGCAAACGAATGTTTGCAAAAAAAATTTGGAAAAAAAAAATCACTTAGTTCACTAGTCAAACTATTTTTTTTAAAAGTAGTAACAAAAAATGTAATATATTTACTAATCCTTAAAGACAAATTAAAGTAATATATTTGAAAATACACTGTAGAAAATTGGGAACAGTTTCTTTAAATAGATCTGATATTATATTTAATTTAAACTTGACCAAACATGAAAAAAGTCACCACTGAGAAAAATGAGTTGAAAGTTATATATTCAGGCGGTTTTATACCAAAGCTTAATATTGATTCCCAAAAAATAATTAGTTGTATCGTATCTAACATATAAATATAATTTTTGTGTCAATGATTTGATTGTCAATCAATTAAAAATAAAATGAACTATTTTTTAAACCAATAAAATATTTTTCTGGGTATTTTTGATGATTAGGTTCTGTTTCCATACTTCCTTAAGCACAATTGTTGTGGTAAATGGCGACTTTGACACAAAATACCAACATACATTGGTAAAAGCATATTTATAAATCTGGTCTACAAAATTAAGAGAGAGTTTAATAATTACAACAAATAAAATAATACTTTTACCAATATTATTGAACTAAGCACTTTTAGAAGTCATATCCATGCAATATTTTGTAAAAATACATTATAAGTTATGTACCTTCACATTTTCAAATTAGCTGGAGTTCAGTGACGAAAATATTAAAAGAAAGTTATGCTATTTACATAAAAACTCCATAAAAACATAACTCCATATTACATAAAAACTATTTTATTCTATTTGCATGTTTATTAAAAGGATATATTAAATCTCACAAACTTAAACTAAATTATTCAGTTTTCTCGTTATATAACAAAATGCATAATGAACTATAAAAAAGATTTAGAATTAAGAAACTGGTTATAACAAAGAAAACAATGTAATCATGAATTATCTTTTTTCTAAATGCAATTTTATTTCTACTATAACTTCACTTTTTATGGAAAGTTTTTTGTGGCATATTCTACTAATAATTAGCCATATTTTAATATAGGTACTTTCCTTCTTAAAAATTCTTATATTTACTTTTACATTCATAAAATTTAAAGCATATTTCATATTTTAATAATCATACATAAAAAAATTATTACTCAACCACTTTTAAATTAAACATTTTAACTAGAAATTATTGACTTTGGTTAAAAAATTGTATGGGAACATAGTACATTATCAAACAACAACCCCCCAAAATTACTTGAAAAATATTATCATGTGTTGAAGTTGTTAGCTCATATTGTGTGGCATATCATAACAAAAGCGGATTATTAAAAAAGGTTTTGATGTTTGCTGTGATTATTAACCAACTTGAGCTGAAGGCAGGTTGAAACAAGAAATTACCCAATTTAACGATGTCGAATGCAAGCTAAGGTGTTGTGCGTTATCTGACCATAGTTAAACAATATGAGGCATTATTCCCGGGTCTTTCCTTCGAGATAGCCAATATCTCAATGTGCAGTTGTAGTGCGAAGTTATTTAACCAAACGAAACTTAACGATTATAAATTACCAACTCAACAGTACCAAAAATTCCCAGTTCCAACTTATCATCATTTTCAACTTTTTTTTTATAGATTAGGTAATATTAAACAGTTATCTCAAAAGTGTTGATTTTTTGCATGCATATATTCCAAAGTAGTGTCCGTTCTGAGGTATAATTTAAGTTTAATCTTACAAGTTGGGCAATTTCTAATGTTTCATTTGCTAATAATATTAATTTCCTTCAGGTATAAATTTTCAAAACTCAGGTGTTGTCCGTTATCTGACCATAGTTAAAAAATACGAGACATTGTTCGAGGGTCTTTTCTTTGAGATAGGCCCCAAACCGGCGTCAATATCTCAATGTGCAGCTCTAGTGCGACATTATTTAACCAAACGAAACTTAACGATTTAAATTCCGAACTCAACAGTACCAAAAATTCCCAGTTGCAACTTATCGACATTTTTTTTTTTATATAGATTAGGTAATATTAAACAGTTATCTCAAAAGTATTGCTATTTTGCATGCATATATTCCAAAGTAGTGTCCGTCCTGAGGTCAAATTTCAGTTTAATCTTACAAGTTGGACAATTTTTAATCTTTCCTCGCTTTCATTTGCAAATAATATTAATTTTTTTTCAGGCATAAATTTTCCCAACCCCAACATTGGAATTTTTAAAACTTGAAATTCCCAACTTTAAGGTTTCCAGAGTATTGGGGGGTGCAAACAAACAAATCTTCTCAATAATTTATCATTACAAAATTTAAAAAACAACTATTTTTTTCTGTTTTATTAGTATAGTTATAAAGATATGCAAAATCATGCTATCAAACTATAATTTAAGTAAAATTAAATTGAAATAAAAAATCTTTTTTTTAGTGTAATATGCTTTTGGAAAAGCTAAAATTTGTTTTTGCATTTTACTGAATTTTCTAAAAAGTATAGAAAATGCACAGAATTCAAACATATAAAAATTTAACAATAAAAAAATCAATTAGCTCAAAACAATCTTTGAGATACAAACTTAAGTATTTGCTTAGAACTTAATAAATAATTTTGGATTTTCCTGTAAACCTTTTTTTTTATCCTTTTTTTATTATATTTTATTTTTTACATCCAGGGAAATTTAAAATATGCTTGATATTCTGTTTTTAAATAAAAGCCATTGAATTCCATTATATTAAATACCAATAAAAATACAAAAAATATTGTGAGAAATAAATAATTAAGGACATACCTCAAGGTCGATAAATGATTCCTGCATCCATTTTGACAATTTTCTTACACTGGAAGAAACTCCTTTTTTAGTGCAGGAAATTTTATGCAAAAGCGGCGGTTTTGCTTTCTTGGGTTTCTTAGCCTTTGGTCGTTCTACCTAAAGATAAAAATTGGCTTTAAACATTGGCCATTTTATTTATCCTCTTACAATAAAAAACATCAACTACATATCAATAACTTTTTTATTTAAAAAAAAGAGATGTCATAAGTTATATTACAATATTCAAAAACCTGTTTAAAGAAAACTTACTTAAAACTTTCTTAACACAAATAATCTAAAACATAAGGTGATATCATTGTCTAAGGATGATCAGATTTTATATGAGCAGCATGGACTGGCATCTAAATGACACAGGGTTGCAACAACATTCTGGAAAAAAAGTTTCCCGATATTTCCCTGATTTTCATGATGGTGTCACAAAAATTTCCCTGATTTTACAATTACATTACGAAATGTTGCAATACATGCTTTGCATAGAAACAAAGTATCCATGCTACATCCAATAAATATATTGCATTATAAATGAAAAATTATACGTAATACTTAGTGAAAGTTAAAGGAATAATTAATGGATACAACACAAATTATGCAATTACGACAGGAATAATAGTAATTAAACAAGTTCTCTGGAACCAGATAATGCAAAAAAAAATCAAGTTTTTTCAAATTATTTCTTTTGCAGATAATTTTAAATGTTTTGCTTAATATTTCCTATTCCAATCTTCAATAAATCGCATATTCATTGGCCCTCACATGTTGCTTACAATTCAAGGTCCAATGCACTTTGCTTTTGCTGCTCCCTCCAGCAGTAGTTCACGTTTTTACAAAAATAAAACTGAAATATAAAAATGCGCATAACTATATTTTTAAAAAAAATTCTTCTTCAGAACTAAAAGGAAACATAGAGAACTAAATTACACATAATAGACCATAATTGCCGTTTTAACGACCCAATTAAAAAAAATTCTTTGATTTTTTGTGAAATTTTGAAAAATGCCTAGATATTTCCAGAATAAAAAATTTCCATGATAATTCTCTGATTTCCAGGTTATGTTACCACCCTGTGACATATAATCACACAAACGTCGCTTATATATTATTAATATCTGACGGTTTACATGCATAGCGTTCGTATGCATTTTCAGAAAATAAGAATAAGGTTTCTGAACCTTATTCTTATTTTTAAATACCTTAAAAACAATTTATAGGGAAAAAGAACTTTTTAAACAAAGAACTTTTTAAATACCTTAAAAACAATTTATAGGGAAAAAGAACTTTTTAAACAAAGAACTTTTTAAATACCTTAAAAACAATTTATAGGGACTATAATTTTTATGCGAAAAAATTGTATACATTTGTAATAAAAAGTTGCATCTAAATTCTTAAATAGGTTTCTAAATTATTTTTAAAAAATTACTAAATGAATATAAAAGAAGAAAATAGGTGCAATTAGCTAAAAGATATTGAGTGCAAAGAAGCTGCAGGTTTTTTACTTGGAAACAGAGTTGTTTTTAATTCCCATTAAGGTCAAATAATTTTAATAGAGTTTCGAGTGTCAACTTGCGCCTAGTTCTTCAGGTTTTAAGTTAGTTGCTTTCTGGATGGTGTTCCAAGAAAGTGACTCACGATACCGAAGACACCAGCTGGCTTGAGAGACGATAAATCATTAATTTTCCATGTTGGATATTGCCTTAAAGTGGAAGGGATACAGCCCAGGGAATCCAGTTTGGTGACATCCAAACAAAAGGGTGAGGTAAATGCAGGAATCAAATTTAAGTATTCCCTTTCAGTAACACACAATAAGGAAGTGAACTGATAAGAAGGACATGGCAATTATATATTTGCTAAAGGTTCTTCAAAATCCATAGTTTTGAGTTGTGAGGAAACTTCGAGTTATCGAAAATAAGGAAGAAAAACTTTGAATTAAAGAGATAAAATTATATTAAATAAATAATGAAGGTGCAGGGAAATCGATTTTTTTTTTTTTGAGATATCGAAAAGTTTGAGTTATTGCGAGTATACTGTATATTGAATAATTAAGTTTAAAAAAATCACTTTTAAAAAAAATGTCTCTTACCTTTTGTAAGTTAACAGAATCTAAAAAGGTCCAAGCCACTCCCCACCGAATGGTGTTACCTTGACAGAATTCTGTTTTAGTATATGAAATATCCTATAAAAAAATAATATATTTTATTTGTAACCAGCTTTACCTATGTAAAAAAGTATAATATACTACTACTTAAAGTATTTGGATGATTGTCATTTAATATTCCAAAACTGTGTTGAAAGATTTCAAATTTGAAATTTATTCTTAGACATAAAAATGTCTAAAGCTTAAACATAAAATTAATTCTTGTTGTAATTTTATTTATTAAAATAAATTTTGACAATTTTACATATGGTCATTCTTTTAATATAATGGTAAGGCAATAATAATAAACTTCTTTCTTTTAAAAAAAAAAAAATTGAGATTACCGATTGGTTTAGATAGGCCAACATGTGTGTGCCCAATTTCGGACCAGTGACAAACATTAAAAAAAAACTGCAACTACTGACCTCACATTACATTGTAAAATGAAATTTACCTAAATTTTAAAAGCCTATGAGCAACATTGATTGAAGGGACTTTTAAAATTATAATGATATGCTATTAGTTTTAAATATTTTTTCCAAGTAGCCAATGAATGGTCTATTCGCCCTATTTATTTTAGGCATTGATTTACATATTTTATTAATGAAGCATGTAACCCCATTTTTGGTGATATTCTGCATTGCATTTAAAAAAAATTCTCCAAATTTTAAAATATATATAAATGTCCATAAAAACTCTAGAGGACAAAAATATGCATTAAATTTAATTAATTCTACTTTTAGCTTCTTTTTTTTACTCAGAATGGGTTACTGAAAAACATTCCTATATATTCTAAAATAACATCTGTTAAACAAAACAAAAGATGGTCTAAATTAAACCTTCAGTCACACTTCTCATGTATATCATGATTAATAAACGTCTTCACTTAAAAGAATAATTCAATGAGAAACTAAATATTCACAGCAATATCCAAATCTACAGTTTGAAATATGCATAAAAATAGCAACTTGTAAGGTTAATAAAGCCACACTTGCCAGCATTTGAATTTTCAAATACAAACAATTATTTTTCATTTTAAAATAGGTATGCCCTTTTTTAAATACAATGCATCAGTAAAAAAAAACTGTATACAATTAAAAAAATGCAAATTCTAGAAACTAAAATCTTGAAAAAAAATTTAATAAAAAGAATGTTGATCAATTAAATAATTGAGTTGTCAAATTAATGTATTTGTTTGTTAGTTATACATTTAACTAAATGAAGAGCTTAACTAATAACTTTTTAAGTATTAGCAATAAACTATGCTTAAATACGAAATTTAAAGTCAAATCCATACACAAAAGAATACCTCATTACTAATGAATACATACTTTAATGTTTTGCAATTCTTTCAAGATGTGTATAAAACTTTTCTTTCTACCAAACATAGATGTATACAAGCTGAAAAAATATTAAAAAGGTCAGATTGCACAAGGGCAGCTTGCTTATACATTTATTAGTATTCATTCTCAGTATTATATTATAACAAAAATATTTTTATCTCAAAAATGTACTTCAGAAATATGGATTGGATTTGAATGAGGCTTGTATAATAAAAAACTTTATTTATTTAAAAATTCATTCATTTCTAGCAAAACCCCTTGGTATTGCTTTTGGGAACTAATTATAATATGAAACTTAAATGGTTATTAAATATTTTTAAAAAATAGCCCATTTTTATTATTACACGCTTTTATATAAGTTACTCTGTTGTTATAATCAAATCATGCCTTTGAATTTTAACCCACTTTCAAATACCACATAAAATAAAAATTTGGCTTGCTTATAACTATAATATTTAGTCATAATGATTAGAAGAATTCATAATTGTTTAAATTTTGTATTTATATTAACAGTGGCTAGTTTTGAACTTACATTTTCAGCAGAGCCCAATTATCGATTAGGCCCATAAAACACAGTCCATTACAGGCTTTACATTTTGAGGAGCCCACAATATGTATTACTAGAAAAACTGGAAATCCATGGACGACTTGAATCGTTCAGCTCTGTCAGAGGATTAAGATGTTTTTTATGCAATAATTCTTTTAAACAAACCATTCATATTTATGAAATGAACATACAATTTTTTGTAAGAGGTATAAAAGGGAATTATACTACAGAATTTTTTTTTAAATATAGATAATGATCTGAAATAGAAGTTTTTTTTATAAAAAAACACATCTGAATTAATAATGTGGAGGATTTGAAGAAAATCCAGAAAAAAGTTTATAGAGAATGTTATACTAACCAAATTCGATCTTTGAAAATAAGACTATCTCTTATCATGTTCTTCACAAATGTAACTTCTCCTCCCTCTGCAAGTATTTCATCCTTCTTAGCAGTCGTCGCGAGAGTCTCTTTGGCTTTGCTGCTCCTCCTCTTGATCTCCTCAATGTTCTCGAAAAAGGGAGGGTTGCACAAGCAAAAGTCATAGCTTTTACCATCGGCAGATAAAACCTCTTCTAGTATAGAATCTTTGCTGACTTGTACAACTATAAAAAATAAAATTAACGTAAACATGCATTAAACAAAAAATGTCTTGAATCTCAAATTCATAAAAATCCCATGAAAATCTTCTTCGAAATGAGATATGACTGTTAATAAATGAATGCGGAACATCACCTGGCTGCATTTTAGAATATAGTTATTATTCATATTTGTAATAAAGTAAAATTCTTGTACAACTGAATGTGATGAGGCTAAAATCGATCTCACAATACTGGTCAAGATTGTTTTACCACCTGGTAGGTATTTCTTGTAAGAATGCAAGGTTACTATATTTTAAGTAAAAACTATTAATTTTATGTTGTCAACAAAGCAATATAAGTAAATATATAGATTTACACAAGTTAAAAACCATTAATTAATGTTTTTTGGTCACTTGCTACAACTTTTTGAAAAATAAAAAATAATTAATACATTTGCAAAGCTTTGTATATGCAATAAATAAAGCTCTGCCTAATTCTGTTTTGTGAAATAATCTGTAGGTTATTGAAAAAGAATGTTGAAGGAGCAAAACATTATTGACACTTATTTTTCACCACTTAAACTGAACTCTGATTTTAGTTTTTTTTTTTATTAACTTATGGCCTTGAAAAGTAACAAACAAATTAAGTCTGCAAATATTTGCAGATTTAAATTTAAAAGATATATATGTATGATGTATATATATATATATATACAGTGTTCACTCTAGGCGTGTTTTGAAGGGCGGTCCGCCCTGCCTGCCCTTTTTTCATCTCAATAGCGCCCTCACGCCCCTTTTTCAAAAATGCCGCCCTCTTTTTAAAAAATTCTGCCCTTTTTAGTCAAGCACAAGCGTCCTTGCTTCCAGAGCTGTTTTTAAAAAAGGCACCGATTACAATTTTTTTTTTGTGTAAATTGGAATCAAATGAATTAAGACAGTTGAAAAACTCCTTTTCAACTATGCGTGTTGTGAAATCGCGGTAATTTCGAGTACGGGGCATTCCACGAGTTCTCTTGGTTGCCTGTGTCCACATATGAAATGCTAATTTTTTTTTGCGAGAAGATGGTTTGCGGCGAAGTTGCAAGACTAGGCATTTTATTACCAAATTTTGGATTTAAGTAGACTTTTCATCAGTTTTCTAAGGGGTCTGATTAGGGCTACTTACAGATTTGGTTTTTAAGGAAAACATTAATTCTTAAATGTCAAATTTAGGATTTTAAGTAATATCTTCACACAGAGACATCAATTTTGTACGGGCCTTTCCTTCGAGATAAGCACCCGAACCGTCAACAATAGCCCAATATGCAGCTCTAGCGCAATGTCAACCAATAAATCGGAACTTTTTTTTGTTTGGGCAAGGGTCCGATATGTCAATGTGTAGCCACGCCCTTACCAATTTTTTTTTTTAAAGTGCCCTTTTAAAAACAAGATGTGCCTTTTCCAAAACGGTGTGCCCTTTTACTGCCAACAGCGCCCTGCCCCTTTTTATTTCTAGAGTGAACACTGATATATATATATACACACAATTTGGACAGTGAGTTGGCAGGAATTAAATGTTTTTTACAAATTTGATGCTCCTTAAATTTATTCTATAATTCCTAAAAGAAAATGAATCCATAATTCCTTTATAAAATAATTATTATTTAAATGATAAAATTCAAAAGCAAATTTTCTTACCCTTAATATGCGATTCTAGATTATTAGCTTTAATATTTTTCTCTGCCCACTGAATGGCTTCATCTGAAGTTTCCGTCGCTACAAAGTTCCAGTCATTTTTCTTGGCTCCAAGTAAGGAAAAGATTGCACAGGGTCCAGTACCTGCAGAGAGAAGGGATTTTATTTCCTAAGGAGATATTTACTCTATTTTCTGTGTTAAATGGACAATTGATATTAAAAAAAAAAATTAGATAAAAGGTCCTTCCCTTGTATTTCAGTTTATGGCACAGTCCCTCAATAGGCACCTAAAAGTTTTCAACAAATTTGACAGCTTTCTTGTTAGTTTGAATAATTCTATAATTGCGCTACTTTAAAAATATTGAATTTATGGCAAAATTTCAAGTGTCTGTTGAAGATCTCAACCCTCCCTTGATACTTGTTGCCGTCACCATGATATTACAGGAGAATAAACATGCAGCATCTCACTCCTTTTGAGCATTCGATAGTAGCACCTAGAACTGAACTAAATTGTCAAGTCAAAACGAAAATAACTAACAAATTTACATTTTTCATGATTATGTGAGTTAAGTTTTACCAAATTTGAACTAAAAGAAGCAAAATAAATAATTCTCCAAAATTCTTAGATCCTATTTACAAACCAAATTTTTTTTAAATAGATAATTTTTTAGAGTTAACATTCAAATTAAACCTAAGTATCAGAGTTTTTAGTTGAAACTCTTGCAATATAAATCACTAAAAAATTTGTAAATCAACATCACAGTATAAGGCAATATACTTGGCACATTTAGACTGATTTGTTATGTTTCTGCACTGCTAACTAAAAATTGCAAAATTAGTAATTTTCCAAAGATCAAATATTTTATTCCAATGCTCATTTACCAATCTCATGACCCAAAATCCTCCCCTCCCCCCACTTTTTAAAACCAAGAAACCACAATGTCCATAGTTAGGATATTGATATCACCTTTAATAATATTTTAGACATTATTATTATATGAGAACTTGGTTATATTTCAGGAAAGTTGGAGAATTTTTATGAAAGTTACTTTCAGACTCATATTTTTAGCAGGCTTATTAATGAAATAAAGTTTTAAATTTCGCAACTGGAACACAAGGATAATTTTTGGTACTTCTCTAATAAACGGCCTCAAATACTCCCCAAGCGAAAGTTTGTCGCCGTATTGATTTTTAATGTTGCCACTCACAAAATAAAATGTTAAAAACAGTCATAATTATGATTTACGATTAGTTGACGTCAAAAAGTACACACTAAAATATAAAGACGCTTTTGTCGAACTTGACCTATGTAATGGGCTATTGGTTACGGTTCGAGGTAAAGACTTGCGCTCGATAGCGGATTTGGCTGTGTTTTCAAGTAGACCACAAACGACTCGATGGGTTTTGCGTCTTTCTTTCTGATAATAGGTTAATTTTTACTGAGTAATGGGCTAGCGGTGACGATTCAAAATTAATTTCGAAGGATTTCTATCAGGTCTGCACGATTGAATGAAATAACATCGTACTTGAGCTCCACAATGGGCTAATGACGACGGTTTAGAATTGATCTCGAAGCTTTGCTTTGGTTAATTAACATCACACTATAGCTTCACATTGGGCTGTTAGCGACAGTTCGGCGACTATCTCGAAAGGAACAATGTCTCATATTTTTTAACTACGGTCAGATGCCGAGGACATCACCTGAGCTGGCAATCCTTCGGGCAGTCGTTTGGGGAATTTTGACAGCACTCTTAAGCGCACGTGCACTAGTTACAGACTCCTGACGTCGATTTATGGTCCCGGGCAGTTGTGGTCACCGGCCTTCGGCTACTCAGGATTACATCCATGAACCCCTCCCCTCCGGGCAGTCGATCATGGTGCTTACAGACAATCCTTCAGGCAGTCGTTTGGGGCATTTCGACAACACTCTTAAGCGCATTCTAAACAAATTTAATTTAATAGCTATCCTAATAATCAAACATGTTCCCAAAATTATAAAAAATATTCACCAAAACCAATTTAAAATTGTTTGAACCAAACCCATAATTTACAAATATCTGCAATTATTAAATAGTTCGCATAATCTTACAACCAATCAGAGTTCATTAAACACTTATGTATTCTAACCAATCAACAACCGTAAGGCAATAGACGTTAACTGTCAGATCGCGGAGGAAGATGTGCACTCATCCAATGCACGTAATCCAAACAAACTTGTCGCAGGAAAAAAGTAAACAAGTAACCACATTTATCTATAGGTAGACTCACCGACATCTCAGCCGAGTCGTCATCTTACCATGGTTCAAAAATACGATGCATCGTTCCCGGATCTTTTCTTCGAGGTAGGCCCCGAACAGTGGCCAATAGCCTACTGTGTAGCTCTAGTGAGACGCTAATTAACCAAACCAAAATCAACTTCAAAGAAACTGTCTTTTAACTATTTTGAGCAAAGACACTAAAAAAGGCATGTTCAGTTTACTCAATCGTTTTTATTTAGCTCAGTGCACTCAATCAATCAATCTACTGAAATGCAATCTTTTGTGTATGGTAATCCCTAAGGTAAACAACTTTTGTGCATTTTCGCTCGTTGACATATGAGGCCATATAAAAGAAAATAACCTAATTTTTCTATTAAAAAAAGATACTCTCCTCAAATATCAGAATTTCTTACTGTCTTGATGACAATAATTGCAAAGATCTTATTTCGTTATTTTATTTTGTTATTCATTCATGTATAAGTATAAGGAAATTTACTTTTAATAACTGTACACCAAAAATACTCATGAAAATGATTCTTCCTTCTGAAAATAGCGATAAAAGGTTCTCTTGAACTTAGCAAAAAAATTTAGAATCATACAACCTTGAATTTTTCTAAAGTAGTGCAAGAAAACTAATGTTATAACACAAAGTGTAATATGGCTTGTTATAATGTAGACTAAAGCCTGGGTACATTCATAAGTAAATGACTCTAAAATCTCCCGAACTTGAGAAATATCTAACAACCTGACCATACTTTGCACTAATAAATGTTAGGTACTAAAAAATATATATATAATTTCAAGTGTCTCAACCGTTTCTTGATACTTGTATTCTTCATCATAAACATGATTTTGCAGGATATTACATATTATTATTCACCATGAAATGTATTGAACAGTCACCCTTGGCAGCTTTTCTGAAAAAGCAATATCATTCTTGACGACAAAAACCAGTTTTGTTTCCAATCAAAGAGAATTCCTCTTAAGGGTTACCATAAAGGATAAACAGGTTTGGTGTTAAATCAAGGTAAAAGTTCAATGCAATGAACTATGCTCGTGTATTAAAGGATTTTTGTTGGATTCAAAATGGGAAGGGGTCCTCAAAAACACACTGTTATATCAAAATACAATACAAAAATAGGTTAAAGTAAAGAATAAGGGTCACTTTACCAAGTAATTTTTTATCGAAAACTTTGCCATCGAATGCCTAAGGTTTCTATCTCTATACGAAAGAGAGAATTTGTAAAATGGGCGAACTAACCTCAAAATGCTAAACAACGAAATTAAGATTGCGATCAGAATTTGTGCATGCTTGTATTATATAACTATTTGCTACAGCGGTCTGCATGTGAAACAGATTAACATAAACATATTACACAAGAATTTCCAATTGAACTAAAATCATATTTGGCGACATTAATTTTGACGCCTTGGCTGATTGCCTTCTAATTCTTTACTTTAAACCCAAAAATACATGGAGCTCAAAAATGAATTAACTTGTGTATTAAAAATACTTACCAATATCAATGCCAGATAGAGGAAAACTTCTTTTCGGCAAGAGATCTAATAAATCCTCAATCCACAACAAGTAGTTCAATCGTTGAGGTACAGTAGGAATAAGAAATCCATCTGGGATAGTAACATCCAGATTAAAATCTTTTTTCAATAGAATTTTCGTTAAAGCTCTTAAAGCATTTTGATCATTGAAATCAATGTGAATTCTCCCTCTCATATCAGGTACCGCATAAATTCTAAATTCTGGATAGTCTGTGGCAATTTTTTTAAAATCTGGTCGTTCCTTGTAAATATTGCGTTCATGCATAAAAAGATTAAACGCCATTTCAAAATTAACTAGTGGTATGGAGTCTGGTGATCCGATTTAATAATTAATTTTGATTTTTAAAAAACAAACAAATAACATATAAGTAATTCGGCTCACTTCACGCGCTAAACTTCACTCCAATAAAAATAATGAATTCTGTACATGTGACGTCATAAAACATATTTTTGAATCATGGTCAGATGACGAGAAAATACCTCAGCTGGCACCCGACTCAACCGCAATAAGCATCAGGATATTGCGTGTGTGAAGAATTTGACATCGTTTAGTGTATAAAAATTTATCTTCTGCTGTATTTTTAAGAATGTGTTTTCTTTTATGCCCAATACAATTCACCTTTTAGGATCTGTCCTTCAAGAAAGATTAAAAACCGTCGCGGTTCTAGTACGAAGACAACAATGTCATTTTGGTAGGCAATTTTCGAAACATCATTTATTGAATTTGATCTTAATTGATATTGCTATTGAATTCGATCTAGAATTTTATAAATGAAGTAATGTCATTTGATTTATTCTGAGAAATAAAACATATACACAAACAAAAATAGTTAGTTAAATTGACATTGTACTACAGCTACACAATGGGCAATTGGCAGCGGTTCGACATCCATACTAAAGTCATGACGCCTTTGTGTTTGGTCGACGAAGTGCGAACTTTAAATACTTCGATTTAGAGCTCGTACTTCTTCCCACGATAATGATTGAAATCACAACCTTTCAATTGATTTCGGCACTGTTCAAAACAGGCCCTGTCTTCTTCAATTATTTAATTTACATCAATAAATTCTTCGGGTTAAAATAAAACGTTAAATACTAAATTACCAAATAGTAAAGTACAGCCCCATCCACATTTATCCAGAAAATTATGCCTATATTTCGAATTGTATTAATTGATATAAAATGTTAGGAATATTCATTGTGCAAATATTTCTTAGGTTATTTAATTATACACAAAAATATAAATGTATTTTACCAAGTTAAAAACTAAAACAACCATCATTTATTAATATCAAATCGATAACTTGGTTCAAAGAAACGTACAAAGATAGGTCCTAGTATAAAGGAAAAACAAATTAACTTATATAGGAAAAAAAATAACTTACTTGTGAACTAAGAAGTCAAATGTAGCTTCCAATCCAAGATAAAAGCTCTTTCCACTTGTACCACCAAACATTCAGAAATTGAATTTAAGTAATGCATAGATGATCACAACAGTTTTAACTAGCGAATTCATCTTAATTACCTTTCATTAAGTACCAAAATGGCTGTTAATTTTTAAATATCAATTAAGTTCAGGGTTGCTACTTATAAAAGTAAAACCGAAATCCCCTGTAATATTCAGAAGTTTAAAAACTTATTTTATATTTTCATGCATAGCCTGTTAAAGTGAAAAAGTACTTGTACTACAATTATCAATCATATAAAGCATTCACAATTAAGATTATTGAATAGAAGACGTGGCAGCAAGAACAAAGCAACTCCTTTTTTCTTTCTGATGTACACTTATTCCTATAAAAAAATTATCTATCAATTAGTGCAAGTACCAGGTAGCTCTAAGCAATGGTTATACAGATATATAGGAAAAGAAACTAATTTTGTATTATATGATGCAAGAAATGTTCAGTGTTTCTCGTTCTTCCTGGACAATTTTGAAAATTGGAGTTGCCTTGTTCTTGTACCCATGTCTTCAATTTTTTAATTCAAACTTTTAGGGTAAATAAAATTTCATCAATTGAAGTGTTTTATGGTATGTAAATAACTCATTAAAAAAATACAGTCTGTTCCAGAATAATAAAGATTTACACTTATAGAATAAAACATTTTAAAAGTATACTATAAAAACAAATTTTTTAAATTATTTATTGAAAAATTGGCTATAAATTTGGTAATACAAAAACCTTTTCATACAGTAAAGGCTTCATAATTTAGGAAATTTGGTTATTCTTCGACGACAGATCCCCTGATTTCACCTTCAGCAATTTGCTATAAATAAATTCAAATATAAAATGAGATATTTTTAAAAATTAAAAACTATTTCAAGAAATTCTTATTTAGTTTATGGAAAGTATTTTTATTTCTGTGGTTTGGAACAAAAACGACTAATGTTGTACTTGACAGTTTTGAGAAAATTCAAACTTTGAGGCTCAGTCTTGTTGCAATGTTATGAAATCTTGGAATTGTTTGATTTGAAGGGATAGAGAAAGTGGAAGACCTTGGTTTCTATATAATTTAGAAGTTTAAAATTTATATATTCAGAATAGTTTTTTTTTTTAAAGGAAGCAAATTTACATTGGTTATTATTGTTCCAATCTTCATATTTATTGAAATAAATAAAATATATTAACACAATATAGATCAAGTTGAAATTTACTATGAATTGAGAATTAAGTAGCAAAATGATCTTGCTAGTAACTGATTATCATTGTTTTAAATATGAACTACAATGAGTATTTTTAGATGCTACTATGAACTTTTTAAAACTGAATAAATATTACTATAAACTTTTCAAAGGTTAGCTTGTTATGCAAAGATTGGGATTAGAAACTTACTGCTTGAAGCTCTTTCTTAGTTTCTTCTTCCATTCTACGAATATCAGCCATAGTTAGACCATACCACTTGTCAATCCAACAGAATACCTCACGATGAAATTTCAAGAACAACCTTTGTTCTGTCTAAATATAATATAAAATATGACAATTTCTTTAATGTACGGAAATAGTTTTATCTATATAATACTTTATTAGTTATTTTACTGATTATAAGTGCAAAATAAAATATCTGAAAACAATTTCTAGAAGTGATAAAAAATTAATTGTCAATACCGGTTTTTGTGAATAAGATAAAAACTCGTGTAAAAGGACATTAGTTTAAGAATAAGAAATACAAATACAATGTGAAAATATGCAACTAAAAACATTAAATTTGGATACATTCAATTTGCAGGCCGAAATCTGCAGTCAAACTTGATTTAATGGTGGCGTTTCACATTTCTAACAATACCGATTTGTTAGTTAATGAAACCTTTGCAGTGACAATTTTTCCTGCTTGCTAATTTTTTTCTTTGGCAACACTTTCATTTCTGTATTTATTTTCATTCTGCTTAGCACATAGACTGTTTGTTTTTTACTTTTGATGATGAAGAGAGATGTATCTGCCTGAATATATCAATGACATGCTTTAGAGAAATAGGAGAAAATTAAAAACGTAATTACACTTTGGATAAAATGTTCCACTCTCGTTTGTAGGCCCAGCCATTTAAATTCCACAGTGACTAATTTATAGGCACACATGACAGGATCAACCTTTTCCTAGTAAATAAAAATAATTCGAACAATCCTTAAAATATTCCAATAAAATCTACAAATATTTATTGAAGTTGCCTATAACACTTTTCAATTTTGCATAGCAAATGTAAAACAAAGCGATAGAAAACTGATATAGCAGACTTACCCTCCAATCCCCTGTTAGTGGCCCTCTACCTGTCTTTTCACTTTTAAATTTGCTAGGATCTTCACTTTCCTTGTAGTCCTTTGAATACACAAGATATTTAAGTAAATTAAATATGATTCATTGTTAAATACTAATAAAGTAAACTACAGTACGTCAACTAATCTCTTAGACATTAAATATTATCCAATTAATTACTTTTGTGTATGTTTCTTTATGTACTATATTTTATGGATTGAATTATAGCTTGTAATAAAATAAATTATGAAAATTGTAATTTATTTAGTTATTAATACTATACCAGCATCATAAAATATTAAAAAAATTATTAACTGAATTCAGTATTGCTAATGCAATAATACTTTATTTATGACAAATTAGTGATAAACTCAATTGTAATAATAATTATTTTAGTATTAATTCAGTTACACCTATTAATTTGTAAATAATACAACTCACTTTTGCGATGACTGAATCGTTTCCTATATCAAGAAATGTAGTTTCCCTCATCCTTAATTTCTCAGGTGGCAATTCATGAACCTGAAATATTTTTGAACAATACTTTATCAATACAAATTTCAAATTATTCTACAGTTACATAGTAAGGGTTATGAAATGTAATGCACGATCCCAGACTTAACAAAACTGATAATCAACAAAAGGTGGAACTTCCACATATAGGCAGGTATAATTGTTGTTGGATGTACTGGACGACTTTCTAGTATTTATGAAGCAAAGCTGTCAACTCTCTGATCATAAGATCACTATTTATTTACTTTTCTCTTTCATGTCCATCGCACAGGGTCAAACTAGCAATATTCTGATTACTGAGCTATCGAGGGCCCATTTACAATACAAGAATATTTACAATTTAAGTAAACTGACTTAACCCTTTGAGTACTGAATTATTTGAAGATTTTTATGCCCATGGGGACGGATTTGGTGAGGTTCAATTGATCCCATTCTTGACCGACTCTACAACAAATAGTTTACGATCAACGTCCACTGGCGAGGGTGCCGCAAACATCAACGCCTGCTTCTTAAATTCAGTCCACCGTAACTTCGCCCAAGTAAGCAGATGACGAGTCTCACCCGTCAAATGTACCCAAAGGGTTAAATAAGCTATACCTCACTTGATTAAAACCTGCTTAATTCATAAAATGGATTTAATTTTATTAGATTTTACTTGCTGGCTAAAAGGAGTTATTGAAATAATTTTAGCTAAAATAGACAAATTAATCTGAAATTTATGTAGTCTCATATAAGAAAAAAAATTATGCTGAATAAGTGTACAATCTGACTGATATCTCACAGTACGAAATAAATGTAGTGAGTAAAATTTATTAAGATCAAAATGAAACAATTTGTGAATATTCAGTAAGCACCGTTTTAAGGATGTTTGATTGCCAAAAGTTTTTAATTAAAAGGCTTGAATAGGCTGTAAATAATCAAGCATATAAACAAAAGTCTTTGAATGTATTAAAAATATTAAGTCTGGAGAAAACAAATATTTCATTATTCAAGTGCAACTATTCAATCTATGAAAGCACAAAAACTTATTTACAATTTACAGTGATCAGAGAATTGTCATTTTGATTATCAATAATTTTCAACTGAAGTATTTACTTTAATTTAAAATTAATAACAATTTATTTAAATATTATGTCCTGAAATCCATCAGCTAATAAAATAAAATTTGAGATTTCTGTTATTTCAGGGAGAAATCGCATGCAAGTTAATTATACTTGAACTTATATGAAATAACAATATTTAAACCTTATATTTATATTTATTTAAGTAGCAAATTTAGTGAGGTAACCCAGACTATATTGCTAGTTGCAAATATATATATAAAAAATTATATAAATTGAATTTTATATAAAACATAAAGCCACAAAAATAAGAGAAATGTATAATTTTTTTTACAGTAAAACAAATTTTTTTTTACATTTTTTTTCTTCAAATTCTCTATATAACAAGAGCAATTTAATATTAAAAAATTACAATAAAATAAAAAAAATTAGTTTACATTTTCTTGGTCACCACGGTCTGGACAATGCATTGTTTCAATGCTAATGAAGAACCCGTCTTTCATATAACCAGGATTCTGAAATATTTGGGAATGTAAGACACAGCTCATAAAATTATAACAAATTACAAAAAAAAAAGTTAAAATATTTAAAAAAAAGTTTAATTAAAAAGTAATCAAACTTACTGTAATGACTGGAGAAGCAGAGTTGCATATGAAGAAAATATGTAAAAAAAAGTTATATTAGATTGATATTAACGATAAAACAAGATCATGAACAGTCAAAAGCACGAAGACACAACATTTGTAAACATAAACAAATCGTCACAATTTCACCACAAAGAAATTTTCAATCGCCAAACGCTTCGGATATCAACCATTGGCATCATTGTGGTTTTATACCCATTTTGAAATGGACTCGTCTGCCAACTAAACAGAGTCACACTATACCACTGCATTAAATAACATGGTGAGTTCTCAATTAAAAAAATTTACTATGAAAAACCTTTATTTTGTAATAAATTATGTTAATAAGATAGATAAATTTACATTTTAAAATTATTATTACTTAAATTTACATGGAAGTAGAGGATTTATATTTATCTGGCCAGATTCAGTTTCTTACTTATATTTAATATCTTTCTAAACAATATTCATGGTTCAACATAATCGTACAATAATAAAATAGTATACTGAAAGTAAGAAGATGTTTGACTTACCAGTTCTACAGTAAGGGTATGCATTCCATGCTTCTTCGTGAACTTCTAAAGCTCCCTTTGGTGCTAATAGTCGAATGTAAGATGGTACTCGACTGTTAAGAAAAAAAAATGTTTTTAATTAATTTTTTTTCTACAAAAATCAAACATAAGCTATTTTTTTAAAAAATAAATCCAATTTTTAACAGGACTAATAAAATGCACTGCCCTTTACGGCCCACACGAGGGTGGCAACAACATTCTGGAAAAAAGTTCCCTGATATTTCCTAGATTTCCATGATGGTGTCATAAAAATTTCCCTGGTTTTACAATTACATTAAGAAATGTTGCAATACATGCTTTGTATAGAAACAAAGTATCCACGCTACGATAATACTATAAATATATTGCATTATAAACGAAAAATTATAAGCAATACTTATTGACAGTTAAAATAATAATTTATGGATACAACACAAATTATGCAATTGCGACAGGCATTATAGTAATTAAACATGTTCCCTGGAAGCAGAAAATGCAAAAAAAACACAATTTTTTTCAAATTATTTCTTTTGTAGATAATTTTAAATGTTTTATATGCTTCATGTTTCCTAATCCAATCTTCAATAAATCTCAACTTTATTAGGTCCTCACATGTTGCTTACAATTCAAGGTCCAACACACTTCGCTTCTCCTTCCAGCAGTGGTTCACGTTCTTACAAAAATAAAACTAAATATATAAAAATGTGCATAGCCATGCTTTTTTAAAAATTCTTTTTCAGAACTAAAAGGAAATGTTAACAACTAAATTACCCATAATGAAGGACATAACAGACGATAATTGACGTTTTAATGATCTAAATTTGAAAAATTCCCTGATTTTTCGTGAAATTTTTAAAATTTCCCTAATATTTCCAGACTTAAAAATTTCCATGATAATTCCCTGATATCCAGGTTATGTTGCCACACTGCTGACTATGTAATAAATATAATTAGCAATAACGAAAAACTACTGTTGCCCAGGAATTAATCGATATAGCTTACTGATGCAAAGGATGTCAATTAGGCTGGATAACTGATATATGGCAGGAATTTCAGTTGGATATACGGCTGCAGCATGTTGTTCTCCTTTTCATTTTACTGATTTTTTTTTTTAGATTAATCAGCTATTCGTATTTCATTTTTGATTTTTTTTTTTAAATTTTCTTATTAACAATGAGTTTTCTTTATAATTTTCAATTTCAGTAATAATAATTACATATTTTTAATCATCAGTCATGTCATGTTAGCATTTAGTTTAATAATAATAAATCCATATAACATTTTTTTTTAATTTAAAACTGAATAGATTTTTAATAGACCTTATACCCTACCCCGTTTTCTTAAATGGAATGCTCCTAAGTACTTGTCAAGAATCAAGAACGAAAAACTTGTCTTAGCTCTTTACTCTCCCTTTTTCTTTAATGGAATGTTCCCCCATTCTTCTATCCTCTACTCCTACACTTGAAAACAAGTTTTGTCTTTTGTGTGGCAAGAAGCAAGAACACAATACTTCTATTGCCACTAACAACAGCAAAAACAGGTTTTTCTTCTTTTTGGTGATTCTTTTCTCATTCTCCCCAGAAGTGACCTAGGACATTTGTGGTGCGAGATCTACTAGTTGGGCCACAGCACAATAAATTTCAGAACACCTGCTATGCATTCAAATAATGCTTCCATGCAGTAATTAAGCGACATATAGGCTACATTTTGTTTATTAATAGGAATTAGGATAAGTGTTGTTGCTTAATTTGATAAGTAGGATAAAATTTAGATAAAAATTCCCTGACTTTTCCCAGAAGATTTTCAAAAAATTCCCAACCAAGAATTAAATTATTTTTTCATATATTAATCTTGAAACTGAGAAAAATAACATGCTTGTAAATAATAACCTGGCAAAGTATGCAAAATCGAAAATTTAGCATTTTTATTTTTATGATTTTACATCAATGACAATACAAAGAATATAACCGGCACTTAGGGCTAACATTTTTAGAAAATTTCCCTGACTTTTCAGAAAATTTTTCCTGACAATTCAAAGTTTTCCTGTTTTCTAGGGACCTTGTTAAACAGCAGATCACAATTACATAAAAAAAATCCACATATTATATGGGCACCTTTCTCGATTTAGCACTGGCAAATTTCTGTATTTAATTCTGTCTGTGAACAACCAACAATGGAAACTCTGTATATAAAATATCAGTCAAACTCTGTTAAAGTTTCTTTTTTCGGAACAAGGTAAGATTTTTTATAAGAGAATATTGATACATTTTTCAGAAACACAGCAATATGAACATTTTTCAATAGCTACTATTTTGGACTATCTCAAAAAGAACATACTGAAGTTGATAAAACTTCCACATTAGCATTGATGAAAGAAGAAAGCAGCATTCCTCTGAATTCCTCAAAAGGATTCACATACAATAAAATTAAAGGTTTCACCAAATAGGGATAGCTAACAAAACCATAAATCTTTTTAGAATTGTTTCCAATAAATTAGTGTCCGTTTCACGGCAACTAAAGTTGGTAGAAAATAATTATGTTGACAGCTCTTTTTAAGAGTTAGATAATTATCTTTAAAAACTAGCTATTGAAAGAAAAAGCATTTCGATTGAAGGGTGGAAAATCAATGCAACTAATCAAAATTAGAAAACAAATACTATTCTTCATCAGCAAACAGTATATACAGGGAGAGACTATTTGCAGAGGCAAGGTTAATTTATTAAAAGAAACACAACCAAATTCTACCAAAGAATGCAGAACAATTACTGTTATTTTTACTATAATTTACCAATCTAAAAAAAATACAGAAGTGTTTAATTTATCTTTAAATTTTTTTTTTGCATGATAAATTTTCTGAAAAATATTAAAAATAAACGAGACTTTTTTTTCACATTTTTTTAATATTGCAACATTTTTTATTTATATACCGTATATATTCGCGTATAAGCCGACCCCCTAATTTTAGGACGAATTTTTGTCCAAAATCGGAAACTCGCGTATAAGCCGAGTTGTATTTTCGTACATGAAAAATTCCAATTAAAATCGGCAAATCCTCGACAAAAGAGTGAAATTTTAATTAGAAAAATAAATATTTAAGCCTAGAAATTAAAAGTTTAAAGAAAGTGGCTGGAGAAACGGTCTTCCTAGAAGTTCGTGACGATTCATCGGGCTTAAAAGTATGTACCACTCGCAATGTTCTGGTGTCTTTCAAACCTCTATCGGACTTCTTAAATTAAATCTCCCTTATTATCAAATAAAATATTTTAAACCATAAACTTAAATACCAAAATGTGCAATTTCTAATCCTTAACATCGTTTTGTAAGGATTTAAAAACTTAGAAAACATCAACTTTCTGTCAACATCGTTGACTACTGTCGCTATTAAATACGGATGAGCATTTTTTTTATCCATCTCGGAAGGAAATACACTACTTTATGGATGAATATATACTTCTTATTAAAATATTTAGTTTTTAATTACGAGATAAATGACTCGAAAGTAGAACTTGAATTCGCCGATTAGCAACCCCGATTTTACCGCTTTAAAGCCAATTCCATCCAAAATACTAATGAAACAACTATTAATATCTGTACATAATATTATCAAGGAATAAAATCTGCATTGGGGAAATAAATTTTGTTTAATTATGGCAATCGAGCAAGAAAGACATTGACTTTAAAGTGGTCTCATTCGCTACGCACGAAGTAAACTTCTTAGTCTTCCATCCAAAATTCTATTAAAGTAGCATTTACTAGCTTCATAAATTCTACAAACCCATGAAATATTTATCAAAATATATACTTTTTATTAAGTTAAACTGATTATTTATGTGAGTAGTTAAATTTTGCGTCACGATTACGCAGCAATGCGCAGAACGGTCTTCAGTCAGCACGTTACGCACATTCTCGATCTCGGAAATGTGTCGGCGCGTTTCAGAAGAATCCGCTAATTTCAACTTCTCCTTTTCCCATTTTAGTCAAATTATATTAGAAATTTTAATGAGCCGTGTATAAGCCGACCCCCCTACTTTTTGATGAAAATTTTGATTTAAATTTCTCGGCTTATACGCGAGTATATATATTTATCCTTTATTTCTCAGTATATAATTTCTGACCAGGTGCACTGTCAGATAATTGTAATATCCAGCTACTGCCAATTATCCAGCCTAAATGTCATATATATTGCAGCCCTATATAATATTATTCCCTTTTTAAAAGGGCATGGTTTATTCCTCAAATAGGACACTTTCTGAATAGTGAAAAGGCATTTTCCTTGCCATCCACTGGATTATTTGTTTATACAGTGTATAATGTGTTAAACTATGTTGCTGCTGCTAAAAATAGGGTAAAATATTATTTTGAAAAATTACAAAGAGCAAACAAGATGCTGGAAAAAGGGCAGGGCGCATTTTTCACTTCTAAAAAAGTAAAGCGTATCGGCGACTTTGAAAAAAAGGATGCAGTGCCCTTTTGAAAAATATCAAAAAGGAACGTTTACTATATATAATTATGCGTATTACTTCAAAGTAAACAACTTTTATTATTAAATACATTTAGATAACTCATGCTATTTTATCATCTTTAAATTCAATTTTAACCCCCCTACGTATATCATGACTTGATATACTTGGGCAATCCTGATTACTATATTTTGTAAAATTTATATTTTACATAATTAACAGTGAATTTTATTTGATATTAAAAATTGAATAACGGTAAGTTTTGAAATGATATCGTCAGTAAAATATTCTGACCACTTTGCTACAAAATGCAAAGCTTGAATAAAACCTTGAAGCAAGGGAAGCCAGCCTTCAAATGGAGCCCCATTGCAATAACCCCCGGAACATCTTATCGATTTTTTTACATTCACTAAAATGGTTATTTCTTATTGTCATTAAAATGAACCACATTTTAAATAATATATTAATAAATACATAATATTCTTCTTTTTATCTTTCAAATGAATTGTTTAAAAATAAACTTTATAGAAAATTGATTAATTTTAATCCAAAGTTTGTAACGCAAGTATTTTTTAGATAAATGTATTATCAAAATATGTTAGGGATATTAAATATTTATATTATAATATATATATAGGGTATTTGGGGCTTGCTCTGAAATGCAAAGTGTAAGGTCAGGCTTCATGAGCCTATTTGATAATCGGACTGACAGAATGTAATGGGAAAATGAATATAATTAAAAGTGTTTCTGGGTTTATAAATAAACATAAGAAATTAGATTTCAAAATATTACCTATAAATATTATATATAATTTTTTTAATAACTATAACTATTACAATTCATACACAAAATAAATATTAAAATCATATAAATTGGCAAGTACAGCTAATGTTTTTATACAAAAAATAATTAGTCCTACTTTTTAAAAATTAAGTTTGTTTCGAGATATTTATGCAGAAACTATAATAAATTTAATCTTCTTAACAACAATAAAAAAAAAAATTAGGGTATACCAAATTTTAAAAATAAAATATTCTTAAAAGAAATATATTGATCACACATATTCTTTTACCTTGCTAGGTGATAAATTTTGTATGTATATTGACCACTGGAAAATTTCCCCCCAAGCAAAGGGAAATCTTCGAAGGGCTCGTTTCTCCTGACTTCGACGCCTTCTCCGCCCCCAGTCTCATTTTTGCTAACTTCTGCCACTGAATACAGTTGGCCCACTTGATACTAAAAAGGTAATATTAATAGTCACAATGATGATATGTACAATTATTCACAAATATGAATACACAAATATGAATAGTATAAAATGAATATGAATAGTACAATGATTCACATATAATACTTTTTAAGTTCTCATCTACAACAGGGTGGCAACAGCATTCTGGAAAAAAAGTTCCCTGATATTTCCATGATGGTTCACAAAAATTTCCCTGATTTTTTTATAAATAAATTTTACTAATTTTTTATAGATAAATTTTACAATAACATAAAGAAATGTTGCAATACATGCTTTGTAAACAAAGCATCCACACTACAATGATCCAATAACAAAATTGTATTATAAATGAAAAATAAGAAATACTTATTGACAGTTAAAATAATAATTTATGGATACAACACAAATTAAGCAATTGTGATAAGCATAATAGTTATTAAACATGTTCTCTGGGAGCAGAAAATGCAAAAAAAGCAAGTTTTTTCAAATTTCTTTTTTGTAGATAATTTTTAAATGTTTTATAGCTTCCTATTTCCTATTCCAATGTTCAATAAATCACATATTCATTAGCCCCTCAGATGTTGCTTACAATTCAAGGTCCAACGCACTTTGCTTTTGCTTCTCCCTCCAGCAGTGGTTCACGTTTTTACAAAAATAAAACTGAAAATATGACATGCTTTACCATGCTTTTTTTTTTAAAATATCTTTTTCTGAAATAAAAAGAACTATTGACAACTAAATTTCCCAGAATAGAGGGCATAATAGACGATAATTGCCGTTTTAATGATCCAAATTTGAAAAATTCACTTTTTCCTGATATTTCCAGAATTAAAAATTTCCATGATAATTCCCTGATTTCCCGGTTATGTTGCCACCCTGTACAAGGAAGGAAAAATCTAATCTTCAACATGTCTCCAGAAGTATGCAACACTTTTCGTTAAGCATGAATTGTTTTTGTTCCGTAATGGAATGTTTTGTAAGGTTGGGCACATAAAACTCACAAACTGAGAATATTCTGTTTAACAAATGGGTTTATGCTTGATTATTAATGTCCCACTAGAGCTGCAGTGGGCTATTGGCGAATTTTTGGACCTATCTCTTAGGAAAGACCCAGGAATAAAGCCTCGTATTTTTTAATCGTGGTCAAATGATGAGGACAACATTTCAGTTGGCACCCAGCGGGGGGTACAATATGGGGACAATCCACCAAGGCATCAAAATTATGTCCCAATACATGATTTCAGTTCAAACTGCTAACTGTGCAATATTTGTGCAATATGTTTTACAAGCATGCAAAAAATAGTTACATAATATATTTTGCAAGCATACACACATTATAACCAAAATCGTAATTTTGTTAGTTTACCGATCACCATTTTGTGATTTGTTATTACACTACTTTTACCATTCGCTATTTTATAATTACTTTGTATATTTAGTAATAGTTTCATATAGTAAGTTATAAACCAGTGCTAAAAAAAAAGTTGGGTAAAAGTTTTCCCATTCAGTGCCTCTCATTGATTTAATCTACAGCAAGTGGCTCTACCCCCTTGTTTGCATCACATAGATATCGGTATTGGAAACGAAAATGAAAGCATTAGACCTTTAATGCCGAAGTTATTGATAAAAAATTTTTAAGGGCCTTCTTAATTCTTTACTTTTATCTGCATTTTTTACAATTTTAATCTCTTATCACAATTTTTTTATTATTTATATGTATGTCTTTTTCATTTATTTAGAGTATAAAATAAGAACTTTATAGACAGGGAAAAGATTTCATGCATTAAATAACTTTTGGAAATCTTTAGTGTCTGTAATAATTTGAATAGTTTTGGGCTGGGCTTTCATCACAGTTTTGTTGCAAGAAAAGATGTTATACATTACTTTATAGTTACTCATTATAAGTAATTACTTATTTCTTTTTATATCCACCAACTTAAGTACTAGGCATTCCATATTTTCTTTTTTTAAAAAAGAATTTCATAATCAACAATTTACACATATTATAAGAATTTCAGGTTAATCTGCCTTTCATGGTCGCCCTGATTTTTCGCCGAATCTGGCAACCCGGCGCCAAACGCGATGCAGGAAGAAAATGGAGAAATTCTTTGATTGGCAACCAAACCGGGTTTCGTCGCCAAGCAATGTTTTATCATGTGAATATAGGATTTTTAGAAAAGTCGCCAAGGGCGACCGTATAAGACAGATTAACCGAATTTCAATTTCTAAATAAGTTCCCCCCAATTATTATGTTAGTGTGTTGGCAAGCAAATTATTTTGGACAAACATATGTTTACAAATAGTCAAAATAACAAACATATATAAGTCAAAATCTAAAGTTTGAGATATTCAAATACAAGAAGGCATCACTAACAAATTGCAAGAAAAAATTAGGTACTTTTGATGCAGGCATACTTAAACACTAACTAAACAAATATTTCTCAAAAAGTTAAATTAAACAAGGTTTAGTACTATCTCCTTGTATTTGTGTACTAATCAAGAAAAACACATTTACTCTGTTTTAATCTGTACAAACACCAATTTTTTTTATAGACAAGATAATAGTATTAAAAGAAAAGAAATCTATATTCTGATAATGTCAATGAGTCATTAATTGGACAAATGTGAATCGATAAAATAATAAACGTCTTAAAATCGGTATTTTTTATAACTAATGATTCCATACTTTTGAAATGACTCAGAAAAATTAGGATTGAGGTTTTTGTATAACTATAAACAATGTTGTCGGTAAAAATCTAAAGATCAGAAACAAACTGTCAAAAATAAATATTTATCTTACCTCCTCAACCGTTATAGGCAGGACAACTCTGCTGAAAAAATAAACAAAATATATGTTATTTTCTAGTTGTAGAAATATATCAAAACGTTGTTTAACGCTTCCCTTTCTATAATTCACTTAATAGAAAGTTTCCTTTAATTAAGACTTTGATACCATAAATAGAAATAAATCAGGAAAACACTTTCATCAAAAATTAGCAGCGTGAAACAGTTGAGTAGATTAAAAAAAAACTTACTATTCTTTAATCAGCATTCCTGAGTTTAACGTTTAAAAGCCAAAATTTTAAATTTCAAGTAATATAAGCCCGGTGCTTTAATCTTTGTGTTATGATAGCAAAATTAAGTTGTGTTGTGCAGAAGGTGGTAGTGTAATAATTCTAATGATAGTACGTGATTGGTTGATTTCTGATTAGTTTTTATCGCTTATCAGAAAGGGATAAATAAAATTTAAAAAAATAATTTGCATGATAAACCTTAGGAATCTAAAAGAGACTAAAAGCGATCGTTCAGTTGAAAATGACTAATAAGGCAAGAATTTGATTTACAAAGCCACAAGAAACTGATGGGTGGTATCGGTCACGTGATACACATCAGAACGTGTCGTCACCTCACGTTATCAACATTTAATACTTTATATATTTTTAGATTATGTGTACAATCTGCCGATCATTTTTTTTAATGGATTTTTTTCCTTTTACAGTTCAAGCAAAAGATTAAAAGTTTCTTATTGGCGTTGACAATGGAACTATTACGTATAATATTCTTGAAGGTTTGGGCGTCCTAAAATTAATTTTAAACAAAATATACATAATTCAACATCACTATTAATTTAATCATCAAAGATAATTGATTAAATAGCTTTTAGAAGCACGTTTGAATGACCAGACTAATTATTATCATGTACTTTTATATTTATACCGCGTGTATTTTGTTTCTCTCCGAAGTCATTTATACGTTTTGTTTGTTTTGATTTCTAAAATTTAATATTTATCTGTAATCAATTTCTTCAGTGCTTTTGTAAATGAAGTGTCCTCTAAAGATTCAACTACATCTATGCAATGGGTGTAAGTGTTCAGGATGCTGTGACAGCTCTCCAAGTTCGAACCAAGATGGTCATGAGACGGAGGAGACCTATGACATGTTCGACATTTTGGCTCAAAATATGCCCCAACATCTCAACAAACGGAAAACCAAGAATGCAAACAGAGTCCCAACGACCTACCGAGACGATTATTGCCGAAAGAAACGTATTCATTCTCCTAGCAAAATGTACGTACCTTTTCCTTCACTTTTTATACCAAATAGAAAAATGTATTGTGAAACAACGCACAAAAGCGACTTCAGGCCCTATAAGGAAAAAGACCCCAAGCCGGGGGAACAGGTGACCCACCATGATAATTTAGCTTGTTCGAAATCGAAGTTTGAAGGGAAAAGTGAAATGAAAAGTGCTTATAACCCCAAAAGGGCATCTGCGCCACAGAAATCAGAGAAAATCAGACGCAAACAAAACAAAGAGAATATTAAAATACCTGACAAAAAGATGGAGTCGGCTACTACATATAAATCGACTTACAAGAGACCGAAGAATTTTCAAAAAACTGAAATGCTTAAACCGAATATACATCGCAAGTCTCCACCACCTTTTCACCATAGCACGCAATACCAATGTGATTTTCAAAAGCCGAAGAATGTAGAAGAAAGGTAAAAACCTTTTATTCTTTAATAAAAAAATTAAGCAGAAAGAAGGAATAGTTTGAGCATTACTCAAATGTCACCTGTTCGTCATTTTAGATTAAAAAAAATAATGCATCATGTATATAATATTAAGAATTAATTGCATTTATATATAATGTATTAAATATGAATTTTTTTCGCCGTTACCTTGGCGAAAAGCTATAGTAAACTTTAACAGTTATACCATTCGTTGCTTTTTATAAAATATATATATTTCTTTTTTGGCATGTTATTCTTCCTTGTCATTTATTTAATTTTGGCATCTTTCTGGTTGGCCTTTGTTCGATTTTACTTTTTATTGACATCTGACTTTGTTTATTATTTCATTTTTATTAAGAAACCCGCTCCATCATTATATCCCACGGTTATATTAATGAATTGTAGCCTTGGGATTGCAGCCAAAATATTGGGTACTATAAATATTCTATGCTACTAATTTTATTTGGTATTCACGTTAGTTTTTACATTCGTTCCATGTTACTTCACACTTGGAATTTTGTTTTAAATGAATCAAAGTATTTTTTTTCTAACGTTTGATGCTTTTTAAAATGGAAGAATATGAGAATTTCATGGCTTTCACTAAAAATGTAAAATTGCATACAGTTGCTGAGGAAAAAAGTTAGTTAAGTGTTAGGTTAAAAAAAATTACTGTAATCGAAATGTGAAAAATGTGACTTGCGTATATCTCGTTTCAGAGTTATTTATTACAAATTTATATCCTTGTTGTTCCGACCTTCTGAGGTACCTTGTTCACGGTATTATTACTTATTTGCAATTAAAAATATTTTAATAAAAGCATCTTTAAATTGGGCTAGAACAAAAATAATTAAATGTATTTAGTTTTTATAATTTAATTTTTAATTTTTTTTTATTACTTTCTTTTCGAAAGTAAAAAAATAATTATAAACAGAATATTTTAGAAAATTGTATTTGAATGCATAAATCATTTTATTAACTATTAAATTCCCGATAAAACTAACTAAAATGGCTGACCATTATTTTCCAGCGAAAACTTCAAGAAAACCACCCCAGCGTACCACCCTCCTACGATATTAATGGAAAACAAGACCACTTATAAAACTGATTTCTACAATAAAAACCCCATTGCGAAGAATAGCAGGAGAAAGCATTCTGATCAAGCTTCCAGGACGGACAATAAAAAATTCCATTGCCAATGCCTCGACATAACTTTCCGAGGATGTTTGAGCTCGAATCACCCAACTCGATGCATCTGCTGTCAATCTTTCAAAAGTGATAACCGAAATAGAATTGAAACTGATACAAGAAAAGACTGCTAACACTACTGAACATTCAATCCCTATGCTGATAAGATACCAGAGCGGTAGACTAAATTTCCTGTGTTAAGGTTTATGTTACAAGGTTATGGTAAGGTTTGCTAGGATGAGAAAAGCATTAAAAATGCGTGGTTCTTCAAGTCTTATGAGAATTCATTTTAACACGATCTACATGGAGCCGCTCATTATTAGCAATAATTGCAGTGCAACTTTTAATTAATTGGGTAACTAAATAATCACACTGCAGCTGCTTTTGATTATTTAATTGCATCCAACTCAGGGCTGCCAGATTTCCGATTTCGCACAAAGTGAAGGTTAATAATCGCAATCCATTCAAAATTGCCAAAATGTCGATAATTTGCCAAAGCTTTTAGCGCGGTAACGAACGAAAGGCTATTTTTCTCAACTAAAAAGTTGCTGAGTGAGCGGATACAATTGAAGACCCGGGTACAAGAACAAGGCAGCTCCACTTTTTTTTCTGATTTACACTTTTTAACAAAAAACTAGCGTGCGATAATTATCGCATGGATACCCCCCCCCCCCCCACACACACACATTCGTTGTAACTACTCAGAGATGGCACTCCGTTCAAAGAATTCTACCCCATAGATGGCAGCACTACTAACGGCTCGTTTAAAAACTGCTTAGAAACTAACTATTTTTAAGTGCATTTTTTAAAACATTGACCGTTAATATTCACGTGATAAATGTACGATTCGTCACTACACCGGGAAATTACCTTTTTTTTATTATTCTACACATGTTAAGATCCATTGTATGTGAGACCCGCAAAGGGATCTTTATTACTGAAATAATATATATGATCTTCTATCGATTAGTGCAAGAACTAGACAGCTCTAAACAATGGCTATAGAGATACGTATATAGGAAAAGGAAATATCTTTTTTTAATATTACACGATGCAAGAAACTTTCAGTATGTTTTGTCCTATTTGAATAATTTTAAAAACTGGAGCTGCTTTGTTCTTGCCCCCACGTCTCTAATTCGAGTTTTCCAGTTTTATGCATCTAAATGGTTTAGTAGCATGCCCGATAGTTGCCAGTGGGTGCCTAGACTTGCAAGCTTTGAAACAGATAAAAATGATGCTAATTAAACTAACTCGATCGAGTCGAGAGGTGACCCTCAGGCACCACCTGGTTTGATGCGCTGATTAACTGTCTCGAGTTGCTGGTTCGCCCGACCAAACAATGTCCCAGATGCAAAGGGTTAATTAACTGTAACCAAATGGTTTGTCATTATTTCTGAATGGATTCTTATCGTAATTGGCAAATTTAAGAAGGTAACGCAATCACAAACAATTGAACAGTGATATTATAAAATAAGCACTTAAATAAGGTTATATTTAGCGACGACAAAAGTTGAGCCACGAATCAATAGCCACATTCCAGACGTAAGCGTTTTGCTAGATACACATTTACACTACAGTTTGGGTCCGGATAATTGGCATATGGGTAACGCTCCTTTAAGCTGGTTCCAACGAATCAACACACGAGTTTGGACCTGGAGTTGATCAATTGGCTTATCTATTTCCATGTAAACAATGTAAAGTCACAGTAGCCATTGTAGCCGAACATTATATATATATATATATATATATATATATATATAGTAAAGATCCTTTTTGCGCCCCTTAGAAGCAACAAATCAAAAAGCATGACGTATCAAAAGAAAGAGAATTTCATACATCAGGGACGAATCGTACTTTCATCTCATATTAACGTTTTTTTTTAATGCGTTTAAATAACTAATTATACGGTTTCCTTTTAAACTAGCCGTTAATAATGATGCCATCTATGACCAGACCATTAATTTTTTTTTACTCTAACGACTGTCGCACGGCCATGCTAGGTATAGATATATTCAAATATTAGTAATTGAAATAATTGATCAATTGGCTTATCTATTTCCATGTAAACAATGTAAAGTCCCAGTAGCCATTGTAGCCGAACATTATATATATATATATATATATATATATATATATATATATATATATATATATATATATATATATATATATATATATATATATATATATATATATATATATATATATATATATATATATATATATATATAGTAAAGATCCTTTTTGCGCCCCTTAGAAGCAACAAATCAAAAAGCATGACGTATCAAAAGAAAGAGAATTTCATACATCAGGGACGAATCGTACTTTCATCTCATATTAACGTTTTTTTTTAATGCGTTTAAATAACTAATTATACGGTTTCCTTTTAAACTAGCCGTTAATAATGATGCCATCTATGACCAGACCATTAATTTTTTTTTACTCTAACGACTGTCGCACGGCCATGCTAGGTATAGATATATTCAAATATTAGTAATTGAAATAATTGATCAATTGGCTTATCTATTTCCATGTAAACAATGTAAAGTCCCAGTAGCCATTGTAGCCGAACATTATATATATATATATATATATATATATATATATATATATATATATATATATATATATATATATATATATATATATATATATATATATATATATATAGTAAAGATCCTTTTTGCGCCCCTTAGAAGCAACAAATCAGAAAGCATGACGTATCAAAAGAAAGAGAATTTCATACATCAGGGACGAATCGTACTTTCATCTCATACTAACGTTTTTTTTAATGCGTTTAAATAACTAATTATACGGTTTCCTTTTAAACTAGCCGTTAATAATGATGCCATCTATGACCAGACCATTAATTTTTTTTTACTCTAACGACTGTCGCACGGCCATGCTAGGTATAGATATATTCAAATATTAGTAATTGAAATAATTGATCAATTGGCTTATCTATTTCCATGTAAACAATGTAAAGTCCCAGTAGCCATTGTAGCCGAACATTATATATATATATATATATATATATATATATATATATATATATATATATATATATATATATATATATATATATATATATATATATATATATATATATATATATATATATATATATATATATATATATATATATATATATATATATATATATATATATATATATAGTAAAGATCCTTTTTGCGCCCCTTAGAAGCAACAAATCAGAAAGCATGACGTATCAAAAGAAAGAGAATTTCATACATCAGGGACGAATCGTACTTTCATCTCATACTAACGTTTTTTTTAATGCGTTTAAATAACTAATTATACGGTTTCCTTTTAAACTAGCCGTTAATAATGATGCCATCTATGACCAGACCATTAATTTTTTTTTACTCTAACGACTGTCGCACGGCCATGCTAGGTATAGATATATTCAAATATTAGTAATTGAAATAAAAGTTGGTAATTGTGATAAAAAGAAATATATTGTTTTTTAAACATATCCATTCCGTTATTTTTGTCTTTCAATAGTAGATCATTCTTTAAGGGGGAGTGGTATCAAATATTTATTTACCTCCCCCTTTGTTTTTTTTAAACTCCACTCTAACATATTCAATCTTAACGAAATACACATCTTCACACACAACATAATGTAATTTGGTGAGTGTATGTAAACTGAAATTTTGCATAAGGTTCTTTTATAAATAAGCAAGCGCATGCAACCTTCATTTAAAGTTTAAAAGTCGATTAGAATTTCGTGATAAAATTGCCCATTCATCTGTTTTTCTGATTTCACACCAAGTTACTTTGAAGTTTAGATTCACGATGATAAAACTCGTAAAAGTCCATTTCTTAAACTGCAGGATATGCAAATCCTTGTGAGTACATCTGATAACCGATGTTTATATGAAAAGGCGTTGAAATCCACGTATATTTGAATTTTTAACTAATTTTCAATAAGAAAAAAATACTCATTGAGATTGGATATACTTCTCTTGTTATCTAAACAAAGGCCTACTGAAGGTGTATTTCGAAAAAGAAAAAAAATATTCGAATGCCGAACATAATTAAGAATGGTCCGTATTCTTACGTAACTACGTTGAAGATTCAAATTGAATTTGTTCCTAATTTGAATTTATTTAAAGGCGAAAGTAATCGGACATATTTTCCCACATGTAAATTCCGCTTTAAAAAATATTTTATGTTGAGACCTTGGCGATAAAACAAAAATTATGGTAACCAGAAGCTTTTTTTCGAAGGAATCGTAATGTTCCCTTTTTTATAGACACATTTCTTAAATTTTATTAAATCCAACACCTTGCAATAAACCTCTTCAATAAACCTCTATGTGAAATGAAACCAAAAGATTGAAAATATTCGGAAATACAAAAATCTTATAATTTCCTATAAATGTATACGTTACCCTTCATGCATTGAATTAAATAGTCATCAGTATACTTTTATACAATAGCTTTATTTTTTTTGTAAATAGATATTTTTAAGAAATGATTTTACCAACCTTTTCCTTGAATGGCATTGAACACACCATCTTTCAAAACTTCTGTGTATGCTACACCTGTATTTCTCTATCCCTATTGTATTCGACCAAACATGAGACCATGGGCCATTTCATAAACACCTGTCGTGGTGTCTGTTTTTAATCAGTTTCCTTTACTGCGTAAGCTAATTATGTTGGGAATCTCAACGCGTTTTTTACGCAGGTCGTATTCAGTTTCGGAGAATTGTTTTTGAAATAATTTTAAAAATGTGCGTTAATTTCTGCGAACAAGGCTACAGACAAGGACAAGAGGGAATTGCGGCTCGAGGTTAAAATATAAAAACATTGCATGATAGAGGTTGAAGACTTTTGCGTTAATGCACTGTAAAATAAAGGTACTTAAAAATGAGTACCTGAACTTACTTGTTTTTCTTTGAGTACAATTGTATCTTCAATGAGCGATGACATACTCAAATTTAAGTAATCTTACTTTCTCAATAATGATCAGCGTGTTTAACATTGCTAATCTCTGGTTCTCTTCAAAAAATCTTAACAAAGCTACCTGACACACTTAAAAGAGTTGTTAAGAAGATGGTTTTCCACATTATTTGATGTCGAGTGCTTATATGGAAACTGAGTTATTACAATTCAATTACCTTCCTTCCCATTCTTTTGGCACACCTTTTTAACATTATTTCTGTTTATACTTCTTCACGTCGCCCTGGTAACTTAAACAGCGGTGCCTGCATATCTGGGTTCGATTCCCGGTAAGTAGTCTTGGTTGTAATTGTCGATATTTATTAAAAGTGATTTATGAAGGCAGCCTGTGCAGGTTACGACTTGCTCTTTTTACCCATCGTACTCAGGGCCTGATTACCGAATAGGCCCGTGAAGCCCAAGATTACACTTTACATTTTTGAGAAGCCCCAAATCACATATATTATATAAATATTTAACACCCCAAGCATAGTTTGTTACTAAATTTACATTTAAAAAATGCATTACAAACTTCAGTAAACAAAATTGGTCACTTGTATTGTTAAATTTATTCAAATATTGGAGAAAAAATTCAAAACATACATGAACATTAGGAATAAACATTACATTAAAATATTATTTTAATGTTTCATTTTAATGTCAATTAGGTGTAAATATATTAGGGCATGCAAAAGTTGGATTCAATGTTCCAGGAAGCAATGGGGCTCCCATTTAAAGTCGGGCTTCCCTTGCTGCAATGTCTTAATCGGGCCCTGATCGTACTCATCAAGAAGTACATGTCTTTTTCAAAATTGAAACTTATGTATTCGGAACCATAATAAGCATAGAATGTATTCAAAAATGAGTAAATTTTATTTATTTTTGAATTGCAATTCAATGATTAATTGTAAAATCAACAATAAATTCAATCATCCAACTAAGGCTAAAGAATAAAAAACAAAACCTAAGAATTGACAAAGAAATCAGAGAGATAAAAACCTATTGTAAGTCTATTAAACCATTTTTATCGAACTCCCTGCTACTATTTGACCTGATAGACATAAAAACAAAGGTCGATTTCAACCTCTTTAGTTTCTCGTTTAATGATAGAAATTATCGAACCACACAAGAAGTCAAGTTCGAGTTTTTCATTCATTTTCTTCAGGAAACTCCGAAAAGGAATGCATTTGTCGATTCCCAGAACATGGTTGAGTTAAGTGGCCAAATAAGAAACTTTCCTTCAACTTTCAAGGTAAACACATGGATGATGTGAAGGCAACGAACGAGTCAATAGTTCGATGGTTTTTCCTCATCAGTCAAGCAACGTCATCGCGTGATCGTGAGCACGGGAACGACAGATTGTCTGCTACGTTGGACCTTCAAAGACCCGTTTCATGTTAATTTAGACATCGATTGCTCTTGACGCTACGGATGGAATTCTTTTGTACCTTTATAAAGGAATGACGTTTACTGTCTTAATGAACTGAAGGTTTCAAAGGTTAATGGCGGATCCAGACGTTTCTTTTAGTCTTAATAAGGCACGTGCACAGTGTGGCTCCAATGACCCCACAGTCGATTCAATTCTTCAATTCTATTTTTAACTGGTTAAACAAAAACAGCTCTTGAAAGATTTTTAAATCATCTGGAAATATCATGTCATTTCTGATTTGATATTCTCCTTATTGTATTTTTAACCAAATGCCCAGAGCGCCCACCAAAACTCCAAAATTAAACCGCCAGAAACTCTAAATTAAAACCGCCAACGCGCGCCAAGTTGAGAGGTTATTAATTCGTCTGTTATGTATTTCTTTGTTGAGTATGTTCGCGCGGGATTTCGGTTCTACTTCAGACATTCGGACATTTTTTTTTTTTTTTAAAAACATTTCGTTTACCCAGCATTTATTGCCATGGATAGGGATTGTTTTACGATACACGTTGTTGAGACAAAACGTAAGCACAAGTTGTTACTTGAATTTCTTGGTGAATAATAGCAAGGGGCGAGGCCCCCCCGCTAAATTAAAAACAAAAAAAAGGAGAAAATAAAATAATCTTTCTAAAAAAAAAGGAAAACCAACTTTAAGGAAAATGCTCTAAAAAGTAATTTTTAATTTTACGAACGAGTTGGAAAAAATTCAATTATTTAATATCAATTTTATACTTATTAGAACTTTTGAATTGGTGCCAATTTACAAAAATCATATCTAAATTTTGGCGCCCATTTCAAAAAGTTTTAATAAGTATAAAATTGATATTAAATAATTCAATTTTTTCCAACTCGTTTAAAAATTATTTTTTACTTTTTAGCGCATTTTCCTTAAAGTCGGTTTTCCTCTTTTTTAGAAAGATTATTTTATTCATTTATGTTCTAATTTTTTATGTATTTTAAAATCTCCCAAGGAAAAACTTAGCAACACATATTATAATATCACAAATTAATTACCGAATATCATTAATTATTTGTCGTAAAAAGATTAATCTTGTATAATTTTTTTTTAAATCAGCAGTCCAAAGTGTTAGGTATAAATTACTCGAAGAATTTGGAAGGACGGCAAGATTGTAATTTAGTTTGAAAATATAATTTAAATAAATATTTTTAAATGACTTTCCTAAAGTAATGGTTAATTCTATGTGCAGTGTCGTATTTTTAAAAATTAAAAGCAAGTACCCACACAGATCTTATAAAACTTTGTTCCGTGCAGTAAATTTTCTCTCGATACATCTAAATATTAAATTCTTATTATAAAATATTAAAAACAATGTTTAACGGCTAATAATAAACGAGATTCGAAAAATGGTTGATGATATAGATACATTTTGGGTGTATTATAATAGAACATTACTTCTATGATACTCAAACCTTCATTTAAAAAATTGCCTCGCATTTATTTAAGTTCAGACTGTTCAAACAATTTAACACTTAAAACTATATTTGGTAATTTATCAGTTATCTTTAATCCATAAGGCAACTTAAAAATTATATTTACATTCGATTAATATTTGGACAGCTTATATAATTTACAAATATTTAGTAAGCAGTATATTATTTTAGATAAATTCACGCAATTCATTTTTCCTGAAAGCACGACTACGAAAAAAAATATATCAAGAAAGAATATTTACTAGTATGTGAATAAATAGCTAAGTATGATAACAGATGGCACCACCAAACCTTATTAATAAAAAAGATGAGCGAGGGTGAAAAAAAAGGCAGATTTTAATTATAGATCACGCCACCATCTCCCAACAAAAATTATTTATCCAATATCTTTTCCCATTTATTCTCATATTAAATATTTTCTTCAATAAAGTGATAATGATAAGTTATTTTAAGAGTATGTTAACACATACATAAGAAATGCCTCCTGGGGATGGCACGGAGCCTTTTCCTTGATAAAGGTGCGAATAACTTTGGAAAAAAAATTTATACAAAACACATATTTCAAATTTGTTATATTATTTAGATCAGGGTTTCTCAACTTGTGGTCCGACTGGAGATGAGCGAAAACACAAAAAAAAAAATTGTAAAAATCTAAAATAAGCCTGTCATCAACTTAAGACGTTTGGACTAATTTGCCAGCATTTCTGACAAATAGACGTAGAGAATTTAGCGAGAAGGGAATACTCATAAATTAAAAGGTTTATTAAGGGGTAAGCGAGATACAATACAGGCTTTGTATAAAAACAAAGTATCCACGCTATAATATTACTTTAAATATATTGCATTATAAATTTTAAGCAGTTTATAACAAAATAATAATTTATGGATAAACAAAATTATGCAATTGTGACAGGCATAATAGTAATTAACCATGTTTTCTGGAAGTAGATAATGTAAAAAAATGAATTTTTTTTCAAATTTCTTTTGTAGATAATTTCAAATGCTTCATATTTCCTATTCCAATCTTCAGTAAATCACATTCATTAACACTTTACATGATGCTTATAATGCAAGGTCTCAACATTGCTTGTGCTTCTCCCTTCAGTAGCGGTTCACATTTGTACAAAAATAAAACTGAAAATGCGTGTAAATTTGCTTTTTTTTTTAAAAAAAAAAATCCTTTTCAGAACTAACAGGAAATATTGATTAAAAGGAAATATTGACAACTAAATTACCCGGAATGGTTGGCACAATTGACGATAATTGCCGTTTCAATTATCCAAATTAAAAAAAAATCCCTGACTGGTATGAGCAATGTTGTGTACTGAAAACACAAATAAAGGGTCCAGGGTCACTTCAGATAAAGAAAGTTTATTTATCATTTATTTAACACACACGCCTATTCTCTCTGCATCAGCTTCTGCCTGGCCATCTTCTTTTTGGAAAGCTTTTTCTTGGGTGCTTCTTCCTCGGCGGCTGGCTTGGCAACCACCTGCTCCTTTTCACTCAAGATCACCTCAATGTGGGAAGGACTGCTCATGTAGGCTAGAAAAGAAAATAACATTCTAATATATAAACTTATTCACTAACTCAATTTATTTAGTTAAAAACACCATTTTTTTAACAAGTTTTTAATAGCAAATTATCCAAAGAAAAACAGTCAGTGCTTGGTTATTTTATTTAATATGTACGGATTACTCAAAATTAGGGATGCAACGGATATCTAGCCTTTAGAACGGATATTACAATTATCTGGCAGTACACTCGGCCCGAAATTACATACTGAGAAATAAGGTAGATATATATAACAACTAAAAATTTTAATATTAAAACAAAAAAAGTTTAATAAAAAGACTGCTTATTTTTCAAAACATTTTTTATCATGAAAAGTAAAACAAAGGACTTTTTATTTTAAAGATTGGTAAATGACTTTAAAAAGTTTAACATTTTTTTTGGTTGAGCTTTTTATAAATTAACCCTGCACCTAAGAGGGTAGTCTATCACTCTATATACTGTTGGCCTGTGAAGAAAGCTATTTTTACACTAATTTCGATAATGTAAGAAATTAGTTGCAGTGATTTTTCACCAGTTGAGTGGAGATATTTTTCTTTCAATAACTAGCTTCGAAAGATAATTATCTAACTCTTGAAGGAGAACAACATTATTATCTACATCTAACTTTAGCTGCAGTGGCACTTCTTGCAAACAATCCCGAAAAGATTTACGATTTTTTTTGCGACCACTATTTGGGGAACTTTGATTTTATGGTATTAACAATTTCAATGTTTTGTCAAAAAGTATTTTGAACCTAGGAATTGAATCCTAATATGACATAACTAAAAAATTTTTTATTATGCATGGATGTAACTAGTTGAGCATCAAAGGAACTACGAACGGATTAAAAGTTGTGTATGCAAATGTTAAAAATTTAATACATTCTATTTTATTGAAAACTATTCACTCGGATAAATTTTAGGAAACTATAGAATCTTTTAACCAAGATTGTCAATTATTTGTGATGCGAAAGAAGCAGCAAGATAACCGATTAATAACGAGCTACACTACAATTGTTTTTGAATCCAAATAACTTTGCACGAAACAAATATCAAATTAATAAATTCTATACAATAAAGGAAATTTTTAATCTTCATTCATTTAATAAATGAAATAGTTATACTAAAGTATTGAGTTTTATATTAACATATTGAGGTAAATATAATTCAACATAGAAATTGGTAAACTTTCACTTTAACCTCCAATGCAGGTAAGCATTGTTTTTATATAGCTTTTTTTACTTTCCCCTAAAATAAATACTACAAATCTATAGAAGACAAGTAGTAGCGTTGTTTGGGGACATACATGTTTCTCAAAGCAATATGAAGTTATTTATTATAAATAATAGTGACAGAACTAAAAATTGCTGCATCTCAGATCCAAAATACTGTTCATTATTTAATCACTAGAGGTGTCAGGGTATCATCATTTGGAGCAATTCTAGATCTCAGTACAAGAAGTGGGATAAATGACATGGATTATATTATCTAAATGACATGGATTATATTATCAGTTTTTCTTACAATGCACATTAACTTTTAAATTCATAAAAATATCAGACGGTGAAATATTTTTTAAGATTTAAAGTGTTGGGTGGTATGTTTTTTGGTATTATAAAAATTACTATTAAAAAATTATACAATGGAAATACAAAGCTAACCATTATGCAGAGAAAAAAAACTTTAAAATTGACATAATTTTAGGGGGTAATAATTCAGAATTCTTTTGAACGATTCATAGCAAGCATTGTGATTGAACTTTTTGTAGCTATACACAGGATACTGCAGACTTAAGAATTAAGATAAGCATTGTTTTTCTATAGCTTTTTACTTTACCCCAAAATAAAAATACTACAAAGCTACTATAAGCTTGTAGTAGCGTTGGTTGGGGGGCTAAAAAGGTAGCAAAATATACAGAGATCAAATACATTACTTTCAAGCTTAAGAAAACTTAAGTTAGGAAAGTCATCAGAATCAAACAATCACCATTAGTTTCAGATAAGAGGTGTCTTAGATTTCATCATGACATTCCTCAACTAGGAGAAATCTTTTTACTTAAACCAACATTTCAAATTTAGGACAAATATTAAAAAAATGTATAAAAAAATTTAATCGGAGATTAGCCGTTTAAGATTTACAAGTAAAAAAAAACTTTACAATTAAAAGTATTACCTGACAACTATACAACGATAGAAAATAGTTACAATATGTGCAGAGGCAGTTTGTACAAGTTAGTAGATATAAATATTTATTCATGCTAAATGTTAATAAGTAGTTGGAAAAGTTTACTAATCGCATTAAAATAAGAAGAAAAAAACATTTCTTATCTTTCGGATCACCCAAACAAAAATGAGCATAATTGAAAAACACTAACATTCAATGAAGTCATCCCTCTAGTAAAATCACATAACTTTAAAACTATTAGAAACAGCTAAACAATTAAATCAAAAGCTCAGTTTGAATGTGGGTCATCAAGAATGATCAGCATTCTAACCATAAATTCATCATCATAGCAACACACACAATATCAATTTATATACATATTGTTCTTAACACACATGCTAATAATTTAAATACCAATTTTCTTTTTTAAACTACATAAATAAATACAACTAAACACTAAAGAATTGTGTTGCATTTACAGGATTAAAATTGCCCTGTACATTTGTAAAGAAGTTTGCAGGTATGTAATAACTTCATTTTATCAAGACTTAAGCCTTCATAATTGCAGGATTCTTTTCATTACGATCAAAATGGTAAGTGTAATCACAAGGCAGACTACGCTACAGGAAATTATGTTCCTTTGAATGAATGACAAAAGAAAGCAAATAACTGTGTAGCTATATACAGGATACTGCAGACTTAAAATAAAGGTAAGCATTGTTTTTATATAGCTCTTTTACTTTCCCCTAAAATAAATACTACAAGTCTATGGAAGGCAAGTAGTAGCGTTGTTAGGGGGACACAAATCTTTCTAAAATCAATATGAAGTTATTTAATATAAATAATCGTGAAAGAACTAAAACTGCTGCAACTCAGACCCGAAATACTGTTCATTATTTTATCACTAGAGGTGTCAGGGTATCATCATTTGCAGCAATTCTAGATTCCAGTACAAGAAGGCAGCATAAATGTGAATTGGTAAATTATATACACACGGGCGAGTTGGCTAACAAGTGGGAGACCAAAAGCAGAATTTGTTTAAAACAGCAAATCTGAAGTTGCAACTTTCAAATTCAACTTATAGCAGTGTTCACTTGGGCATTTTTTGAAGGGCGGTCCACCCTCATGCACCTTTTTCAAATGCGTCGCCCTCATTTGCAAGCATCATTCCTTCTCTATTTGTTTTCAAAAAAGGCATCGAATTTTTTTTAACTATGCATGTTGCGAAATCGTGATGATTCCGTGGTATTTTCGAGCACCGGGTATTCCTTGCCTGTGCCCCCGCATATGAAATACTAAGTCTTTTTTCTTCATTGTTTTAGAGAAGAGGGTTGGAGGGAAGTTGCAAGAATGCATTTTATTACCAAGTAGGCTTTTTATCAGTTTTGTAAGGGATCTGATTAGGGCTATTTAAAGATTTGGTTGGTTGTTAGGGAAAACATTAATTTTTAAATGTCAAATTTTGGATTTTAAGTAACATCTTTTTATAAAGGGACATCAATTTTGTACTTGTCTTTCCTTCGAGATAGGCCCCGAACCATCAACTATAGTCCAATATGTAGCTCTAGCACAATGTTAACCAACAAATCGATTTTGCTCGGGCACACCCAACCCAAACATTTTTTTTTTAAAGTGCCCTTTTAAAAAGCAGGGTGCCCTTTTATCGACAACTCGCCCTGCCCCTTTTTATTTCTAGAGTGAACACTGTCACAGTGATTTGGTAAAAGTTATAGAATGGAATGCAAATTTTCAATTAATAAGCAAAAATTGAGCACAAAATAAAAACATTATCACTAATCAACTCTGCTATTATGTTTGGCGGAATAATATTAGACATTATTTAGGTAGTCCATTGAGCTAGGACCCACATCACTTGGCCAAATGATGTAGATGTCAAGTAATGAGTTCATTTCTACATTGTTAGAATTAAAAACTACTTGGCAACCAACTCATCCATATACATTATTAAAGCTATAAAACGAGATTTATAACAGACAAACCGATTTTTGTTGAGACGGATTAGAATATTGTGTCAAATTAAGGGTAGTAAAATGTCAATTCTTATTTACTTTGTAACTCAAAAGAAATAAACCACAAAATCTGCTGTATAGAGCATTTAATCTTCATTTTTAAAACTTGTATCACAACCATAAAACTTGTTGAAACCCATATATTGTAAAGATAGTCCATATAAATCTAGAGATAGAAAGGAGTTCATTGCAAAAGAAACAAGCAACTGCATAAATTCTAACTTGAACGTTACACGAAGTTACTTACGGTTAATTCGGCCGTGAGCTCTGTATGTCCTCCTCCTCATCTTTGGAGCCCTGTTCACCTGAATGTGTTCGATGACCAGCCTGTCAACGTCCAGACCCTTGTAGTCAGCGTTGCTCTCGGCATTCCTCAACAGCTGCAGCAAGAATTCTGCGCTCTTCTTGGGCCACCTGCCCTGAGTGGCACCACTCCATTGATTAATCTGAAACACAAGAAAATTATTACATTTTGCAATTATTTTATAAGTAGGACAATCAACATTCGAACTAACTATAAGCAGCTTTTTTACTAATGGACCAAAACGGGTGCATTTTAATTGAACCTGCCCAAAACATACTCAATCCACCCAAAAATCCTATACCCACACTTTTTTTCCATCCATTAAAATTAGTTTGAACCCCTTTTAGCATTAAGGGGAGAAATAAATATTTTATTTTATCTTCATAAAAAATTATGTAAATTTATTTAAGTATTAAAAGTTACAAGAAATTGTGTACATATCAACGTAAGTGATTGATTGATAAATAGACATACATTGGTTCCCAATCAATCTATCACTCAATCTCCTTAACCAACTGACGGATAGCTAATTTCCATCCAACTCTCTCTAAAGTGCCTTAATCTTTTAACACACTCCATTGCGAGAGTGCTGGCATGTTTTCGACTAGGTTCTTAGAAAACGTCGCGGGATTTTTCATCCCCCCAAAGTAATTTACAGGTGGTCTGTCCGTAAGGGAGGCGAACGCTTTTATCTAAGATACCGCGAATGCCCCTACGGTCGTGTACCGACGCGCTGACAGCTGAGTGAAACGCAGTGGCTATTCGATCATTGTCCTCGTATACGCCCTTTTCTGCCACGTGCAAATTCTCGTTGACACTAAGTGACCATATGCATGGTACTGTGTTGACACTGTTAAATGATCTAAAAAGGAAGGCAATTCCTTTGCATGCACTTCAAGTGGAAATTTTTTAGAACCCATTTGCATTCTCCGTTTATAATCATATCACAGTAAAACGTATTGTATATATTTGTAAAAAAAAACTCTATAGTAATTAACTAAAACTTGTTTTGCTAGTTCCCAGCAAAAGAATAAATAAATAATCATAAAATCTTCATAAAAATTATAAAGATGAGGATTTCATAAAGGTACTTGAACAATATAATTTTTTTATAAATGTTTAATGCAGAAAAATGCAGCATTGAAATTCTTCAAGTAATTTGAACAATATAAAGGTTTTGACAAAGGTTTTATCTGACTTTTTTTGTTCGGTTTCAGGGAACATTTAATTTTGAGCCAAATTTAACTTCATATAAATAAGCCGAGTAAAGATATTTTGCTAATCAAAAGAAACAGTACGAATTACAAAATTGCGGGACACTAAGAAATAAGTTAAAATAAGTATTTGAGTTTTATATAACTTTTTATTAACAGGCGTATGGTTTTCCAAACACAGTTAATTTTTAATTTTTATATGTCACGGCAAACGGCTAATTTCTCTTTATTTTCCTAAAAGCTTTTTACAAATAAATAATTATTTTTCATTAATATAACTCATATTTCTGCCACTTTCTCGTCATTATTATTAAAAATTTCACTCGATTGCTTTTTATTTTTTGCTATTATACACAGTTAATATGAATTGGAAATACATAGAAAGTTAAAATAAATAATATCCAAGCGACGCGAATGTATATATTTTTTGTTAAGCGTTTAAATTAATTGTTTGAAAAACTTTGCTTGGAAGATTTCAATCGAAATCAGTTGAAAAACACTTCATATTTAATTTATTTATACTAGTAATTCCCAACCCATAGTCCGAGTATTACTGGTGGTCCGCGAAATTCTAAGTAGTCCGTGGAGACATTTTTCAAGAACACGGATGTTTTCATTTGACCATTTTTAAAAAAGGATAAGGCGTCTGAGATGTTTTCCTATTAAAACTAAAAGCAACTAAATTGAAAAATAAAACTTATGTGCTATAATAGAAGTAAACTTTTACCCGCACTCCTAAGTGCTTGTTTGAGTATTTATAATTAAACAGAAATGAACACGATTTGCAATTTTTGTTGGAGATTGTATTTTTCCCCCCAATAGTTTATTTTCAGTCTATTGTTGATATATTTGATGAATTAAGAATACTTTTTTAAATGGAATCCTGCAATTTTCAGTTCTGAATGAGTTACTTTAAATTATTATTAAACACTATTAAAAATACAGGTATATTATAAATTTACTTAAGTAGATAAATTGTTGAACTAGATGTGCGTTTAAAAATCTCATTGATTATTTAAATGTTGAAATGTTACCTTTATAAAACATATGTTAAAAACTGTAATGTTTTTCATTACTAAATTTATTTATAAAATAAATAAATATTTATTAAGCGAGATATATTATGTATATAAATTATAATTAGTATACAAGTACTATTTTTTTTAAATAATATTACAAGGTGTTGGCCCAGGACTTGCTAAAATCCGTAGCCATCTAAAGGTTGGAACCAACTGTTTTATACAGTTTTGAATTGAAAATGAGTTGTAAAAAATAAAAACCTCAAAATGTAATATTTTACTCCACTTTCGCAATAATTTAAGATCAGACAACCGTCACCGAAAGCTCATTGTTTAGCTCTAGTGCGAATTTTTTCCAACAAATCATCGGACGATAAAGACTTCATATGACAACCTTCATTTTGCTTCAAAGCTGTACTTCGTTAATCAATACTTTTAGGTTTTAATTATTCTTCAAGCGCTAAAGCTAAAATATTAAAGCGGTTAATCTCTTTTAAACGAAATTACAAAATATATTCATTGGAAATAATGAATACTACCGATACAGATTTTAAGTAAATAGCATAAAATCAGCATTACCTAGAAGTATTTGACCCTAAAACTGGCATGAAGTCTATATTTTAACAGTTTAATATTTTTTAACATTAAAGATGTTTTTTTTTTCATTTTCAATCGTATTTCTATGCGACAACAATACTCTTTACATGAAAACAATCGCAATTGGTATATTTTTGTATAGATAGAAATATTTTTAATTGTTATATACCATTCTGTCAAAAGTATATGTTCTACACACAGCAAAATATAAAATAACGACAAATGAGAGAAAAAATATAATTCATTTTCTATTCTTTCAGGGATAATTTTATATACTAGTATGGAATTTCACCTTAAAAAGGTCTCACTAAGGTTTAAAATTTAACATAATATATTTATTTCAAATAAATTAGAATATTCCTTTAATATATGATTACGCAAAAAAAGTATGCCCAAAATTGCAACAAGAGTAAGCCTGCACATAACTTATACAAATACCCTTTAGCAATCAATATTTTAGATGTCTTGAAGTAAAAGGCAAATTTTACCAAAATAATTACATAAGAAACGTCTTTGAAAGACTTACAACAAATCAGTTTTATTAAAATGTTTGATTTAAAGCCATTTTGAAACTCTTGAATATCTAAGTAAGTTATTTAAAATGAAAAATAAATGGATATCGGATCCATTTCAGTTTTAAAATACAATATTTTCCTAAAATAATAATACAAAGTCCGAAAATGTACACATGATAATCGTCCTTTACTATTCCACATAACGTGAAATAATCTTAAATACAAATAACAACGTTACAAAAATTATTATACTCGTACAATTATTCTAGAATAATTATGCCAGTAAACAAAACAAATTTGCACGGAAATCAAAATATACACCATGCAGTTAAATTTTTATGTGCGACTTATATTCTTAAATTATCACAAAATATTTTCTGCCTTTGGAAATCTAATAATAGAATGTAGGAGAAATCATAAAAGTGAAAAAAAAAATAAGTTGCTGATTTAAATATAAAACGTTCCTTATCTTTCACGTTCCTTATCTTTCACGTTGCCTAAAAATTATAAACGGAAAAAAGATAAAAAATAATTATGTTTGATTAGTCTTAACTTTCTTCTGAATGTAGACTAATTACGTGTTACTAATTACAATATTTTTAAAAGTCTAAACATATATAAGCAAGTAAAAAAATATAGTTTAAACTTTTTTATATATTCACTGTAATTTATTTTTAGCTTGCGAAGAAAACTGTCGAGTGGGTGTTCCCATTCGCTGAATATTTACACATGTATATGGTGACAGTTTGACACTATCCGATAAAGTTTGTTTACAAGAGAATGAGTAGAATAAAAAAAGCCTTCTTGACCGAGATAGTTAAATCGCTTTGCTCCCTCCTAGTTTCGCACACTATATGGACAAAAGATATTGTAGTTCTTTCAAGGTAGTGTAGTTTTCAAACATAGCACAAATCGAACAAAGAGAAATGGTGCGGGCACTGATGAAAAGGCTTTTTAGCTTCTGGCTCAACCCCATCTGAGGGCAACATTGTTTAGAAATGTACAAGAAAAACAGGTGCTAAGATATTTATTTTACTCTACAGATTCAACAATAAAGATGGAGGCTCGTTACATTAAAACAACTTAAACGGTCTGTTATATATTTGGAAACTTAAAAGTACCTTAAAAAACGTATATTATTTAATTTCTAAAAATAATAATTCTATTCTCGAACCGCTCTTAGGCTCAATCGATCTGACAGGCTTACACGAAATTTCATGGAAATTTATTCGACTAGTTTTTATGTCACATACATGTTGTTTTTTGCAATTTAATAAATAGGCAGAATTTTATATATCATTTGTGTTATTTCAAATGAAATAATTAAAAGGAATGTTTTTTTTTTAATTTTTAAAAAATCATACTACAAATACGCACTACATATTTCCGTTTCACACGGTTTTACAAAGCATCCCCTCACCCCTATTAACCGAACTGAAAGACATTTCACTTTCAAAAAGTATACTAACTAAAAAAACAAAACTTTCATGATTCAAAAGCTGCTCTTTGTTCATTAATATTTTAGTGTTTTTAACAAGTCAATGTTTCTTTTTTCCTTCAAGCGCTGACTTTCTTATAGTTATCTCTGTCGTAGAAGAATGGAGAATTTGCATTATATGTAGACATACTTTAATATATTTACATGTAAGCAATGTGAAATTTTGAACATTGACCGTTGTACAAAAGCGAAAGTTATAAAAAACCGTTTATTTCATCATTCGAAGCCATATGTGTGAAAACTAAGCAACTTTTTACATTTAAAAGAAGCTTCAAGTTTTAATTAATATTAATAAATTATTTTTTAAATAATTAATAATTAGTTTAAATTATTGATAATACTTAAATATTCCTGTAAAATTATTTAAATTGCCATTATAATACATTTGAATTAGAATAATAATTTTCATAACTAAGTTGTTATATTTTGAACATGTGATCTTCCTTTCAAATCCCAAATCTGTCCTTGTTTACATACATATATTTTTAATATCTTGAAAAATAATGGCCAAACTTCTTCAATGTTTTTTCTTATTATAAAGTAGATTAATTAACCTACAGTTCTTTGAATACATATAAATAGCTTCGCAAAAATTATAAATATCTTTGATTAAAACAAATAGTTTCTATAATTAAAATTGAAATATGAGTGCACCTCTTCATAACATTTAGAAATTAAAGTTCAATAAAATTAAAGAATATGACCTTTTTCGGTTTCTGCTCATGCTATCAGTTAGAGTTTTTTTTATTTTTTGTTTAGAAATTTTATTTTAATTGGATTTGTATTCATTATACAAGTAAAACAAGGACAAAACTCATATGTGCTGAAGTCGCTAATAGCCCACTGTGCAGCTCTAGTGCTACGTTAATTAACAAAAACTAAAAAACCATATGTGCTGAAAGATCAATCGAAGATTCAATAGTAATGTTTTTTTTTAATATTATTATTATTTCTTATTTATTAAAAGTATATACTTATTAATGACTAAAGAAATTACACCTAGTTTTATTCAAAGTGAACAGCTAATTTTTTAAAAATTAAACGTGAAAAAAATTACCTGAAATTCAAATAGTTCAAGGTTAACTTTTACTAAATTTTGTGTTTCAAAATCTAACTATTTACTTTTTCCAAACGACAACACAACCCACTTAAAAACAGGACAGGTGCACTCCTCTCCTCGGGTTTCTCACAATGACCCATTCATTATGTTACCCCCATCTGGGTTCAATGAGGCGCGAAGGCGCGTACATCTTGAAGGGGGAAAAGCAGTGGCCGGTTTAAAACGGCCCTATCCGTTTGGAGAAAGAAATCGGAATTGGAAATAACCGCTTGCATCCTTCTGGGAAGGTAAAATAAGAGATCGATATTCACGTCCTTATCCTTCTCGGACGGGTGTACCGAGGACGGATATTCACGTTTGTATCCGTCAGAGGGTTAAACTGAACCGAAATGCAAGACGGAAGTTTTTAATGTCCTCTAAATGTGGCTACTATCATGTTTCTGAAGGCAGTTGTACTGTTGGAACTGATGAGACGTGTGGGAATGATTCCGTTTTAGCGTAATTTGTGAAACAGACCTTCAGGGAACCAACACCAAAGTTTTTTTTACATTGAAAATTGCATTTTCTACCCTTTACGCACAACTTGGCACTGCCCACCAAAGGCCTTCATTTCATCTAAACATTTTAAGAATATATATATTCTTACCCATTTTACTTTAATAGCTCAGAGCCGATCAGTTTTGCCAAAAAAAAATGCACCCTGTAATTTTATGCCCAGATTGCAGATTTTAGCAAATTTCGCTTCATTAAAATTCACTTGTATTGGAATAACATTGGTGACTAGAACGGTTTACTAATGTGCAAAAAGATTCAATATCCAATAGATATATAGGCAAGTACACAAACACTAATTAGGTTCTCAGAACTTGAAATATGCTTACATGGCAATAGTATAACTTTATACAAAAATAAAATAATTGCAATCAAAATTTCCGAACTTACTTGTGCTTTCCTTCCAACACCACCGTTGAACCTGCGGAATGGAACAATCTCCTTTTTGGAAATAACGTTCTTCAAATATCGTTGGGCACGGCGGAGGGACATCTTTTTGATAGCTTGAGCAGTTTCTCGGGTGTTCTGAAAACGCAAATGTAATTTACTACTGTGACATACATTAATATTGGGTCAAAATACACTGAATGGTCACCCCACAAGACAATATCCAGTTTTGATGCCCATCAAAGAATTTGATTTTCTACCAGCAAGGTTGCAAAAAAATCAGGATCAATACATTTCAATCAAATACTGTATGCTAAATGCCAAAAAATCTTGAAATTTTTTAAAGATTTATTGTTGTCACTTCAATGTACAAATTTATTTATGCACTATAACTTTTACAGTCAATTCTAAAATATAATGTTTAAAATTTTCTCCATTGACATTTTTGGCGTGAAAATGGTTTTGTTTATTGTAATTTAATTTTAGAGATTACTGGAAGGATAATTGTTATACTGTAGTGCCTGACATACTTACATAAGAATATACATAACTAAACATTTAAAGGGTTTTATTACTTACTAAAGAAACGAGTGCAAGATAAGCCAACAAATATTCAAGCATTCATTATTGCAGGTGTACAATTAATATATTTAATTATAAACTTACTTTGAAATGAACCCTGAGATTGGATCCTCGAGCTTTGCATGCTTAAAATAAAAACAAACATAAGCAACTGAACTTCATTTTTACGTACTTTAAAAATACATTTACAGATATATTTAGCACTCTACAAAGCTAATGTTAAATGTCTATACAGTAAATGTTGTTATTCTTTAATAAGATTGTAATAGAGCAGAATTTACAACAGAAATTGGCATGTATATATTTTTCTTAGTCACAGTTATAAAATAACGAGATATTTAGTTCATAAGATATAAATTATTGCAATTAGGTTCAATCTGATATAAATACTCTCAATATAAATGTATTAAAGAATAAACATTTGAAATAACACTTACATTTGGTTGCATTATCCGGTTCCGCAGAATACCGACCCATCGCGACCTAATAAATATAATGGAATAAAATAAGACTATAGAGAAACAAATTTTATATACATAAATGACAACACGTTGAGAGTTAAAAATATGTACACAGAGCGGACATGCAAAAGGAAACAAACTTATAACACTAACTATAAAAGACGAATGTATTATAACGCGTTAGATTGTGAAATATATATATCACTGACTATTATTTAATATAAATAATGAGATATTTGGATGAAATTGGATAAATTTTCAATACTTACAATATTTTTGTTTTACGGATCTCGGGTCTTAAATCCAATGACCGCCGTTGCCAACTATTAAGAAAAAGTAAATAAATATACGTTGCCAAATCCCGAATGCTTTTTACTACAGTTATATAAAAATTAAATACAATAACACAAACGCTTGATTATTAAATCATAAAGTGATAAAAAATTAGTTTTAATAATTTATAAATGTAGATTTATTATAACCAAAGTATACTTCTCAAGAGAATTTTTAAAAACATCTTATATATTGAAATCAAACTGAAATGAAGTCAGGAAAATATCGTCTGCTGTTTTATCTGTTTATAATCATGTGTTTAGTTTCGGAAACCATCGGCATGTTAATGTGATTCAGTTATTAAATAAAAAGAATATTTTCCCAAAATGTTATTTAACTTATCGTTATTATTACTTTCTATAATTAATACTGTGCTTTGTAGAAATGTATTATTAATAGTGGGTAAGTTGTTGATTCACTGTGTTTTTTTGTGTACCAAAATATGAAGTTATATTTTGCTATACATTTTCTTATAAACCAGACAAATACAGATAAATTATGACTGCACAAGGTTAACAGAAAAAAGCTTTTTAAATCCAACTCTAAACAATAGTATTAAAATTAAATTTTCAACTGTGCATTGGCTTGCTCATAAGTATTAAACTAAAAAGGTTTTTTTTGTACAAAGTTTGATAAAAGAAAAAAATAATGTCAATGTTACAGAGCCTTAATTGAAAAAAAAAATTTCATTTTATTTAAAAGTCTAAAGTTATGTGTTCAAACCAAGTACCATATTTTGATAGTTGTAATTAAAATATATATAATTTATTTTAGCTGATGATGGCGGTTTTGAGTCTCAAGTCTATGGCAACCCTGTGTGTAAAACCCCCCACCTGAATGAATTTGCCTCAAAGTCGACAATTTTTCAGAACGCCTACACATCTGTCAGCAGCTGCTCTCCCAGTCGCTCAACCATCCTTTCTGGTTTACCCCAGCACCAGAACGGAATGTACGGCTTACACCAGGGAGTGCATCATTTCGACTCGTTTGATAAAGTGAGAAGTTTACCAGCCTTGTTAAAGCACAAAAACATTCACACAGGTATTATTCCTGGTATTTGTTTTATATTTTTGTATCGACAGACTGTGTTACTACAAACATGAAATGTATGTAACCAGTTAATTTATTTTTAAAAAAATAATTTTTAGGTATAATTGGAAAGAAGCATGTTGGGCCAGAAAATGTGTATCCTTTTGACTTTGCCTATACTGAAGAAACTGATTCCATTAACCAAGTTGGGAGAAATATTACAAAAATAAAAGAACTGGTTCAAAAGTTTTTTACAGAAGTTAATTCAAGGTAAATATTAAGCAAAAGTTTTAAAAATCTTTTTACTTTTTCTTTTAAGTTTAGAGCCCCAGTTGCTCAGTGGATAAAGGCGTTCAGCTACTAATCAGAGGATTGGTGGTTCGAATCCGTGCGATGGACTTGACAAAGAAAAGTAAAAAAGTAGTGATCTTGCGATCAGAGGGTTGCCAGCTTTGCTACAAAAATACTAGAAAGTCGTCCACCAAATTATACTGGCGTGTATACGGGACTGGTGCACGATAAATCTGATCGGGGTCCAATGTCCTGACACCTATTGAGGTTGCGTCGGGTGTCAGCTCAGGTGTTGTCTTCGTCATCTGACCATGGTTCAAATATACGAGGCATCGTTCCCGGGTCTTTCCTTCGAGATTTTCCCCGAACCGTCGCCAATAGCCCACTGTGCAGCTCTAGTGCGACGTTAATTAAAACAAACCAAACCTTTTAAGTTTGTGTTAATGCATTTAATTAGCCTTATGTAATAAGAGTATATTTTTTATCATAAAAATACTGATTTATAATATATATCAGATGGACTCTTACCATATATAAAAAAAATATGTATTTCGAAATGTGTGTCAAAAGTTAGTCACAGAAGATAATTGAGGAGCTTATTTCCAAAAGGGAACATTTTCCTTGAATTCAACAGCTTTAGCAAACATTGTTTGGTAAAGCTGTCACTTCTATTGTTCCAATTCTACTTTTAGAAGTGAATCCCTTGAATATATTATCGCTAAGCAGCGTTCGTTACGACTGCTGAATATCATGCAGGAAATTCTTCCCTTTTGAAAATTAGCTCGGCAATTGAGCATCCTTAAAGACTTTGTATTTAAAATTTAATACAGACAATAGCCAATAGGACTATAGGTCATTGGTTCAAATTATACAAATAACAGCTTAATCAACAAGGGAGAAAGCAATATTTTTATAATAATGCCGTAGACAAATTGAATAGCTTGCTGGACAATATTTTTAATTTTCCAGGGATGAGTAGTTTTAAAAATTAATTTGATTTGCATTAGGGTTTGTTAAGAGGTTTTAGACAGGTAGTCATGCCTGTAGTTCTTCGTTATTATGTGTGTTAACCCATTGATGCTCAAGCGACTTTTGCAGTTGTAAAGTTATTTGGAGGTGGGAGAGTTGTTCATGTGATAATTATTGACTTTCATGCAAAATTTAAAATCTGGTGTGCTGATATAACTTTTCTTTTCTTCCAGCAAACCATTCTTCTTGTATGTTGCATTTCATGATCCTCACCGTTGTGGCCACACAAACCCAGAATATGGAGAATTTTGTGAAAAATTCGGAAATGGGGACGAGGAAATGGGGCACATTCCAGATTGGAAACCTGCTGTCTATAAACCAGAGGACGTAGTTGTTCCATATTTTATTCAGGACACACCAATAGCAAGAAAAGATATTGCTGCGCAATACACAACTTTGAGTAGGCTGGATCAAGGTAAAAAAAAAACTACTCATGTTCTGTCGGTGTAATTCATGGTTACTGGGTTTAGGAGGTTTGAGTAAGAGCTAAATAAATATACTCCTTAAAATTTACATATCTAATTAAGCATTAATATAACATATTGCAAAAAAATATTACATTTTACTACAACATCCCATTTTCTTAATTTCCAAATTAATTGATATATTTTATTACACCTAATGTAATATTTCAATACAAATGTTGGATACTGCAAATGATGTTATAAAAAATGCTCAATGTCAGCATCTTTTAAAGTAATGCTAATCTCACCCTGACATTGTACGTACTGCTGAATCTACTGGTGTTGGTCAAACATGGCTGAACAAACTTTTAAAGTTTCAGAGGCAAATGCACTGCATTGGCGATTGCAGCCAAGAGATCCATTTCAGTAGTAACTGTTGTTTTGTACAACGTTAATTTAAAAATAAATCTATATTTGGGGACAACCTAAGTTGAACCTGAAGCGGAAGCTATGATGTGTATAAATATTCAATTGCTTGAACTCAACTTAAGTTGTCCCCGAGTATAGTAAAAGAAGAAAAAATAAACATTTGATGTGTATCGAGTTATTAATTTCCTCAGTTGGCAGTTCAACCAATGGTGAATTATGGGCATGAATCAATGAAAGATTTTTATATACAAGACATGGATGTTGGTACTGATGATAAAATTACTTATTAAAATTTTAACTTATATTTGCTGTATGACAAGTACCTAAAACTGTCTCTGCAGAGCTCTAACAGAATTAGAAACAAATCTTGCAATTATGTTTTAGGTATAGGACTTGTGTTAAAAGAACTACAGAATTTCAAACATGAAAATGACACTTTGGTTATTTATACATCGGACAATGGAATACCCTTCCCCAATGGCCGAACAAACCTGTATGACCCCGGAATGGCTGAGCCTTTCCTCATGCATGTTCCTCGGCAAATCAAGAGCCAGGTAAGAATTCTTAAGTTTTGAGATAAAGTGTTCATACTTTTTATGTGAATAGGTAAGTCTATAAGATTGTTATTGGGTACCTATAAGTATGGAGTATAATAAAAAACACCTGTCAAATCCGAATAAGTACACTGAAATCATCCTATAGGGATAAATGACATACCATCGTGTAGAGGAAAGTCAGACATTTCGAAAAAGCACCTCCGGCATGTGTACCGCGTGGAGGGAGAGGAGTTTCTTTTAACTGCAGTATATACGTTTTCACCCTACAGCTCCATGTGGAATCGGCCAATAAATGTCATGCCATAGTGTAGAAGGTGGGCCGCGACCAACAGGTCGATTATTAACCCATTTTGCCCTTTGTACTGAGTAGGCCCCAAAAGTATTTACGAACCAATCCTTATGGTACAGTGTTGCTTGTACCTTCATGATTTTTTTATGTTTTCTATCTACATCAATGTCATTCATATTAGTATATTTTCCAATATGATTTATTTTATCATATAAAATCTTTGTTTATTTTTTTTAATATTTATGAATTTAAATTTAACACCTAAAATATTTTAATTTCAGGTATCAAACTCAATGGTTAGTCTTCTAGATATTGTGCCAACTATTCTTGACTGGTATAACATTAAATATCCAAATTATAAACTTAATGGTGCACCAGTTGCGTTGTCCGGAAAATCACTTCTTCAATCAATACAAAATGGAATCAGTTTCGGGAGCCATAATCTGCATGAAGCGACTATGTACTACCCGATGCGAGTTGCGCGAACACAAGACTACAAATTAATACACAATTTAAATTTCAAGATGCCGTTTCCGATAGATCAGGACTTTTTTATATCCCCAACATTTCAAGATTTACTGAACAGAACGGTCGAAAAATTAGACACCCATTGGTATAAAAATCTAACTGATTATTATTACAGATCAGAATGGGAATTGTACGATTTGAGAAAAGATTATGAAGAAAAGCATAATTTAGCAAAAAATCCAGTGTTTGATTCGAAACTTCAAGAACTACAGTTAATGCTAAGAAAATGGCAATTGGCGACAAATGACCCGTGGATTTGTTCACCTTCTGGAGTACTGGAAAATACAGGACGGTTCAAACAAAATCCCCAGTGCTTGCCCCTTTACAATGACTTATAACTGAAATTGTTATTTTAAAAAATATATTATAATTTAATAATGTTGAGGGAAAAAAACTACATTTATATTTTTGAAAAAATAAATAAATTGTATAATCAACTATTTGATTGTCAGGAAAAAGCATTGAATTTATGAATTTACAATACATGGGAGGTAAATTTTAAAATATGTAATTAACTTTGCCAAATAAATATAAATTAGAAACAATGTAAATTTTTTTTTAATAGACTGTCAAAAATTATTTTATAATGATAATGGGAGAATAGATAAGAAACTATACAGCTTAACCCTTCGAGAGAGCTGAATGACTTAAGTCGTCCATGGATTTCTAGTTTTTCTAGCAATACACATAAATTTCATATTCATAAAATTATTCAATGTTGAAATATTTTACAAATTGAAAGCGTTGGGGTGTTTCTTAGAAACTATACCTATTAAAATAATAGAAATTAAAATATATATAATATACATACATTAGAAATATAAAGTAAACTATTTTGCAGAGAAAACTTTAAAATTTTGATACTTTCCTTAGTTTTAATGGATACAACTAGTGGACAACTTTAATGGATTAATACAAATACCAATAATGCAAATCCACCAATGATATGAACTTGCCATTTTAATCATGAAGCAAAAGAACATTACAGATTGGGAAAAAATTGCTAATCGCTTATTTAGGACTCTGACTTTTCAAAATATTATTTTTAATTATCACATTTATTTGACAAGTTCATACAAATTATAAAACTTTTTCTTTCAATCTTGTAAAACAGTTTCATTATTTTCTAAAGAGGTATAGGTATTATGGCGTAATGATTTTGCATTTACAAATAAATTCAGATACTAGTTGCCATTTTAACTTTTGAATATTAACAAAGCAGCCTCATAAACTGAACGAATTAGAATGCGAGAACCTCATATAGTATAAATTTGAAGAAATACGATATTAAATCACGACCTTAATTTATTTTAAAATGCATGTATTTCAGTAGCTAAATGCAAATATACAAAACCTTTGTAGTATTTATAAACTAGATCATCTAGAACAATAAAATTAAGATATAAGCAATTTTGGAAACTAGAGGGCGCTACTATTAAAAATTTCCACTTAGATATGTGCAATACAAAAATGGTTATTTTTACAATGACAATAATGTTGAACTCGTATTGAACCACGGAGGAAAGAAGATGGATGTGTTCTGGTGAGATTTTATGTGAAGTAAAACAGCAACCATACATTTCAAAAGGATAGGTCCAAACAAACCAAGCTAACAATGTGTTTTTAATGAGGGTTGCAATATTTTATTCTTAAAAAATCGTATATTAAAATTTTAAATAATGATAATTTTTGCAGTTGTGGAATGCAAAATACAAGATCCGAACCAATGAAATATTCCATTTTATTTCCCTGCATATAGGTAAGTTAAATTATCACAGAGTAATAGTATTTTTAAGTTTGGAATAGCGCCAAATACTATGCCAGGGCCTATAGTTTAAGCAATTACTTACTTCACATTGCATACCAGTTTTGGACTTGAGTTCAACTCCAATTTCTTCCATGTATTGAATTTTTATTATTTTTTTTTGTAAGTATTTTGTTTATATTGCTTTAATTTTGTAATAATAAATTATACATTTGTTATTTTTTTTACTGTAGCATTTTTTATGTGCAGATACATATAAATTATAACGAAGGTAGTCACAATTAAAGATTTTTAAACATATCTTTCAAAAACATTTTATTGTCACACAATTTAAAATTCAGATAAATAAATGCATATCACTCCATGCAAGAAATGTTGGTCTTTCAACACTAAAATTTGATCTAAACGTATTTCAAAGAATAACATAGAACATTAATGACATGCTATGTATATAAGTACTCTATCCTAATATAGAATATAATCTCAAAAACAATCGTTTTGAGAAAAATGAGGTAAGATTATTGTGATAAAGTCATTTTATGATGAAACTTTAAATAAAAACTTAACAAATAAAACTTATATAAAATATGCTTATGTTATAAAAACAAAAAATACGAATAAAATAATGGAGGATTTCTTTTTCATAAGACATTCCATTAATTAAATAGTTTTTCTAAAGTTCACATACAAATATTACTGAAAAGGAAGTCATAATCTATTATAAATATTTTTTAATAAAATATTAAGGCAATATTTACTTTATAATGAATTTACATTATAGCGATTTTTAAGTGAATTACATCCATTACTATTGTATATGAGTTGTAAATGAAATAAATATTTCCAGATTTATTAAGTAGACAGAATCTTTTTATGCATTTTTAAAAATTAAATTAAGAATAAATTTTGTTAACATTTATAATATTAAGTAGACCCCCCCCCCTTTTACAAATAATGCGTAATTTTCTTTGTGTATTTTGTGTAAATGAATAAGAATGGATATTTTTACTATAAACTGCTTTACATCTAAGGTCAATTCTAAATGTAGTACTATTGATAATTCAAAAAAGTTTTTGTTTTTTAAAAAAAGCACCTAAGATTCATAAATTCTGACTGACACATTAATAAAAAAAAAAATACAAAATGTACAAGAGATACTAAATAAACTCAGAAACACATACCTGGCATTATTGAAAACACATCAAGCTCATTTCATTGACAAGTTAAAACACAACCTCAAATAAAAAGTGATTGATTTGCAGTATAAAGCAAAATATACATGTTGTAGTCCAAATTGCACATATTCCAAATTAGGTGGCTTTTGAACACACATTAAATCATCACATATAACAGATGCATGTCCATGCACAATAAACTTTTGCAAAGTTCTCTGCATGCAAACTCTATGCTTTTAAACATGTCATAATTTTGCATCAATAAATCAAAATCAATTGTCATTAATCTTCCTAACACAATTGCGTAGAAATATTTTCCAGCTTAATTTAAATAACCACAAAGGTGTCCAGTGGATAAAGGCGTTCAGCTAGTAATCAGAAGATTACTAGTTTGAACCTGTACGATGGATGTGGCAAAGAAATGTAAAAAAGTAGTGACCTTGCGATTGAAGGGTTGCCAACTTCGCTACAAAAATACTAGAAAGTCGTCTAGACATTCCAACAAATTATACCGGTGTGTATACGAAACTGGTGCACGAAAAATCTGATTGGGGTTCTGATGTCCTGACGTCTACTGAGGTGTTGTCATCATCATTGGCATGGTTCAAAAACATGAAGCATCGTTCTTGGGCCTTTCCTTCGAGATAGACCCCGAACCGTCACCAATAGTCACTGTTTAGCTGTAGTGCGACGTTAATTAACTAAACCAAATTAAATAATTACATCTGTGAATTTGCTTTTTTAATTAGAAGCAAAATATAGAGAAGTGGAATTTATGCACATGCATAAAATAATCTAAATTGGCATTATTGTCTATAGAATAGAAATCTATTTGATAATATTAGTAAAAAAATCTTGTGACTGTGTCGAAACACAGTCAGTAGGGTTTTACATATAACGTTATTTCAGCAGGTTATTGAAATAGGGAATTGACACCAACAGAAAAAAACTTTTTTCTGACTGTAAGGCCCCAATCTGCGCTGTTGTCCCAAATTATATCAACTGTGCTATTTTTCACTGATTTATAGCATCTGAATGAAATACCCTGAAAGCAAAATATGTTGTTCCATCCTGATATCCCATGTTGCTGATTTTAAAGATGTTCTTCACATCAAAATGCAAGTATGAACAAAAACAGCAATATAAAAAAATATATGCATAAATTAGCAGACATGTGTACCAATGAAATCCATTACTGACACATAAAGACAATAAGTGTAACGCAATAGCTCTATAGCATAACAAATAGTACTATTGGCATAAATGTAGTAACGCCAGATAAGAAAGCAAAAAAGTTAAGCAGTTAATAACATTAAAATGTAGTAAACTTCTTAGTTTCTTCAACTTTATCTACATGCTACACCGATTTTATTTCTAGAAGAAATAACATTCATAACAGCTATTTCTTATAGTGAAAATATTGTTTTCTCATACAAAATTGTTGCAGTCAGTAAATTTGTAGAAAATATAACGTTTGATTACATTACACATACATAGCACTGATGTAGTAGAGTTTGTATATGTAATGAGAAAACTCAGTATGTAAGTCTTTTATCATATACTACACCAGTTAAGTTTAAAAAATGCTTTGTGCATACAAGATACCAAATTATAAACAGGTTATTAAAATACCAATACTTTGAACAGGAAAGTATTCCATAAAGATAAAATTAAGACTATAGAAAGGTTTTACCAAAAAATTATACTTAACAAAGTACAAATGATGTTTTTAATATATAAATTATTAGTTAATAATAAAATATCTTAATCATAATACAAGATTTAAATAAAAATAGAAGACAAAACACCTTTCCCAACTTGTCTCTAGATATTTTAAAAGTGATATGTAGAAAATGAAATTTTATCTTATACCTTTAATGACCATTAAATGTAAAATAACACAAATTGAAGGATTAATAAGTATAGTAAGAATAACATGTTATTAGATTTATGACAAGTTAATGTATAAGCTACAAGTTTAATTATAAATACCATTAATTTCAATTCATAAAAATAACAGGTAGTTGATTTAATTTATGAAGAACATACAAAAAAGCAGTTTATAATGAATCTTTTATCAGATATTAGGTAAACATTTTCTTCTATTGGCATTTATAGACAGGTACATAATTGCATTACTTTGATATTGCACCATTACTTATTATAAGGCCAATGAGACAAAAAAATATCAGGTAGTTTCAAAGAAAGTAAAAATATTTTTCACAAACTTTTTACACAATACAATAACCAAGTAATTTTAAAATATAGTTGTGAGAACCAAATACATGCAATGAGACATCTTGTACAACCTCTATTGAAAATATCCTTTTAATAAAAGGAATTCTTATTACATTTAAAATCACAATACATGCCATAAATGCTGACAAAAATAAAAAAAGCTCTAACATACATATACACTAAAAACAATTCAGTTTACTTTTGCTTCAACTTCATTTTATTGACATAATTAGCCAAGAAATAAAGCAACACAATGAAAATATGACCACAAAAGTAAATCGACTTCCAGAAATATAAACAACTTGAAATATCTAAGAGCAAGAAAGCCATTCCCATATATGCAAAGGACTGCATTTTAATGACCCACCAGATCCAGTCGAATATTACTTGTTGCAAGTGCGGGGCAGAGCGCTTGAACGCCTTTTCGACTTCCGATTCCACGAACAGAAAAAGGGGCGCACTGCATAGGCATAAGTAATAACCAGGGTGAACGCCATGCCAGAAAGCGCTGATTAACATGGTGATGCAAATTCTGTAGGAGAAACAAAGTAATAGTTAAATTTGAATATATTGAGTTAAATGAAATACAATTAAACTTGAGGGGCCTAGTTGCCCAGCGGTAACAGGGACCGACTTACAAGCTTAGGGGCCCAGGGCAAAAGAACATTAGGGGGCCGCTCGACGTAATTCAAACTAAAACTGCTAAATTTATGCACCAGCACACAATACAAAATGACGTAACCAGTCAGCTTTAATGCAAATATAAATATATTTTTTACTACAAATTTTTTTCTATTAAGAATTTGAATTAACGTTAATGATCAATACTGCAACAAAGTTTTTTCATGCATTTCTAGTTCTGTTCTTTCTACCTTTTTAGCTTTTTTTTTAGTTGAGTATGTTCTATCCATTTTATTGCTAGCATATCCCTAATGATTACAATATTAGGAAATTTGGTATAGGAAAAAAGTATCCGTAAACGACAAATCTATGTGCGATTAGTAAACACAGCTTGTTTATGGTCTTGGACCTTGGTCATTAATTTAATTTTACTAGTGATCCAAATCTCATATCTTTGAAAAACATGATGGAAAAGGTGACATACATCATGAACGTGCTGAAAAGTGAAATTGATTTAATTGGGTGAAATAATATAAGTTTTGCAAAACAATTATTGATTGATTTTTTTAAAAATTTGATGAAATAAATTTAATTGATTTTTAAAAAATTCGTTAGTAAATTTATTTTTAACTGTTTCACATATATTTAGCATTAAATCATTTTTGGGGGCCCCTTTAAAATGGGGGCCCTGGGCAAGTGCCCCGAATGCCCTCCCGTAAATCAGTCTCTGAGCGGTAAAGTATCTGACTTGTAATCGGAGGATTGCAAGTTCGAATCTCTAACAGTTGTAGTAAACTCGGGTTCTAACAGTTGTAGTGAGCTCGTGATATGAGTGTAGCCAGATCAGTTTCTAAAAAGTCATCTAAAAATATTCAGAATTTCAACTGGTGTATGTACAGAATTGGAATCAGATTATGAGCCAATGTCTTGATGCCTATTGAAGTTGCGATGGGTGCCACTTCAAGTGTTTACCTTGTGTTCCATCGTTAAAAAATTATGAGGCGTTACTTGGCTATTTTAATTCTTTTAAATGAGAACAGAAATAGGCCGCCAGAAAAGTTTCAACCAAACTATTAAACTTTAAAATACTAACTAAATACGTACACATTAAAAAAATGTTGATTGATAGAATAAATGTCACACTATAACTGGATGGTATTATGCAAAAAGGAGTTAACCCACAAAACATAAAAAAATGAGTTATCCAACTCTGATGGTAAAATATGTTGCTTTCTACATTAAGCAAAAATGATTTAAGCCCTATCAGCGTTTCAAGGACTAATACAGATAACATTTTAACCCACAATCCTTGAATCTTCAATATACCATTAAGTAAAAAACATTCAACCACTGAGTGAAGCTGCAAAACACTCATCCAACAGTTTGATGTTTGTAAGCTATTTTGCAACAAACATTCAACCAACTGTATCAACCCACATACCCACTAGGGGTGGGCAAAACGATTCGTTTAAGTGAACGATTTAGTTTCGATCCACTCCTCAAAATGAATTCATTGTATCGATTCTTTCATTCTTGAACTATTTACTGAAAACATTGAACGTTTATTGTTTATAATTTATAAGGTAATAATTTAAAATATTGAGAAAAAAATTAAACTAAATCACCATTATGAAAAGAAGACGGGGGGATTTGTTGCAAACCCGAGATCCAAGAGTCGATCGGTAGAATCGATTAATTTATTCTGTTCTTTTTCTAGAATCGTTTACAAGAAAAGTTCAAAGGAATCGGTTCTCGATTCATCTGCCCACCTGTTGTAACCCACATGGAACACGGAAAGCAGAAGGGTGGGTTCTAAATTACGAGGCGTTATTGGCTGTGTTAAAGCTCTATGGAGGCTAGAAATAGGCAGCTGGAAACGATCCCAATCAATCAATCAAGCAGAAGGGAGAGGGTTTGTTGTGATTGTTACAAGTGATTTTGAACCAACTTCAAAGTGAAAATAATCGTCTGAGTCTGAATATTGTTAATAAAGGTAAGCCAACAAATAATTGATTACTGTACTTTTTGAGTTGTATGAACTTTTAAAAACCTAACAATTATTTTCAAGGTGATTTTTTGATTTGATCAGTCTTTTCACAGGATTTACTATCAAGTTAAAATTACGTTTAAGGTTGAAATGTTCATGATTAACCCCAAAATTGTCGATTCATCTACGATGTGTGTATGAATAATTTATGTGGTTTAAATGCCTATCGCTAAATTGTATACGCGTGGAATGTAGTCTATACGAGTTAATCACGTGGGTTGAATGGTTACTGCTAAATTACCAATATGTATTTCATACAAAAAAATAGGATAATCTTGGAGGCTTAAATGTTTATTGCTAATTTGTATACATTGTACAATGTGGAATATTTTGATGTATCCTGTAGAATAAATGCTTATTGCTAAAATTTATACAAGCAGTACACAGGCTCTGTAACAGATAGCTGTGTGAGTTAAATGGTTATTGCTAAATATTCAATATGAATCTCAGACAAAAAAAGTCAAATTTGAGGATTTTTAATTTTTTATATTGTCTACTATTTTAGCCCATTATTATTTCTATATATTTATTTTCAGATGCTGTCAAGAGGAAAAGTTTTAGTCAACCTGGCGCTCGAGAAACAAAACAAAACTAAAGTCTTGGAGAATGGAGCCGGTGATGACGTGAAAATCGAAATGGACAAAGTTATTGACGATGGTTGTGAAAATTTTAGAATAGAAGAAGAAAAAGCCCTCAACCATAATGAAACAGAAAAAGATGGAGAGTTCATGTTAATAGAAGAAGGAATACAAGATGAACTGGTTGAATGGCCACAGTATAAAGAAGACTCATACATAGAATCCCTTGTCCACCTGTTTTCTGAATCTGGTAGTGAATATCTTCCCTCTGGATCAGACGCAACAACTACTGATGACGAAATGCCAAATCATGAGGGCACGCTACTTCAAGAAGCCGATGGAAGACCAGACTATAACCCAAATGATGAAGGAAATGAGGAAATAATTGCTGAAGTAACAAAAGGAAGAAAAAAACGTGGGCGGAAAAGAAAATTTCAGAATCAATCAAGAGATGAGAGAAAAAGAAAGTGCAATATTAATGAAGAATACATTAATTCTAAAGGACGGACTGTTGCTCCAAAACAGTTCCAAGAACATTTTTATTGTGCTTGTAAAAGGAAATGCACTGAAACTATTGATAAAGAGAGTCGAAAGAAACTTTTCACCCAATTCTGGTCAATAGGAACTTTTGCTGGGAGATGCGCAATGATTAACATGTGTGTTAAAGAAATCAAAAAGAAAAGATGTTATACAAAAAATGTTAACTCCAAACGAAAGAACACCCGTAAATACTACTGGGAAGGCAAAGAGATGTGCAAAACAACATTTCTGAAAACACTACAAATCAATCAGAGGAGAATTGATATAGCTTTGAAGAAAAGGGGAGAAGATATGATAGAAGACCTAAGGGGATCAAAAAGTGGAGGATTAAACAAAATTCCTGATAATAAAATGAAGAAAGTTATGGATCATATTAATTCATTTCCAAGGTACATATCTCATTACTGCAGACGTGATACACAATCACATTATCTGGGTGCTGAACTGAACTTACAAAAAATGTACAACTTGTATGAGAACACGATGAAAGAGAATGAGCTTCCAGTAAGTTTTTCTACCTACAAAAAACATTTCTATGCCAATTTCAATTTACGTTTCCAGAAACCTAAAAAGGACACCTGTTTGAAGTGTGATAAGTTCAACGCACAAATTAAAGGCCTTACAGGCGAGGTGGCGGATTCTCTAAGAGAAGAGCATTCCAACCATACTCAAAAAGCAGAGACTTTGAGGGATCAAATGAAAAAAGATCTTGAATTTGCTAAAGAGAACCCTGAACTGGAAACTTTAACATTTGATCTGCAAAAAACCCATCCAGTACCTAAACTGCCAACTGGTATTGTGTATTATAAAAGGCAATTAAATTTCTACAACCTTGGCATCCACGTTGGTAGCACAGGAAAGGGTATCTTCAATGTTTGGCTTGAAAATGAAGCTGGGAGAGGAACCCAAGAGGTGGGATCTTGTCTAAGAAAATATATAATAGAACATGTCAATCCACCTGTCAAGCACTTGATTCTATGGTCCGATTCATGCGGTGGTCAAAACCGCAGTATCAACCTAGCACTATTAATGATGCACACATTGCATAACCATCCTTCTCTTGAATCCATCACTCTAAGATTCTTGCTTTCGGGACACAGCTTTCTGCCTAACGATTCAGAGTTTGGAGATGTTGAGCGCTCTTTAAAAATCCAACAGCGCCTATACACAGACGTAGACTACATTAATGTTATGAAGGAGTGTAGGAGGAAAAATAAATTTGTTGTTAACAAAATAGAAAGACAAGAAATGGTTTCAATTCACAAATTATTGGAAAATACTACAAACAGAAAAATCGATTCAAACAAAGATAAAGTGAGTTGGCTGAAGACCCATGAGATCAAAATTTTGAAAAGTGAGCCCTTCAAGCTCTACATGAAAACTAACACAACAGAAGGAAACGTGCAGATAATAGATATAGAAAAAAAGAAGAAAGGTCGACAACACAAGTTGTTTAAAGATATACAGTTGGATTCCTTATGGCCAACGGGTAAACCACTGTCAAAAGAAAAGATCAAAGACCTCAAAGAAATTTTGAAGCTAGTACCACAAGAATTAAAATATTTTTATAATTTCTTGAGAACTGCTCAACAGGGGGAATTTTCAGATGATGTTGACGGTTTTGGAGTTTCAAATGTGGACTTTGACATTGATGAAGTTGAGGATTAATATCTTTTAAACAATTTTAATTATTTCTGAAAGACTGATTTTTTGTACAGCATTTTTTTTTATCAATAAAACACATGATTCATCATTAATAATGCGGGTTACCTTATTTTTTTAACCCTCCATTCCTTAATAACCTATAAAGCAAAAAGCATTCATCCAACATTTTTTATTTTTTTATACAGAAACACTTGAAATTTTTTATTGAAAAACACATGAGAAAATAAGTTTAAATATTGCGTTCATGGTAACATATCATTGGTATATTGATATAGAGCTCATGATTTGCCAGAGTTTGTTGACTTTAAAGCCCATTATCTCAAAATCAGGTTTTTGTGGGTTGAGTCGTTTTTGCATAACACCATCCAACTATTATCACTGATAGAATAATGTCACACTATTTTGTGTATATGTGAAAATAAAAGCTTTAATACTTACTTAAAAGGTTTAGAAAGCGAAAGTTGCTTATAGACAAATGTTGCTAGCCAGAATTGCACAGTTCTATTCCAAGCCCGAATTCCTTCTCGTATAGTTGGCCAAAATTCACTTCCATACTCGAAAATATTCTTCACCGTTTCAAATGAGTACTCTATAGATGATAAATGCTTTACATTGCTAAAATAAATTTAAAGAACATCAACTTATTAGACATAGTATTAGTATTGAAGACTTTACAAAGAAATTCTCTTAAACCAAACTTAACAATCCCCTATTTAAATGTATGGGTACATGTACAGCCGCGGGAAAAAAAAACGAACCACCGATGATTATTTCGTTAGTTTTTATAGTAGAGCTAAACTTAATATACCATTTTGTAGGGAATAAAGTCCACTATACATTGATATACAAAAAATTTGCATAGGGGACTATCTTCATACTCGAATCCGCACCAACTTTAAAATTTTCAATAGCAACACCTACTTTTGATAGCGCAGAAATGTTCCCCGCCCTCAAAATAATCTAAATATAAATTTTCATTAAGTTCCTACATTTATATGCAGAGATATTAGACAATATGTATCGATCTTATTTGAGGGGCTACTTCCACAGTGAAAAAAGGATTAGTGAGACTTCGAAATAAAGTACGCTGGTAGAAAATGTTTTAGCGTTAGCCGTGGTTCTTCTTTTCAGGGATGGGAAGTGCTAAAGACCAGTTTGGAGCAATTTTTGGAGCAGCAAAATTTAAGTTTTGGAGCAGAAACATGACAAATTGTAGCAGCAAAACTGAAGATTTGTAGCAGGAACGCAATAAATTGTAGCGTTTTGGAGCAGCAAAATTTAAGTTTTGGAGCAGAAACGTGACAAATTGCAGCAGAAAACTGTAGATTTATAGCAAGAATGCAATAAAATGTAGCAATGAATTTTAGCATATTAAACAATAATTGTAGCAATTAAAATTTGTAACATGCGATTTTAAATCAGATGACTACCCAAACGTGTAAAAACCCTGAAGGTCTCTATTGCTTATTTATGCCATTTTCTATGCAATAAATAAAAACCGGTAGAGGCTATAAATGAGACATTTTAAAGACAGTTGAAAATATTCAACAAAAATTAGTTTTGTAACCAGCGTTATTCATTTATGTTATTATCTTATATGTTTGTCCTATTATCATGTCCCCGTCACCTGTATATATTTTCATGTTCCCGTTACGTGTCTATATATTGTTCCCGTTATTACGATTGTAACGCCCTCTACATATTTATGTCTTTCCCGCTGCACGGGAAAACTTCAGTCATGTAACTGCCTCTTACGGTGATGCGTATTTAAGGTTTCGTTCCTCCCCGAGATTATTGTATGTTGGGCATATGTGATTAAAGATGTTTATGTTCTATCCTTGAATAGTTATTTAGTCAATACGCCTTATAAATGGCTACCCAACGTGGGGCAACACTGTAAGAACAGCAATTGCATGGCTCGCTTTTTAGGTTTTTGTTCCGATTGATGAAAATGGCTCCCCAACGCGGCGCAACACCGTAAGAACAGCAATTGCATGGCTCGCTTTTCAGATTTTTCGTTCCGATTGATGAAAATGGCTAGAGCCGCCATTTTGAAATTCGTTGCAAGAACGAAGGATATTGTGTTCTTCAAGCAAGAAGGAATATCATCGGATGTTTAAGATAAGTGTTATTTTGTTTTCTGTTCAGTGTTACAAGTTTTTTAATTTGTAGGCTAGGTTAAAGTTTTGAAACGCAAAGTTTCAGTTTCGAAACGCAAAGTTTCGTTTTTCAGTATACATCCTGTTTACTGTGAGGAGATAATTTGCATAACACGTATGCTGTGTCTCGTTTGGAGTGTTATCTCTATTGATTTAAATTTAACTAGTCTTTTAAAATTAAACCGCAATGGTTTGCTGTGTTTTTCACTGAATTTGAAATTAAAAAAAAACCACCTTGGTTTTGTAAACACTGATTCTGACAATCGTATTCGCATTGCGAATTCAAATTCGTACGCTCGGAGAAAAGCAATTTTTCCCCCCTCCTCTCCACGTAACTGAGAGTGTTTTATTTCTGTTCTCTTTTATTTGAAATTATTGCTGGCCTTGAAAATTCTGATTGTGGGTTTTATTTATTTTATTTTGTTCTCTTTCGGGAAAAATAAAAGAATGTGGTTTGACATGCAAACGTAAGAAATAAATGTTCTTAGTGTGATTCAGAGTAGTAGATTTTATATTGGCAGGAAGTTTTATTTGTGATAGTGCTTATTTAATTTAATTATTGGCATTAACTAATTATTAGTTATTTTGATCAGTTGGATAATTGATTATATTATAAAATTTAATGTTGTTTTTAAAATTTATTTTGAAAGAACACTTGAATTGATTCGTTATGAAATGGAAGTTTGTTAATGCTATTGTTTTGATTTTATATTTAAGTACTTCATAAATTTCTAAATAATTTAAACAAAAGTGATTCTTCTTATAAATAAATTTGTTCAATCATGTTAAAATATATTTTTGTATTCTGGTAATCTAATATTGAAATTGTACCATAAAAATTTTGCATTTTAACTAGAGATCGGGTGTTATACAGTGTCATTTACACTTGAAAAGATTTCATACTGCACAGTGTCATTTGCTTGAATAAATGAATAGTTGGAATGATTTTATAATGGTTTACAATAAATTTATAATAGTTTAAATGAATTAATATTATTTTAACTGATATTAATTGGTTTTCTGAAAAATAATTATAGACGATTTGAGTGCTAATATTTCATGGTAGGGTAATTGTAGTGAGTTTAAGTGCATTGAACTGTGAAATAGCTCTAGGACTTTGAGGTAATTATGTTGTGTGCCTGTTATCTACTGCCATATTCTGAACTCACAAAGAACTAGACTGAAATCCCACGATGGCTTTTCTCGCACGAGGAAAGAAGATTGACCTGGTCCGGCTGGCAATTGAACTGGACTTGGATGGTATTGATAGTCTGAAAGTTATTCAACTGAAGACGAGAATACAAGAGAGTGAAGCATATAAGGACGATTTAGAGTTTGTCCAAGCAAGGTTTGAAGAGATAATCGCTGAAAGAATAAAAGAGGAAGACCTTGAAATTAAAGATAAGAAAAGGAAGGAAGACCTTGAAATTGAAGATAAGAAAAGGAAAGAAGACCTTGAAGCTGAAGAAAGAAAAAGAAGACTGGAACTGGAGCACGAAGAGCGGAAAAGAAAAGACGATTACGAATTCCAACTTCAGAAGCTGAAACTCCAGGATGAGGCAACACGATCCCAAGTTCCTCTTACCCAGAACGATGGTTTTCAAGCAGCCAAACCAAGATTGGACTTGCAGACGCTGATCCAGAGATTCGATCCAGTGACGAATGACATCAGCTTATACCTCGTTCTCTTCGAGCGACAAGCTCACAGAGCTGAGATTCCAAGGACTTTCTGGGCCTCTCATCTGATTGGTCTGCTGCCATATGATATTGCTCAGATCATTGCAAGAGAAGTCGAAGAAGTTGCACAAGATTATGAAAAAGTGAAACAGCTGCTTCTAAAGCGCTATAAACTCACTCCAGAAAAATTCCGTCAATTGTTCACAAAACATTCGAAATGTCAAGAAGGCACTTGGACAGATTTCGCCTACGAACTTAGGAATTACTTTCAAGGTTGGATTACAGGTCTCGAGATAACAACTTTTGAAGAATTGTCTGATCTGATGGTTACAGACCAGATTAAACGCCGTGTTCCACAAGAAGTCAAAGAGCACTTCATCGATGACTGGACACAAATAAAGACGACTACAGATCTAGTACAAAAGCTAGATGACTACGAGACGGTTCGTCCAAACAACAGAAATGACTCTACGTCGAATACCAAGAAGTGGTCCAGTCCAAGATTTAATACTGGAAACTTCAGAAAAGTGGCGCAGAATCCAAAGCCAAGGCAAAATGAAAGAAATCTTAATCCAGAGAACAAGCCTGCCATATACTGCTATGGATGTTCCAGACCTGGTTTCATAAAGGCAAAGTGTCCGACATGCTCTCCAACGGCGAGAAATGAGAATTTCCCTGCAAATTCACTTACCATGTACACTTGCCATTCCAAGATGTCCCCTATTGCACTGATTGATGTGTGCATATCCGGTGTACGAGCCAGAGTTTGTGCAGACACAGGTGCCAGCAGATCAGTCGCTGGTGAGATCCTCTACAACCTGCTGAAGAGAAAAGGAGTGGAGTTCCAGGAGACTTCAGTAACCATGACTTTGGCAAACGGTTACCAAACTACTGAAGAGGCTTGCACAGCCACGGTGTCCATTGAGGTTGAAAACAAAACAATCATTCTGGATCTCCTTGCCCTTCCAAATGCAAAAGGAAATCGAACTCTCTTAGGAACAGACTTCCTAGAAAAGTCGGAAATTGTTCTCGACATAAGAAACAAAAGGTGGAACTTTTGTGACAACCCTCGCCGAAAGGTTTATTTTGGGAATGACATCACATCGACGTCTCAGCAACCTGTCGAAACTCTTCCCATCAACAGCTGTAATCTCCGTGAAGAAGAAGGCGAGAGCTTGAACATCGAGCAAAGGCTCCAGGTCAATAATTTGCTTCAGGATTTCGAGGAAAGCTTCAAACCAGGGGGAGAGAGCACGACTTTCATAGAGCACCGCATTAATACGGGAACGCATGCTCCAGTCGCTTATCCACCCTACAGAGTTTCTCCTGCGAAGAAGGAAATATTGAAAAAGGAACTGGATGACCTCTTGCAAAAGAAAATAATCGAAGAATGCGAGTCGCCCTTTGCTGCTCCGGTGGTGTTGGTACCCAAACCAAATGGAAAAACAAGACTGTGTGTTGACTATCGCGGCTTGAATGCAGTGACAGTTGCAGACCACTACCCTCTACCACAGATCGATGACCTTATCCATGACGCCCGACATGTAACTTACATGTCCACTATTGATTTGAGGTCAGGTTATCACCAGGTGAGCGTGCATCCGGAGGATAAAGACAAGACGGCTTTCACAACCCAGTTCGGAACGTTTAGATTCAACCGAATTCCTTTCGGGTTGAGAAATGCACCAGCTACATTTCAGAGGCTGATGGACAGATTTAAAAGTGGTCTGCCGGACGATATCATTGTCTTATCCGCTACCATTGAAGATCACCTAAAAGACCTCAAGAAAGTTTTCCAACGACTTTCCCTGTTCAACTTGAGGGCAAATAGAGAGAAATGTCAATTCGCCTGCCCAAAGGTTAAGTATCTAGGTCACTGGATAACTACCAAAGGAATCGAAGTTGATCCAGAGAAGGTTGAGGCTATCCTGAAGATACCAACTCCGAAGAACGTCAAACAAGTACAATCCTTCCTACAGACCTGTTCTTGGTATCGAAGATATATTCCAAACTTTTCAGAAGTAGCAAGACCTCTTAGCAATCTTACTAAGAAAAATGTCATTTGGAATTGGGGAACAGAGGAAGAAACTTCTTTCAAGACTCTGAAAGGACTTTTGGTTAGTCCACCGATCCTTCGTCAAAGTGATCCAAGTCAAGCATACACTCTCCGAACTGATGCCAGCGGTTATGCCCTTGGTGCAGTTCTCTTACAAGGCACCGGATCTGATGAACATCCTATCGAGTATGCCAGTCGCTTACTCACTAGTGCCGAAAGAAACTATTCGACTACAGAGCGCGAGGCTTTAGCTGTAGTTTGGGCTTTAAAGAAGTATCGTGCCTACATTGAAGGTCAAGAGATTACTGTTGCATCCGACCACCAACCTCTTAAGTGGTTAATGAGTTTGAAGTCTCCTACGGGACGATTAGCAAGATGGGCTCTAGAAGTTCAATCTTTCAATTTGAAGTTAGAGTACATCCCAGGAAAATGCAACGTGGTCTCTGATATGTTGTCAAGACCAGCTTGTCAGCATACCGAACCTTCATGTGAACTGTGTAGCATACACATCGACGTTCCCTCACATACTTCAAAAGAGCTCCGAGAAGAACAACTTAAAGACCCAGAAGTTGAGAAGATAATTCGTTGTTTCGAAAGCAATGAGAAAAACGTAGACTTCGCCAACTGGACTGATCGTGGTTACCTGATGAATCAAGGTGTGCTTTACCGATATGCACCAGACTCGGACAGTGACGAAGCACAACTGGTCATACCGGCTCAAGAAGTAAACTCCATCCTTAAAGATCATCACGATGCTCCAACAGCAGGCCACTATGGGGCCGAAGGAACATTCGATCGTATAGCAAAGCGCTATTATTGGACAGGTATGCGGAAGTTTATCACGGACTATGTAAAAAACTGCATAGAGTGCAACAGATACAAAGCTTCAAACCAAAAGCCAGCTGGTTTGTTGCAAACTCCCGTTCCGGCCCAACGATTCGAGACTCTTGCAATCGATCTGTTTGGCCCATTACCAGAAAGCAGAGATGGTAAGAAATGGATATTCATCATCGAAGATGTCAACACTCGATGGGTTGAACTCTTCGCATTACCCACTGCAACTGCGAAAGAGTGTGCTACTACACTACTAGAAGAAGTATTATTGAGGTACGGAATCCCACGTAGAATTATAAGCGACAACGGCACGCAGTTTGTGTCTGCCGTAATGCAACAACTTTGCTGCATGCTAGACATCAACCAAACGTTGACACCGGTCTATCACCCTCAAGCAAATCCGGTAGAAAGAAAAAACCGTGATCTTAAACCTCGTCTTGCAATCCTGGTTCAAGACGAACACCGATACTGGTCTGAGAAACTGCCAGCAATCCGTTTTGCGCTCAACACAGCAAAGTGCCAATCAACTGGGCAGACAGCAGCATTTCTCAGCTTTGGACGAGAATTGCGGACGACAGACGACGTGACTAACGACATCCGAGGAGTGATAGACAACGACAATTTCGTCCCTGAAATAACACCGTACCTTAAAAAATTCTCAAGATTCACAGCCCAGATCAAAGAAGTCATCGAAACCCAACAAGACAAAAGAAAAATCTACGCAGACAAAAGGCGTAATCCGGCTCCACCATATGCTCCAGGTGATAAAGTATATGTGACCCTGCATCCCGTCAGCAAGGCTGCCACTGGACAATCCAAAAAGTTTATGCCCAGACGAGATGGACCCTATGTCATCCTTACACAAAGATCACCATCCACATTCGAAATTGCCAGCCTGGACAATCCCCAAGTGCCCCTGGGCGTGTACCACACTTCTGCCCTGAAGGCCTACACCCAGGACCCCATCGAACGTCCTTGCAATCCGTTGCGAAAGCGAGGACGGCCACCAAACTTACCCAAAAGAACTGGTGCTGGCCCCTCGTCGGGACTACGTCGGAGCCAGAGGGGGAGGATGTAACCAGCGTTATTCATTTATGTTATTATCTTATATGTTTGTCCTATTATCATGTCCCCGTCACCTGTATATATTTTCATGTTCCCGTTACGTGTCTATATATTGTTCCCGTTATTACGATTGTAACGCCCTCTACATATTTATGTCTTTCCCGCTGCACGGGAAAGCTTCAGTCATGTAACTGCCTCTTACGGTGATGCGTATTTAAGGTTTCGTTCCTCCCCGAGATTATTGTATGTTGGGCATATGTGATTAAAGATGTTTATGTTCTATCCTTGAATAGTTATTTAGTCAATACGCCTTATAGTTTTTAATTAAGAATTATTGAATTTTCAATTTTTTTAAAAATATATACTTAATTTTCTTATTTTGATTTTTTCCCTCACTGAAATGTAATTTATAAAAACCAAAACAGTGTTGCAATCTTGCATATATTGTGCAAAATCTATTAAGAAGGTTGCTACTGTCTAAGGGAAATAAAATTGCTTAATTTTTTCGCACAAACTTTAGAATTAAAGAGTAATAATTTGATGGAAAACCTACGTTACTACTTATTTTAAGCATGTTAAGCGTAGCGGTGAGGGTTTAAACACAAAAATATTTATTAAATAGTATATAAACATTTAAATTAAATATTAATGACAAAACGAATTCCAAATCCCACAAAAAAAAAAAAAAAAAAAATTGTCCATTGTTATTACATAAAATATAACAAACTTCAATTTCGTAAATAAATAATATTTTCAGCTAAGGAGTAAAAACCCTAAAAATGTATTTTGCTGTTTGCATCATTTTTATACTGTTAAGCTTTATGAGACCATTTAAAGATAGTTAAAAATATGTAACCAAAAGAGTTTTTAATTAAGAATTAACCAATTTATAAAATATTTTACAATATATACTTAACTTTCAATTTTGAATTTTTTAGTAAAATGTTGTTTATACAATAAACAAAAACACTAACAAACTACAACATACCTTGTGCATGAAAATTACAATTTAGAATATCACCACTGTCTAAGGGATATAAAATGCCTTGACTTTATAAGGTGGAGGGTTGTTAGAAAGAAAAGTTTCCAATTAAAATAATTAATTTAATAAAATATATGAGCATTTAAACAAAAAAGGATTAAATTGAAATTTTAATATCATCCAAACAAAAAGAAACAAGATTAAAAAAAAAAACTATTACTGAAAATTACATGTCCTAAATTTCAATTTCGTGAATTAAATTATATTTTCGAAAAATTTAATGTAATTTTGTTAAGTAGTGCAAAACAAATCATGATAAAACAGGAAGCAGTGAAATATAATGAACTTGTATATCGGATGCAAAAGGATTAAATTATTGCCGATGCAAAGGAACGGAGATCGCAGCAGATCGCGTTTAGCGAATTTCTACAATTCAAGGTTTCCATAATGAAAATATATAACAAAAGAGGGCCAAATGAAAGTTGCATTCGGCAGATGCGACGTAATTATAGTTATAATCATTCATCTCAACTTCAGAGTGATATAATCTCGTTTCACGAAGATCGCAAATATTTCTACATATTCAAGATGCTAAATTTTTGTGAAATTATCTGTTTTTTTTTTTTTTTTTTTTTAGATTGAGCATCGATTCTTCATAAAACAACAAACGAACTGAAATTTTCCAATGATCAAGTGTCCTTTAATCAAATACCCTTGACTAAAAATTCGGACAAATCTCGAAAGAGTTATTACGTTAAATTTTACAAATATTTAAAATATGCTTAAATTGAAACGTTGAAGAAATTTTTAATCAAATTAAAATCTTGAATTTTACATTTCTAAATTTTTAAAACCCCGTTCATTTCGGGTTTCGAAAATTAAAAAAAAACCTACATGTTAAAAGATGCTCTATTCTTTTAAAATTCTCAGTTTTTCAAGCATTGTGCACAAAAAAACAAACGATCCGATATTCCAATGATGAAATGTGCTATGACAATGAAATGCCCTTGTCTAAAAAGTTGAACATCAGGAATCAAGTCCTTTTTAATGACGCGAAATTATTCCATTTCTCTGCTTAACGTATAGTATGCTTATACTTCATTCGTACCTTACATTTCTACAAATACTATTTAAACTTGAGAAAATGTGCTTAAATTTTCTCCCATTTACTCTTTCTAAGGTTGCTTTAACTTCGTTTATGGCCAGACAAACTGGAACAAAGACTTGGCGCATTTGGCGCACGTGTTTAACAAGGATTTAAAACAAAATTGGCGCAGAATCGCACGTAAATGTGGTTTTGTAGCAAGTTGGCGCAGGATACCACTTTTGGCGCTCTCTGGCGCAATTGGCGCAGAATTCCCGTCCCTGTCTTTTTCCGTGGTCATTCATTCCCCCACTCCCGTATACCCTTCGCCTCTATATAAGAATTTAGAATTTTATGCCAACGCGATCACAGCACTTTTAATTCTCAAAATTAGTAGATTTCTGTTAAGTTCTACAGATTTTAAATTTGTGTATGACCCTTTAAATGATCATTTGATGCACATTATAATATTACCAAAAAACTACAAAGAGGAAAATCATGAAATTTTAGATATGCATATAAAACGTTTTTCTGAATCCATCACTATCAAAATATAGCATGGTTGCTATTCATAAATTTAATGAATATTAATATCCTAATTTAAATAAAATTAAAAAATAAGATATAAATAATGAAAGTTAGTGTATTTTATTTGGGTTGTTTAGAAGTAACACAGATAAAAATATCAGCTTAATAAAATTATTATTTCGAAAGATATGATTAAAAGTTTAAGAAATTCATTTAACATTACGAGTTCTAAACTTTCGATATTCATAATTAAAAAACAACTTAACCAAATGACTTGCAAATTGATATTCAACGATAAATTTTGTCATAGATTTTAAATATTGAATCAAAATTGGGTGTTGCTATTGGAAATTTTAAAGTTGGTGCGGATTTTAATATGAAGATAGTGCCCTATGCAAATTTTTTGTATATCAATGTGTAGCAGACTTTATTCCCTACAAAATGGTATATTAAGTTTAGCTATAGTATAAAAACTAACGAAATAATCATCGGTGGTTCATTTTTTTTCCCGCGGCTGTACATACAGACACATTAAAAAAAATATATATTGTTAGTAATATCCAGCAGTTAGATTATATTACAATTGCTTGCAGTGGCGGCGGTTCGGGGGGGAAAGGGGGGGCGGTTGGCTCCGCACTTTTTTTGGATGTTGCCCCCTCACTTTTTTAATATTGCACTTTTTAAAAATAAAACTTAACACCAACACCTCCACTTCTACAGACGGCCAATTGTCCGAATTTTTCTCCCCACCTCCCTACTCTTCCTTGTGTCCTCTTGATCTTGCCCCCACACTTTTAGCACCCAATCGCCGCCACTGATTGCTTGTATGTAACTTTGCCATATAACCGTTATGTTTTACTTATTTCCGGTTTAAGTACAAAACACAGTAACACAAATCGGCAAATAATACTTTAGCCTGGTTAATCTCTATAGGAAGCCTTTGGTAAAAATAGAAGTTAGAATAGCAACAACTTTCAAATTAATGACAAACCAACTTGATATTAATTTCAAAATTATTAGAACATAGTAAAATCACTGCAAATCATTCTTAGAGTTCAAACTTGTTTACCAATTCACCATACAATTACTTATTTCAAAGCAAATTATTCCAATTACAAAATGGATATCAAGCTACTGTAAAGAAAATATAATGTGTAAGTACTCATTTCCTGATTAAAAATATTTTTATTATGAATAGGTATAGCAATAACATAATTTTATATCTATACTTTACAAAAATTCAGAGTTTTTATTGATATAAAATATTTTTATATGAATTTAGAAACAAAAATACTTCATAAATAATAAAATAGTTTAATGATAATGCTGATATTTTAACTATAACTGACCCACAATTTTCTGTTGTGGGATAACTTGTTTTTTCAGTAATAAAAACCATTTTTAAGATAAAAACAAACCTTTATATTACTATATTTTTAAATCTATTTAATTGAAGTATAATTTAAAAGTAATTTCCTTATTAAAAAAAATATTTTTAAACCCATACTATTACCATACAACTTTACAATTACGTTATTTTTCTGGTTGGAGAGTTAGAACAATGAAATAAAAAAAAAATTGTGGCAAAGCATTAAAATTAATTTCTTTAGAAATTACCAATATTTGGGGGGGGGGGGGGGCACCAAAAAAAAAGGGTTAGGGTTAAAAACTTTCAACTTTGGACATTTTAACTTAACCTATAAATAAAATAAAAAACAATATGAATTAGAAAATTATAATACAGAATGAATGTGAGATTCATTTATAAATGATGTTTTAAAGCAATGGTTCACAATCCATTGCCTATAAGAGGGTCTAAAGTGATCTGCAACGCTATTGTTTTTCAAAAATCATTTTTATTAGATTATAAAAAATAAGAAATGAAAAATTACTTGTAAGATATAAAAATGATGATTACATTAGTTAATGCCAAATGAGTTTTATGTGTATTTTAAAAAGCATTTTTTTTGTTAATTTCCCTGACCAAATTTCCTGATTTTTCCTATTCTATGGAACCCTGTAGCAAGAAACATTGATTATCAGAAAATATAACAAAGGGCACTTACATGTCTTCAAGCGCTGAGAAATGGGTGGGTCCAGCCCCAGGTTGCGGATTGCACGATTTGGGATAAGCCCCCAATCCCATGGCTATGCAGACACATTCACCAAGGATAAATCCAGCATAAATTCGCATTCGAAAGTTGAAAAAGGATGGGGTCATGTAAAAAACTCGATACCAAAAGGACTGCTCCATAATTTCAGGTGATGAGGCAAACTAAAGTAAATTAACAGAATATTATAAATTTGTTAAAGGGGATAATTTTGTTTATAGTATTCTTTCTACAAGAAGAAGAACTGATTGCATACAAGTAAAAAAATTCTTATAATAATAAAAGAGCAAATGAAACAAGATCATATTTGTTTCGTAGTTTTAATTAGGTAATCAAAATTTGGTGTGGTTGATTAAATTTTACACAGCATGTTGCAATATAAAATTATCGAATGCCAGACCTAATATTAAAATTAGAAATGGACACTAACATCTACACTAAAATATGCACTGAAAAAAGACTTTACGGAGTCTTTTATATGGAATTACAATGTCCAAATAAGTTTTTTGAAATGTACATTATGCGCAAGTTAATCAGAATTATTTCAAGAAAACCTATGTGTGTACCAGATAAAGACTTTTTATTAGATGTTTATGCTAATAAATTTAAGAAATATATGGGAAGACAGGTTTTTTTAATATTTAAAAAGACTGTCAAAAATAAATAATTTTTATAAACTAATTATATTTTTGAAATCATTTTTCCAAGAACATTTGACATGACACTGTTTAATTTAAGATTAATTAAATTATATACAATTTTTAAAATAATCCAAATAGGCATCAAATTAAAAAAAAAATATTCAAAAATGTTTTTAGAACATACTTTTAAACTTGATCTATTAATAATAAGCTTATAGGGAGAAAACCATATTTTTTCATATTAAAAATTATTGATAATACAAGTATTTATTTTATGTAAGGGGGCATAGAATATTAATATGATAATGCAATCTTAACACGAATATTGTTTTTAAATAAGACAATTTTCCAATTAAAATATTGTCATTAAGAAAATCAATCAATGATGCCCATTTACATTTAGCATAATCCGACTTACATCTAGTGGATATAGGAAATTGCCTAGAAGATAAAGCCCAACATACACAGGAACAATCTGGATTCTTTGTTTCAAGAACTTATTAGCGGGAACTGCAGTGCTATATGGCAAATGAAGCATATCCCAATAAGTTCGAAATTTGTAATAGGGTCCTATAAAGAAACATAGTGACATTCTATCAGACTATAATATAAAATGCATGTAAATAAAATTATAATATTAATATAACAAGAGTCACTTTAGAAATTGCATGTTGACATTTAAACAAAAAATCACATCTTTGATAAAATATTTCTAAGCAGCATCAATTATGCATTTATTCTTTATTTAATTATTCTTCATTCAATCAAATATTCTTTAATGGAATCAACTAATATCTCTAAATTTTATTTTATTTCATTTTAGTTTTAAAAAATTAGGAAAATGTCAAATATCCTGTTTAATCATCATCATAAAAATAAATCAAATACAAAAAATACAATACAAATAGAGTCCAAGTAATTCAACTTTTTTTCTTATGTTAGACAGAATTGAAAATGACATACGCATTCAGAAGGTGGTCAAATGGTTTGGATTTAAATTTTAAAAAGCTTACTTTCAGCTGATTTTTCCAAATAGTTGACTGAGCGACAGTGAGATCTTTGTTTAAACTCAATCTTTCGGCATATATTTGTTACGCATCTATGACCACACATAATGTTCGATTTTCTTCAAATTTGGCTTGAATGTTTCTTGAATCAATTAAAATCAACATATGCGTTGTTTTTTCGAGGTCTACTGTTACTAGAATTACTAGTCCAAGCATGGAAAACTTAAAAACAAATATGATAAAAAAAATAGTCCAATTATTTAGAATTAATGATTCAATTATCATTACATTCTTCCAAAATCTTTATTTTTATATTAACTTGTGACTGAGAACTACACTAGTTTTTGTGTGTAGATGTATAGTGATCAAGAACGATTAATTTTATTAATGGTATATACAAAAATGTTTAACACAATATTAAAAGGAAGTGAAATTTTGATTGGCTGTGACTATCACTGCCTTAATAAGGCTCTATTTGCACTTGTTTTTCTTTTTAGGTCATTGTATTACTACTAAACTACTATTCAACACAGTTACAATTCTTTGTATGATCAAACATGCACAGAACATTTCTTTAAAAAAAACAGTGCATGTGTTACTTTCAAAGATAATATAAGAGTTAGCTGCATTTACCTATTAAAACACCAGCAATACAGAAAGCATAATGGAAAACATCTACAAAAGAAGGATTGATTTTTTGATATTTCTTAATTATATCTGCATTTTTTAACTCTTTTGTTTTGCCTTCTGGGTGGTTTCCTTGGATTTCGAAGGCTAAACCCACCATCTGAAAGAAAAATGACAATTATGTGCAACAAAAATATTATCAAAATAAATATAAAAATCTATATTTCTATAATTTGAAAGTAATTTAAGTTTAAGACAAAACATTTTAGAATAAAAAGTCTATAGTATAATACAAAATTTTATTGATGATTAAAAGATTATTTATTCTTTAAAAATGTAATATGTAAAATCGTTCTAATATTCTTTCAATGATTTGACACAAAAATAATTACTTGGAGAAGTAATTTAACTGAAGATCCCCATTGACAATAATCCTTCTTCAACTCTGGTGTTAAGGAACATAATACAAGATTAAATTTTATTGGCAGAAAATAATATAACTAAAAGTAACGGGCCATTTGTGCTTACTACATTAAGAACCGATAAATACCAATAACAATAATAATTTTTAAAAAAGCACAAAATTTATAATTCACCAATATTATTTATCTATATGTATAAAAATATATACTTATGTCTAAACATACCTTTAAAGTAAGTATCATCTGAATTGCATTTGTGTGCGCTGGTGGTATAGGCAGGCCAAAGTAGTGAGTGCTTCGAAAGAACGCAAGGTAACCAAAGGAGAATATTGCACTTGCAATGTGGGGTTTGCTAGAATAAAGCATATGAAAAAAATTCAGATACAAAATTTGGTTGACATCTCAAAATGCAAAATAAACAGAATTACTTATAAAAATGTTTGGTAATTTATTAGAATTTGAGAAAAAAATTTTAATACTTTAAACAAAATTAGAGTAGACTTAAAATTAAAAATGTATAAATTCTATCCAAAAAATTAAAGTACATTATTTTTAACAAATGAATCATGTAAATTCAAAAGTGAAATGTACTAAAAATTTAGATTTACAAATAATATCAACATAGAAGCAAATTTTAGTTTAGTTTAGTATATCATTTATGTAAACATGTTAACTATTTTCATAAGAGCTTTCTTTTCTTGAGTTGGAGGATGTGGTAAATTTCTAGAACATGGTATTTTGGCCGATTCTGAAAATTGGTGCCAAAATGATGCATTTGTCATTAAGTCAAAATGCCAAACGTAAAAGCAGGTTGGTTGATTAAAAAACGTCGCACTAGAGCTGCACAATGGGTTATTGGGAATGGTTTAGATTCGACAATTATGCAATTAATTAATAAAAATCCGACAAAATCAAAAGCTTTAACTGTGTGCTAATGTCACAGACTTGCATGTCAAACCTTGATTTATTCATTGGTCTCTGGCCTCTGACTACTATCATCAAAGCCTGTACCCTCTTCGAGCAGTTGATTTTTGTGTTTACATTACAATCCTTCAAGCAGTCGGTTGTGACAAAAGTCATCGGAAACATCCTTACACAGAGCAATCAGGCAGTGACAAGTCTTCACCAGCAATCCAGCAACCATAGATCAATCAATGACGGCACGTTTGCCTTGCAATTCCGATTTCCAAAATATTTACTATTTAGATTTGCAGCACACAGGGTGGCAACAACATTTTGGAAAAAAAGTTCCCTGATATTTCCATGATGGTTCACAAAAATTTCCCTGATTTTACAATAATATAAAGAAACATTACAATACATGCTTTGTATAGAAACAAAGTATCCACACTACAATGATCGAATAACTATATTGCATTATAAATGAAAAATAAGAATAATTTATGGATACAACCCAAATTATGCAATTGTGATAGGCAAATAGTAATTAAACATGTTCTCTGGAAGCAGATAATGCAAATAAAGCAAGTTTTTTCAAATTATTTCTTTTTTGTAGATAATTTTAAATGTTTTATATGCTTCATATTTCCTATTCCAATCTCCAATAAATCTCATATTCATTAGCCCCTCACAAGTTGCTTACAATTCAAGGTCCAATGCACTTTGCTTTTGCTTCTCCCTCCAGCAGTGGTTCACATTTTTACAAAAATAAAACTAAAAATATGAAAATGCCATTTTTATTGAAATGCCATGAATTTCCATTTTTTTTTAATGTCTTTTTCAGAAATAAAAAGAACTATTGACAACTAAATTACCCAGAATAGAGTGCATAATAGACAATAATTTCCATTTTAATGATCCAAATTTGAAAATTTCCCTGATATTTCCAGAATTAAATTTTTTATGATAATTCCCTGATTTCCAGGTTATGTTGCCACCCTTGAATACACATCTTCCATCATATCCATAGTGATATCGGCGATATCAGAACACAACCACGTATCAAAATCAGTGCATACAATGCCAGAATAATTTTAAACCAACCACATGGAAGGCTGAAATTATCACCATCCGAGTGGGGCGTAATAAAATTTGTTTATGTCATAAATTCGAGTTGCCACAACATAAAATTTATCGCTCACCAAATGTCGCATTTTGTGACCATACTATATACTAGGAATAAAATGAGATTGCCATTTTCAGATATTTAGAATAAATTATCGCAGAATTTTATCAAACTTCAAATTTAACACACTATTTAAAAAATTTCATTACAGGGTCATTCCATGTCAAATCAACACACCCATTTGACCTCACCATCTCGGATTTTGATAAAATTTCGCAAATGGGTAGCCCCCATATAGACTAAGAAAAATACAAATTTTTATTCAAATATATCAACAGGTTTGGAAAATACAACTATGCAAAGTTTAAAAAAAATACCAAAAATCGCAAGACTTGCATATGTTTAACTTGCCATAGCAGCTTTCCTAATTATGCTAGAAAGGTGGGTGAGGTGTCATTTTTCAGCATTTTTTATGGCCTTTCTTATGATATGCAACACAATAATGGTTTGAAAAGGAAAAATATTAAAAATTTTAAATGAAAATTTAAATTTAAAAAAAAGCGTATTTTTAAAAAAATTCAAATTTTTTTAGAAAATAGTTTATACTAATGTTAAATGATATGCAAAGTTTCAGAGTGGGCAGATAAAGGGTTCATATTTAAAATAATTGAAAACCAAAGCAGTTTTTCATCAAAATTCTGACAATATGATAAAGAAATAGCAACAGAAAGCATAATACATGATTTTTTTTTTTTTTTAAATTTTAAATAAGGAAAATAAATCAAACATACTTGATATTGTATTGTTCAATTATAGTTGATTAATGGTTCATTTGTTTCCAAGGTGTATTCAGATAACACATAAATTCTTCCATTGTACAGGATTTACATAATCTGTCAGAGGCATCCAAAACACATTTGGCTTCCGTGGATATGAAAGTGATTGGAATGGTCCAGCTGGATAAAGAAATGTTACTTTTAGCTCTTCAAGTTCTTCAGTTCTCTCGAGAACATAAGCTAGCCACCAGTTCATTTTATATACAACAGTGAAATAGCTATTGACTTCTATTAATTTAAGTCCCCATGGTGATCTTACAATTACTTGTGAATAAATGTGACTTTTACGTCATGAATGACTTTATCCTGCCTACAAGAAAACTAGGGTATAATAAAAATCCTGTGCAAGTTTACAGCTACAAATTACATGGTAACTTAGAGGAAGAGAAATTTCAGAAAGTCCCAACCCAAAACTGGGGAAAAGCCTCTCGGAAAAAGTAGTTGAAGCTGTTAATTTGTATTACAAAAATGACAAAATTAGTAGAGCGATGCCAGGTTCTAAAGATAGCTTAACAGTTATTGAACCAAAAGAAACAAATTAAAAATTTCAAAAAAACTTATTTTGTGCAACCTGAAAGAAGCATACTTATTATTCAAAGACAAATTTCAAATTTGGATTTTAAAATTGGCTTTTCCAAATATAACCCTCTGTTACCCTCGACTTTTCAGAAAACTATAGTATGGTTGTTGTTCAAGATGAGTTTCAGTGTTACTACTGGGATAGTGGACAACACAATTCACCCTTTTGTGATATATTATAAAGGAAAAACAAAAGTGGAAAATTTAAGTTACCTTGCAATTTCTGATTGCCTAGAACACAACACAGTTGTAGAACCTTTCAAAGAAAACTTATTTCCTTTTTGACTGTAAAGTTTGAAAAAATTCAACATTAGATCTTTCACTTTTCTTATGGGCGTGCTTCACAATATAAAAATTCCACCAACTTATGTTTTCACAAGCAGGACTTCAATATTGAGGCCAAATGGCATTTTACAGCAACATCACATGGAAAAAGGCCTTGTGATGGAGTTGGTGTTTAAGAAATCAGCAGCTGGAGCTAGATTGCAGCGACCCAACGAAAACTAATCTTATGCACTCTCCAGCATTATGAATGTGCATTAGAAAATATTTCTGCTATTAACTTTACTTTTACAACACAGGAGGATTAAGTACAATCAGAAACATTCTTAAACGATCGTTTTAATCAGGCAATTATCATCCAAGGGACTTAACGATAACATGACTTTATACCCATTGACTTAAACACATTGAAATTCATTGTGAAAACATTTTCTGAAGCTACATAATAATCACAAGTAATTGTAAGATCACCATAGAAACTTAAATTAATAGACGTTAAGAGCTATATCACTGTTGTATATAACAAGAACTTGTGGCTAGCTTATGTTCTTGAGATAAATGAAGAACTAAAAGTAACATTTCTTCATCCAGCTGGACCATTCCAATCATTTTCATATCCACGGAAGCTAAATGTGTTTTGGATGCCCCTGACAGATTATGTATAGTAAATCCTGTACAATGGAAGAATTTATGTGTTGTCTGAAAATTACACCTTGGAAACAAATGAACCATTAATCAACTACAATTGAACAATACAATATCAAGTATGTCTGATTTATTTTCCTTATTTCAATTTTTTTTTTTTTTAATTCATGTATTATGCTTTTTGTTGCTATTTCTTTATCATATGGTCAGAATTTTGATGAAAAACTGCTTTGGTTATCAATTATTTTAACTATGAACCCGTTATCTGCCCACTCTGAAACTTTGCATATCATTTAACATTAGTATAAACTATTTTCTAAAAAATTTTGAATTTTTTTAAAAATACGCTTTTTTTGAAATTTAAAATTTCATTTAAAATTTTTAATATTTTTCCTTTTCAAACCACTATTGTGTTGCATATCATAAGAAAGGCCATAAAAAATGCTGAAAAATGACACCTCACCCACCTTTCTAGCATAATTAGGAAAGCTGCTATGGCAAGTTAAACATATGCAAGTCTTGCGATTTTTAGTGTTTTTTTTAAACTTTGCATAGCTGTATTTTCCAAACGGGTTGATATATTTAAATAAAATTTTGTATTTTTCTTAGTCTATATGGGTGCTACCCATGTGCCAAATTTTATCAAAATCCGAGATGGTGTGGTCAAATTTTTATTAAAAGTGTGTTGATTTGACATGGAATGACCCTACAATATTTAGCATGATATCATGTTACTTAGCAGAAATACTATAGAATAACTTTTATACACAATTACCTCTTCCAAAATTGAAGAATAAGAGCATTGATTAATGTAGCGAAAATGGGATGAAATATATGTGAACCAGAAACGATAAAAACTATCACGAAACCAGTTAACGTAGAGAATAACTGTCGATAAAATAAATTTGGCACATTCCTTATGATGGGACCAAGTGCAACAGATGTACAAAGCAAGGAGATGTAGATTATGTCATCTAATATCATGATGCATGGAAGATTGAAACCATGAGCTTCTGAGAAATCAAATCTGCAAATAAAATTATCATTACAAAAATATTATATATAAATACTTAAATTCAATAATATTGTCGAAAAATAATTCAATGCATATACAAATAACGTAATTGATTTTTACACACTAATAGATAGTATGCAGAAAATTTTATTGAATAAAATAGAAACAGATCCTAGTTTAAACTATTGGGTTGGAGGAAAAGTTCTGTCGTATTTTAAAGAAAATATTTGAATTCATTTATAAAAATATGTGTTTAATATTAATCAATTATATATGCTCCGTTATTTGTTACAACCTGTTGCCATCTTTCAGGTAACCTGTGAATCCCTGTTTTGTAGAAGTTCTCATCCTTGGAGTTAAAATAGTCAGCAACTGCCTTAGAAACACTTTCAAAAGACGTGAATTTTTTTTCCGTTAGATAATTTTGCAGAGATATGAACAGGTAATAATCAGTCAGGTGAATACGATGGGTGACTAAGGACTTCCCATCCTAACGCATTCATTTTTTGTTGTGTCACCATTGCAGTATGCGGGCGAGCATTATCGTGGTGGAACACTATTCCTTTTCTGGACGCTAATGCTGGCCTTTTTTCTTTGATAGCTGCACACCCAAACACTTTGCTTTAACACAAACCCTAGAGATTTAATGTGATCTCCAACATTTGTATGATGAATGCCAAACTCTTCTGCAATTTCTGGACTTGTTAAATGTGGATTATTTTCCAACATGGATCGCAAAACATCATTATCGATCTTGGATGGTCGTCCAGATCGATCACTTTCTTTGAGGCTCAGATCCCCGGAACGAAATTTGCTAAACCATCTTTGACAACTACGAACATTTACAATATCTTTTCCAAATACCGCACATAAATTTTTACATGCAACTGATGCATTGCTTCCTTTTTGGAATTCATATAAAATGCAGTGTCATAAATGCACTTTATCTACTGACATGTTTTTCACTTTAAATATCACAAGTAAATGATGAACAGTAAAAAAAGGGCACCTTTTATATTATACAGCAGTCTAAAAAAACAAAAAAAATCCGATTGACTCAGTAGCCAGATGTTCTTTTTATTTACAAGAAAAATCACCTGCCTATTTAAAATACGACAGAACTTTCCCTCCAACCCAATATATTGCCTATTTTTTAAATACAGTAGTAACTCATTATAATTAGGGATGAACCGGATAGTGGTTTTGCCGGATACCGGATATCCGGCGCACATTACAAACCGGATATTCGATCGGATATCCGGCAGTTTCTTTTTTATGAAAATATCTTCTCATACACACTAGAAAATACGGAAATCAGTCAAAAATTACGAAATATTTTTTTATTTTATAATATTCCCCAATTACTTACCCTTAAGGTGATAAAGATTGAATAAACATTCAAAAAACTTTTTTATTTACAAAGGGTTAGTCTAGGGTGCTGCTAGCAATGGGCGTATGTTTTGTACACTTTAAACTCAATTTCTGAATAATTGTATTTTTACCATATGCCCTTTCATTCCAAACATAAAAACTCAAGTTTGCTTAAACTTTTGAGAAATTAATTTTTATTTCAACTTTATATTAGTTGTGAGATGTTATGACCCTCCACCATAACGATTCATTAAAAAAAAATTAATAGAATTTTAAAGTTGAAAACGAGAAAAATTCAAGGGAAAATCTGCACACTGTTAATACATTGGTAGAATTTTCAGGAAAAAACTTAAATACCATATTCTTAGCAAAGATAATTGACCGGCACAAAAAAAATCTTCGATGTCTTATTCATCCGGATATTCGGCAATTTACTTCTGAATATCGGATAGTTAAAAATCAGCCGGATAGTTACCAGATATCCGTTTCATCCCTAATTATAATGGACTAAAGGATGTCCGGTATGAAAGTCCGGTTTATAACAAAGTTAGCCATAAACAGTGTTTATTACATCTAATAAAATCAACCTTCAATGCTATAGCAGGGATGGGAAGTGCCTAAGACCAGTTTGGAGCAATTTTTGGAGCAGCAAAATTTAAGTTTTGGAGCAGAAAAACGACAAATTGTAGCAGCAAAACTGAATATTTGTAGCAGGAACGCAATAAATTGTAGTGTTTTGGAGCAGCAAAATTTAAGTTTAGGAGCAGAAACGCGACAAATTGTAGCAGAAAACTGTAGATTTGTAGCAAGAATGCAATACAACGTAGCAGTGAATTTTAGCATATTAAACAATAAAACGTAGTAGTGAATTTTAGCATATTAAACAATAATTGTAGCAATTAAAATGTGTAACATACGATTTTAAATCAGATGTGGTACACTACCCAAGTTGTAAAAACCCTGAAGGTCTCTATTGCTTATTTATGCCATTTTTTTATGCAATAAATCAAAACCGGTAGAGGCTATAAATGAGACATTTTAAAGACAGTTCAAAATATTCAACAAAAATTAGTTTTTAATTAAGAATTATTGAATTTTCAATTTTTTTTTACAATATATACTTAATTTTCATATGTTGATTTTTTCCCCCACTGAATTGTGGTTTATAAAAACCAAAACAGTGTTGCAATCTTGCATATATTGTGCATGAAATCTATGAAGAAGGTTGTTACTGTCTAAGGGAAATAAAATTATATAATTTTTTCGCACAAACTTTAGAATTAAAGAGTAATAATTTGACGGAAAACCTACGTTACTACTTATTTTAAGCATGTTAAGCGTAGGGGTGTGGTTTAAACACAAAAATATTTATTAAATAGTATATAAACATTTAAATCAAATATTAATGCCAAAACGAATTGCAAATCCCACAAAAAAAAAAAGCTTTTTTCAAATTGTCCATTGTTATTACATAAAATATAACAAACCTCAATTTCGTAAATAAATAACATTTTCAACTAAGAAATAAAAACCCTAAAACTGTATTTTGCTATTTACATCTTTTTTATACTGTTAAGCTTTATGAGACCATTTAAAGGCAATTAAAAATATTTAACCAAAAGAGTTTTTAATTAAGGATTAACCAATTTATACAATATATACTTAAATTTCAATTTTGAATTTTTTAGTAAAATGCAGTTTATACAATAAACCAAAACACTAACAAACTACAATATTGCATACCTTGTGCATGAAAAAGACAATTTAGAATGTCACCACTGTCAAAAGGATAAAAAATTCCTTAACTTTTCCACACAAACTAGATTTATTAAATAGTAATAAATTTATAGAAAACATACCTTGCTATATTTTAAGCATGTTAATCTAAATCATTAAAAATTACACTTAAGTTATTATCTTAAAAATTAGTTTAATAAGAAATTTGAAAACTTTCAAAAAGCTAAATAAAAGCAATTTTGTTGTTGTTGTTTTTAAGTTGGAGGGTTGTTAGAAAGAAAAGTTTCCAATAAAAATAATTAATTTAATAAAATATATGAACATTTAAACAAAAAAGGATTAAATTGGAATTTTAATTCCATCCAAACAAGAAGAAACAAGATTTTTTTTTTTTAAATCCATTTTTATTACTGAAAATTACAAGTCCTAAATTTCAATTTCGTGAATTAAATTATATTTTCGGAAATTGAGCGTAATTTTGTTAAGTATTGCAAAACAAATCGTGATAAAACAGGAAGCAGTGAAATATAATGAACTTGTATATCGGATGCAAAAGGATTGAAAGTCTTCCAACGGAGATCGCAGCAGATCGCGTTTAGCGAATTTCTACAAGTTCAAGGTTTCCATGAATGAAAATATAAAATAAAAGAGTGCCAAATAAAAGTTGCATTCGGCAGATGCGACGTAATTATAGTTATAATCATTCATCTCAACTTCAGAGTGATATCATCCCCGTTTGACGAAGATCGCAAATATTTCTACATATTCCAGATGCTAAATTTTTGTGAAATTATCTGTTTTTTTTTTTAGATTGAGCATCGATTCTTCATAAAACAACAAACGAACTGAAATTTTCCAATGATGAAGTGTCTTTTAATCAAATACCCTTGACTAAAAATTCGGACAAATCTCAAAAAGTTATTACCTTAAATTTTACAATTCACAATTATTCCTACATGTTAAAAGATGCTCTATTCTTTTAAATTCTCAGTTTTTCAAGATTGAGCATCGACTGTGCACACAAAAAAAACAATCCGATATTCCAATGATGAAATGTGTTATACCCTTGTCTAAAAAGTTGAACATCAGGAATAAAGTCCTTTTTAATGACGCGAAATTATTCCATTTAAGCATTTCTCTGCTTGACATTTAGCATGCTTATACTCCATTCGTAACTTACATTTCTACAAATACTATTTAACTTGAGAAAATGTGCTTAAATTTTCTCCCATTTCCTCTTTCTAAGGTTGCCTTAACTTCGTTTAAGGGCAGACAAACGGGCACCAAGACTTGGCGCAATTGGCGCACGTGTTTAACAAGGATTTAAAACAAAATTGGCGCAGAATCGCACATAAATGTGGTTTTGTAGCAAGTTGGCGCAATATACCACTTTTGGCGCTCGCTGGCGCAATTGGCGCAGAATTCCCATCCCTGCTATAGGTTGAATTGAAAAATAGGTGTACCTATGCACTGCATTAATCTTTAAAACAAGAAGGTCTTGGTTCATGTTTATTGCTCACACATTGGTTAAAAAAGTAATTAATATTCTGTTTGTAGGGGGTGCACAGTTTCTTGCTTATTTCTTCAGTTAATAACTGATGGAGGTGCAGTAAGTGTTCATAATATGCAAAACACATTTTCATTTGTTGACTGCTCATTATATTGAATAATAAAATTTAAATGGTCTTCAACCACGGTGTTCGATGGCTCTTCAACCTCTAGGAGATTTAAATTTTTACAATATTTTTAACTGTCTGTTATAATGAGGATCTAGTGTATTTTTAAATTAGTTATAAATATTTATGTTTAGATTTTTTCAGATTGTATTAAGTATTTATAAACAGCAAATAAAAATTGGTTAATTCCTAGTGTACAATACCCCCTGCCAAATAAGATTTGGCGAAAATTGGTGACCGGTAAATTTTATATTTTGACAACCCTATTTTATGATGTTCCTTGCACCGTTTTACGTTGTTTTGCCAAATGATTGGCACGAGTTTTCAGAATCGCACCAAGGAGGTACCATACACTAGGAATTTACCAAAAAATTATAGTAATACAAAGATGATTTATTTATTATTCAGTGTTTACTCTAGAAATAAAAAGGGGCAGGGCGCTGTTGGTAGTAAAAGGGCACCCCGTTTTTGAAAAGGCACTTCTTGTTTTTAAAAGGGCACTTTCAAAAAAAAAAAGTTTGGTGTGGGCGTGGCCACCATTGACACATCGGACTCGTGACCAAATAAAAAAAGTTCCGATTTGTTGGTTGACATTGCGCTAGAGCTGCATATTGGACTAGTGTTGACGGTGCGAGGCCTATCTCGAATTTTACATTGAAAAATTAATGTTTTCCCTAAAAAACCAAATCTGTAAGTATCCCTAATCAGACTCCTAACAAAACTGATGAAAAGGCTACTTAAATCCAAAATTTGGTAAAAAAAAATGCATAATCTTGCAAATACGCCCCAAAATCCACTTTAAAAAAAAACACATTAAAAAAAACTTAGCATTTCATATGTGGGCACATGCAACCAATAGGATTCGTAGACTTCCCCGTGCTCGAAATATCGGAATCATTGCGAATGCACAACACGCGTAGTTAAAAAGGAGTTTGTTTTTCTACAGTCATAACTCACTTAATTCCAATTTACACAACAAAAAAAAAATTAATCGATGCCTTTTTTAAAGACAGTTAGGGAAGCAAAGACGCTTGTGCTTGACTGAAAAGGGCAATAGGGGCGGAATTTTTTTCAAAAGAGGGCGGCATTTTTGAAAAAGGGGCATGAGGGCGCTATCAAGATGAAATAAGGGCGGGCAGGGCGGACCGCCCTTCAAAAAACGCCTAGAGTGAACACTGATTATTCATAGGTGAAAGTTTCAGTTCCGGGACAAATTTCAGTCTTCTTATTTTTTCAAAACATAACGGGAGGAACCAAATCTCTCTATATAAAGATGCGTGTCTGTGGATTTGTTTCTTATACAAATAAACGACGTTTTCAAAAACTGGGGGGAAAACTGACATTTTAAACCATTCATAATATCACTATACAAGAAACGTCCGGGTCAGGTTTACTGTACGGTCACCCTTGGCGCGATTTTTTCCACGTTTGGCGATAATTTTTTTTAAATGGCAATTTATCCAGCTCCGACCCGACAACGACAAGGAATTGCAGCAACCCTATTGGAAAACAGTCGCCAAAATGGCGACTTTTGGCGATATTTTGAAAAAGTCGCCAAGGGTGACCGTACAGTAAACCTTTACCGAAACGTCTAATATTCGTGAAAAACCCCATGCGCTTATCATGCAACTGTTTTTATCAATATTTTTTATGTATAACGTCTAAGAAAGGGAAGTGAATAATGTTGTATTGGAGTAACCAAATGAAACACAAATTTCGTATTTCTCCATATGGTATTTCTTTTAGAAAAATAACAAAAAATATTTCACAGTATAAATACTTTTGAGAGAAAAATAGTCGATAAAAACATAAATTATGCCCATCTCATACCGAAATAAAAGGAAACTTCCTGTAGCCCAGTAAAACGACAGCGACGGAAAAGTGCAGCGAATTTTTGCGGAAAAATAACAAGTTTTTACTTCATTTCATTTCTATAAATGGTAATGGACAACTAGATCGGGGCGGAGTTTACCCTTGTTTGTGGGATTTCGAGCACGTGCAAGTTGCCGATTACTTGTAAACAAACAATAATATTGCCTTTTTATGTTCAAATTTTGCATTAGTTATGTTTAACTTGTGTTTTAACATCATATTCTAAAAAAATATCATCGAGCTTTTCAATATATTAGTAGTTCTGAGGGAAATTCTAACGCTATCCCACAAACAAACTAGCTCTGACGTCACTGTAGGCGTGGTCATTCTACTCGTCCATTTAGAAAGTGAATATTCCTCATTCATTAACTGGTATTGAGATTATACAATGCGTCATATTTAGATAAAACTGACGTCAAGAAGAAATATTATTGGTCAGAAAAGGCTACGTGGTTTGCTATTCACCAATAATGTAGTAGTTACTCAAATTTATTATAATCTCAATACCAACAAGTGAATAAGGTCCATGAATGCAGTGCCCATGACGTCACGAGATGGAAAAACCAAAGCATGTATGGAATTTCAGATACTGACCTGAAATGAACAAAGTCCGTCTTTGGTTCCAAAGGAAATATGCTCATAATTTTGAACCACTACTCAAAACGATTATATATGCAAACAACAAAGCTAAAAGAATAAAAAAGTTAATGTTTATACAAAAACAGTCTCTAGGAGGGGTAAAATTTTTCCCAATGTAGTAATGCTTCAAGTAGGAATGTTTTAGTAGGAAAGTAACGTTTACTGGTCCATATAGCTGCATGTGCCAAAATACATGTTCCCAAACCCATTTAAATGTTTAAAATCAATCTTTACTTTGGGTCAAAAAGAATAAAAGTTTGACTTCTTACCTCATTTAGAAATATAAAAATATATTTTATTTATACAGTTTAGTTTCAAACTGTAAAAAGCTAAAGATTATTTTATAAAAACTCACACAAAATAAGAATATTTTTTTTTATTTTTTTAATGTAAAAAAACATAACAAATGAAACATTTTATTTAAAATTAAACTTTGAATACAATTTAAAAAACTTTTTGTTAAGAAAACACAGACAAAAAATTCTATGAAAATTATATATTTTCCATATAAAATGATATTTACCTATCATAAACATAGGATTAGTCTGGAATCGAAACTCACAATCTTTATTTAGAATTTAACAATATTGGTATATTTGGGAAATAATGCGATTCACTACAAAGAAATATTTTAAATTTAGAAAGTCTCATCACATATCACTTAAATATGAATTTGCATATGTGGCACTGGTCTTTATATGCCTATATATGTAAATAGCTAACATGGGTTCAAGAACTTTGTTTCTTCTTTAACATATAATTATTTGGTAATTTCAAGAAATGTTGTTACAATTTTCTATATTTGGAAGATTAGATACAGAGATTATGAGTTTTGATTATAATATAATCATATAAAGCATTAAATTAAAAGACATTTGAGAAAACAGAAATAATTAGGTACATTAATTTTCATAAAAAAATAATACGGAATTCATTTTTCTTATATAAATATATGCGCATTCTAAAAAATATATATAAAATTAGTTTGTGTGATTATAACATTTCAATTTTAAATATAACATATAATAAATAATTTTAAACAGCCATTATATTTAATAAGTACAAATATAAAAAATACTTTGGCTAGTATAAATTTAATATTTAAAAAATAATTTAACAAAATATAACTGAAAATAAACATTCAAATATAATAATGTACGGTTTTGTATATAATAATACCAAAACATTCAAAAGTGTACATATAGTATTTTTAATATACTCTATAATATGCCTGAGAAAAAAAAATTCGAAAACAGTACAGGTAAAAGAAATCTGGCAATAAATGCAGATCAATTACAAACATACTTAATCCTTCAAACTTAAGATTTACATTACACAAAAACAACTCATACTAACTGAAAAAAAAACCAAGCTTCATATTTACAAAAACAAAAGTGATACAAATAAAAAGCAATATCATACAGGATGGTGGTTTCCTATTTTAGAATGACTGCTGATCACTAAATAAGCAAACTTAAGCATTTGACCACTTATATCCTTAATCAAAAAGTACAAGCAACTTAGATTAAGGTATAATTTTTGGGGGCTTGATTCAATTAGTATCGCACTACAGTCAATTTCACAACTAAACTGTTGCAAAGGGTGCCAATATTGAAGGGGCGTTAAAAAGTTGGTTTTTTTATATTGGTCGCTAAGGTTTTTTATTTAACAAAAATCTTTTAACCAAATATTTATTAAAAAAGCAAATTTAACTTAAGGGTACATACAAAATCAGCAAAAAACTGTCCACGTAGAATTTGAAGAGAATAATGATTCCAAAATGATTTGAAACCGTGACGGCGGAAAAAAGTATGGAGAGAAAACAACCCCTAGGGACACAAAGTCCTCCAATTTATTTATAGTAGCTTTCTATTTTTTTTATAGATTTGTATAATGTCAATATACTTTTATGTTCTTAAAAAAATATCTTTTATTTGTGATAATTACAATGGCATTGCTTTACTTTTTGTTTGAAATCCATTTTATTTTGCTTAGAGCCATTTGAGGGCAAGGCAAACACAAGTGCAATGTTTTATTGACATTTTCATAGATTCCAGTGCCATTGCACCTTGAGATTCCTTGAAACCGTTGACATTTTGTAACATATTGTAAATTTACAAAAAACAGTGTATCCGAATTTCATATGTACACTTAAAAATAATTTAATTTGCAGTTATGGAATATATAGGGACCCAGACCACCTATTCAGACTGGGAGCCAATTAACTCTAAATCCAGCTCTGATGGTAGTATATGCTACACATTTTTTTTCTTTTTTAAAAAGTATACTAAAGGCAATATTTTATTTTTTAGAATGAAGTAAAGAAAGAGTATAAGAAAAAAAATCCTTATAGATAAACAGGGTGTTAGTCGAGTTAAATGTAAATAATTTCATTATTCAAATAAATTTATGTTTGCATTTGTTTACAGTGAAAAATATAAAAACTGTCTCGTAAAATATGTCAAAATGTGAATGAATGAGGCTATGTTAAAAGTAGCAGAGTGTATAATTCATCTTACAGAAGATATAAAACACTATTTTTATGCCATTTTTTTTTTTTTTTTTTTACATTTTTGGCAAAATTTTGCTGAAAATGTTGACAGTAAAAATAATGGTAGCATGATCAACTTTTTTGTTTGATATTTTTAATAGTTATTAATGATACTTTATATTATTTTTTAGTTTTAAAATAGTTAAAACTTTTTATCTAGTAGTTTTTTTTATAAATATCATAACTTTTAATATATGTGAAATAATACTTTTAATAAAATTACATTTGCAATTTAGAATTTTGAAAAATATTATTACAAAATTTCCTTTTAGAAAATAATAAAGGAAAAACTGTTAAATATTAATTAATTAAATAAGGAAATAACAAGAAAGTTATGCATATTTAAAAAAAAAATACTTAAAAATAGAAAGAAAAAATAATTGGAGAGAAATAAGACTACAGTTCAAAGAATCAGGTAGAGTAAAAAAATAAACCACAATTGGTAAAATATCACTAAATAGAATACCTTAAAAAATTATACACAAACAATAAATAGTGGCAATTTTATGTAAATTCAAAATTTTAGATTACTTATCAATCAATACAAACAAAAAAAAATCTATACAATTGTATAAAAAAAAATACTTTAAAAAATACTCTCTCTTGTATTAAAATAATCTCTCTTAGTAAATTTTAGATATTTTATTTAGTTATAATACTTAAAAAAATATTTTTGAATAAATTGTTTGTACTAGTACTTTGAAAGATATTTATAAAATTTGTTACAATTATCTTTTGCTTAATAATTATTAAGAATGTCAATAGTATAAGTTCAGAATTTTTTTTAAAAAATTGCTGCTGTATAAAAAAAAGTTAATACTTAAATAATTAAATGAATGATGCAAAAGAGTGCAATACCAAATTACACAGAAGTACAAATATGTTTATGTGTCTAAGATCTCTAAAATTTTATACCTGCCAACATTTTAAAAATAAAATTAATAATTTTTTTTTGCAAAAATTCTGTATAAATTGTTCAGTATAACATTACTCTTATAGTTAAATTCATATCAAATATGAAAAGAAAAAAAAGTGAGCTACAAAATAGTTTATTAATTATTTAATTACTAAATTTGTTTCATTTGTATTTTTAATCCTTTAAACTGAGAGACAACTCCCCAACATACCAACCTGTTATTTTGTTCCCCTTGCATTTTGTGCTACTGTTGTTTATAAGTTTTTATTTTTATAGTTTTTTAATTAAAATATATATAATATGCAATACATATAAAAAATTTAATGTATCCATAAATTTACAGTTACCTACTTTTTTTTTATATCAGTATAGTTAGTAACCATATTTATTAAAAGAGAAATTGCTTCAAATAGCACAATTCAGGTTTAAAAATGTTAGCTGCAAGTTTAAAATACAAAAATGTAAGAAGCAAAATTTTATTTATAAAATATTTAAAAACTTAATTTAAAACAGATTGCTACATACAAAATACAGTGTTCACTCTAGGTGTTTTTTGAAGGGCGGTCCGCCCTGCCCGCCCTTTTTTCTTCTCGATAGCGCCCTCATGCCCCTTTTTTCAAAAATGCCGCCCTCTTTTGAAAAAAATTCCGCCCTTCTTGCCCTTTTCAGTCAAGCACAAGCATCATTGCTTCCCTAGTTGTCTTAAATAAAGGCATCGATTAAAAAATTGAGTGTAAATTGCAATTAAGTGAATTATGTCAGTAGAAAAATAAACTCCTTTATAACTACGTGTGTTGTGAAATCGCGATTATTCCGCGGTAATTTCGAGTACGAGGTATTCCACAAATTCTATTAGTTGCCCGTGCCTGCATATGAAATACTAAGTATTTTTTTAAGGAGAATATGGTTTGGGATTAGGTAGGGATTGGTTTGCAAGACTAGGCATTTTATTACCAAATTTTGGATTTAAGTATCGTTTTTATCAGTTTTGTATGGGATATGATTCGTACTTACAGAATTGGTTTTTAGGGAAAACAATAATTTTAAAATGTCAAATTTTAGATTTCAAATAATATTTTCATAAAGAGACAACAATTTTGTACGGGTCGTTAAAAAATACAAGGCATCGTTCCCAGGTCTTTCCTTCGAGATAGGCCCCGAACCGTTAACAATAGCCCAATATGCAGCTTTGGCGCAATGTCAACCGACAAATCGGAAACGTTTTGTGTGGGCGTGGCCACACATTGACACATCGGACTCGTGACCAAACAAAACATTTTTTTTAAAGTGCCCTTTTAAAAACAAGAAGTGCCTTTTCAAAAATGGGGTGCCCTTTTACTGCCCACAGCGCCCTGCCCCTTTTTATTTCTAGAGTGAACTCTGCAAAATACATTGTATAAAATAATTGCACAATTGAAATATAATTATCCAAATCATTATAAAAGTTCAGTATGCAATTTCATATCTTAGCAAAACAAAAATATAAATTGGATTATCTATAACAACTTTGATTCTTGAAGCTCACAAGATAAATTTTTGTCTCTCTTATACGCTTTTTTAGAATATTTGTTTTTTAAAAAGGCTATTGTAAACATAACAATTGTAAATATGTGTCCTATGTAATATATGGAGCTCCAATAATGGAGAATAGCTTTTATGTCTAGCAAAATAAATGCCACACCCATATAAGACACAGACTGCATTTTTATAAAATACCACACGAAATCGTAAATCTTTTGCTGAAGCTCTGGAGCATGCTTTCGGAAAGCTTTCTCCACTTGGATTTCAGATATCAACAGCAATGGCGTCCCCAGGAGCGATAAATAATACCCTGGTCGAACTCCATGCCAAAGCGCACTGACGAACATTGTAACTACCATCCTAAATTGATAAAATGAAGGAATGACATAATATCTTTATACATATGGTAATCAAGAAAATTTTGCTGTTGTATACAAAATCAAATGGTAATACATCAAATATTCATATGAAATTGAATATAATACAGGTGACAGGTCAATGAAATATAATAACTTAAACTTATATAAAATTAATACTAACATTATTTCATACAGAAGAAATTTAATTTGACATTTCACAGAATTAGTTTTAGTATAACACAAACCATTTTATTAAAATACAAATGCAACGTTAAAATACGCAATAAAAGTCCGTAATAATCCGGACATGTTTCGGGAGATACATCACCCTTCATCAGCGGAAAATGTAAAGTCTGTGTGTAATGAAATATAAATAAACCCAAGCAATCTAAAATGTTGCCAAAGACCAAAAAACTAACTAAAAACTATTACAAACGGTTGGAGTTAACTATTGTGTGCCAACAAGCGGGAAACATTGGGACCGCAAACGTTTCATTGACAACCGAATCAATATTACTAAAAATACTAATATTACAAGCCATTTTAACCATCAGTAGGATCTGCTATGGGTACATTTCTGTTATCCTTTATATCTCTTATATAATAAAAGAATAATCTTTATAATGTAAAATTAGTATGCACATAAGTTTACGGCCCCCAAAATAAGACGCCAATAATTGTTGCCAAACTGACGGTAGTGAAAATAATCGACACAAAATATATATTTGGGGCTTAAAGAGGTAGTCACACCCCCTCGATTTGTTGGCCAATATTATAATAATAAGTCTCGAGCATTAAGAGTTTAAAAATTAATTAAATTGTTAAGTGATTAACAAGTAAAATATAACTCAAGATAATAGACTAATAGAAGAAGTAACAATTCATGCCTATATTTAGCATTCTAGTTGTAGTAGCCATATAACAAAATTTGAGATAAAAACCAGTAAAATTTTAAGAAATTTAAATAATTTTTAATGCATTTATTGATTCCCAGTTTCATACTTTACATCACATGCTATCATTACAATACCATGAATCTCAATATTAAAGTGTAACACTGGCTTAGATGAAATTTTTTATTTTATTTAAGTTATATTATAGTTGCAAAATGGGCTGTTATCAATGGTTCCGACTCTATTTTTCAATAATTTTTACTTTATTAGAACTTAATAAAGCTGTACAATACAATAAACTATTGATTTTCTGGCATCTATACAGCTGTCCAATTAGTGTATTTTTTACTTTGAATCAGAACATTTCAGGATCTAGACTGAAATCTAAGACCAATTCACTTCCTTAACATCAATTACATGATTAGATACGTTTTAGCATAATGTAACAAGTATTGAGTTTGCTTTTTATTCCTTTGAAAGTTCTTGTATTTCTAAAATATGGACATAATGATTTTTGTGTGTGTGTTGATTCAATACCACAGTTTACTTTTTCCACAAATGAAAATATTTAAATTATGTTTTAAGACTAAATAGTATTTTTTTTAATGTGAATAAAAGTATCTGTAATGTAACAAATAAATTCTTCATATTAATTTTAAATTGCAAATAAATTTCAATAATTAACTTACTTGATTTCTTTTGATGCAGCAGTTTTCCTATAAATGTATATAGCTAGCCAGTATTGGACTGTCATATTCCAGTACCTAATACCTTCACGTATTGTCGGTCTGAACTCGCTTGCCATTTCATTCATACATCTGACTGTTTCAAAGTTATAGGGTGTTACTTTCCAAAGTTTCGGCTCACTTTCACTGGAATTAAAAATAATGCGAACAAATTAAAACATACACTGAACAGTATACAGGTTTTTAAGAAAATCAACAAAAAAATCAGCTATCAAAAATGTTTTGAGTAATGACTATTTTGTGGATAAAAAGGGAACATTTTGAATAAACATTCAACAAGAAATTATTTTATATAATACCTTGATTGTTCATATAGCATTCTTTTTTTAAACTTTAAATCAAAAGCATAACAAAAACTATATTAAAATGGCTAAGATGTGTTGAAATAACAATGTTTTTGTATTTATAAGAAGCTGCATTTTCTTTGTGAAAGCACTTTATAATAATAGATCTTTTAAAAAAATGTAGTCCCCACATCATTAGACCCACCTAATCTAAACCTATGCCTGGACAGGAATGTGAGTAGTTACAGAAAAAAATTATCATAAAATTATTTACTATATGGTACATGAAAAATCCTAATAAGCACATCACTTAGCTAAAATCAATTATTCAATAAAATAAAATTCTCAGATTTTTGCTAATACACGGAAAAATTACATGGTTCCATGGGTCTGACAGTAGGTTAAATGATCCATGGGATACTCTCTATTTTACAACAAACTATATATTAAAATATAAATACAACATTAAAATACGCAATAAAAATCCAAGGGATCTGAAATTGCGTATTTTAATGTTGTATTTGTATTTTAATATTGTTAACGCAATGTTCTATAAGACGAGTTTTTATCTCAAACTATATATACCTATACAACCATAACATATTTGTGTACAAGTAAAATCATAACTTTTATTTCATAAAAACATAAAAAAAATCATTAGTATATTACACAAGTAGTAATAATTTTTTTAATGAAAATTGATCATATTAAAAAAAAAAAAAAAAAAATTAGATATATAGTTGCAAAGTTTCAGCAAACTTACACTTCTTGCAAAGCAATCAAGTTTGTTGGCCCAGCACCAGGCTGTGCAGAACTTTTCTCGGGATACGCCCCCAATCCCAGGTTGATGCAGATACATTCACCGAGCACAAAAGCCACATAGATTCTCATTCGGAAGCTAAAGAACCAAGGCCACACGTAAAATACCCGATAAAGAAATGGAAACTGCCAAATTTCTTCAGAAGATGCAAGCTGGAAAAAATATGACAATACTCCATCAATTTTTTTTTTAATTCTAACAAAAGACATGGAAAAGAAAGTTTTATACTTACAGAAAGTGGAAAGAAGTAGTCTGAAAAGAGATATAGGCATATGTAAAGTGGTACAACAATTATCCTTTTCTTTAAGAAATCAGAGTGTGGAACGCTTGTGCTGTAAGGTTTCCGAAAGAGATCATCGTAAGTACGGAATTTGTAATATGGACCTGTAATAAAATAATTCTTATTGTCTTATTTTGTGGAAATTTCTTCATAAAATTATGTATATTATTTCTATAGTATAGATCCTTTTTATGCCTCTTACACATCGCAAATCTTAACAAGTGAGGTATCAGAAGAAAGAGAATTTCGAGGAGCTTTGGTGAATAACACGTTCATATCTTACATATAAAATTTGTTTTAAAACATGTTTAAAAGAATGTTAAGAGCTTAACAATTGTTATGCTTAGTTGAAAAGTTTGACATTTCTGTTTTTAAAATTCTTTCTTGAAGTTCGATATAATATGTTTTATTTTCTTTTAAATTCGCTTTGTACTTTTTAACAACTAAATAGCGAATTAATAAATAAAAATGTAAAAACAATCACAACTAAGCCTTAATTAAAATGTTGACAGAAAAGTGTCTACTTTAACTCAAGTATTATCCTTCCAAAAGAAACCATACTTGAAACATATTAACCCACTGACGCTCACACTATTTTAGCAATTGTAAAGTTGCTTTAATTACAGACAACTCTCGTTATCTCGAACTCGAAGGGAAGTGTATAAAAATTCAAGATATCGAAAATTCAAGTTATCGAAAATCCTATAAAAAAGCTGTTTTGGTAAAAAATAAATACTAGTATACTTCAGTGTTCACTCCAGGCGTTTTTTGAAGGGCGGTCCGCCCTGCCCGCCCTTTTTTCATCTCGATAGCGCCCTCATGCCCCTTTTTCAAAAATGCCGCCCTCTTTTGGAAAAATGCCGCCCCTCTTGCCCTTTTTAGTCAAGCACAAGCGTCCTTATTTCCCTAGCTGTCTTTAAAAAAGGCATCGATTAAATTTGTGTGTAAATTGGAATTAAGTGAATTATGACAGTAGAAAAACAAACTCTTTTTTTTTAACTAAGCGTGATGTGCAATCGCGATGATTCCACGGTAATTTCGAGTAAGGGGCATTCCATGAATCCTATTGTTTGCTTGTGCCCGCATATGAAATGCTAAGTTTTTTTCCTTTTTTTTTATGAAGTTGCAAGATTAGGCATTTTATTAATAAATTTTGGATTTAAGTAGCATTTTCATCAGTTGTGTAACGTATTTACAGCCTATTTTCAAATTTGGTTTTTAGGGAAAAAATTAATTTTTAAATGTCAAAGTTTGGATTTTAAGTAATACCTTCATAAAGAGACATTAATTTTGTACGGATCTTTCCTTCGAGATAGACCTGAACCGTCAACTTTTTTTTTTATTTGTTCGCGAGTCCAATGTGTCAACGAGTGTCCACGTCCGTCCCAAACCTTTTTTGAAAATGCCCTTTTAAAAACAGGAAGTACCTTTTCAAAAACTAGGTGCCCTTTTACTGCTAACAGCGCCCTGCCCCTTTTTATTTCTAGAGTGAACACTGATACTTACTTACACGACTTTATTTAACATATCTATCCAAAATAGTTTGGTAAGTATTTCTATTTTTTTCGAAATCAATTATATTTTCCAAATGCACAATTCCTTGAAATGTCTCTGATGTTTTCATTTCCGGCCTCGATTCAATGAATGCACGCATAGATTTTATCAAAGATAGAGCCTGTTACAAAGTTATCTTTGGAGGAGGTTAGCATTCTTAATTATCATTCTTCTTCTGAGAGCGATCTCTCATCAAATGCTGCTATAGAGAGTGCATTGCCTAAACAAAAATGAGAAGGGGTCGAGTGTCGTCTTCATATTTTAAGTGAGTTGCTTTCTGGACGGTCGGTAATGTTCCAAGAAAGTGACCCGCACGTTACCGAAAACGCCAGCTGGCTTGAGGGACGATAAATCATTAATCTTCCTTGTTGGACTGAATCTGCGTTAAAGAGGAGGGGATACAGCTCAGGGAATCCAGTCTGGCGACATTCAAACATTTAAGGGTGAGGCACAGGTAGGAATCCATTGTAAGTATAACAAAATTTTGAGTTGTGAGGAAACTTAGAGTTATCGAAAATAACGACGAAAAACTTCGAATTAAAGAGATAAAATTACATTAAATAAGTAATGAAGGTGCAGGGAAATAGATTTTTTTCGAGATATCGAAAAATTCGAGTTATTGAGAATCTACTGTATTAAAAAATCTAAATAATTTTTCATAGATGTGCACTTTTATATTTTTACCGAAATTTTAAATTATTGTAAATAGACAGCTTCAGTGGGGCTCGTCCACTACAGCAAGTACAGCCGGGCTGCACCTAAATTCAGTATTTTAAAACTAAAATCGGATATTTTACTAATTTTCTTAAATGAAGATTAGAATTGAAAATGAAATTTCTACGGCAGTAAACAAAATCTGCGATAAATAGCAAGCCTGTTACCGTAATGTACAATTCAGGAGGGGAAAACTCCATTCAATCAAAACTGAAGCCAAAAAGCCAAATTAGAAATCGGCTGCATCGTTGCCATAGCAACCTCTACGTAGTATGGAGATTCTTCCCCATGCTAATGCACTGCATTTGTGAGACGGAACAACCGAAATGAATTTTCTTGTTTTAGCTGCACTTGAGATTCGAAATGCTGATTGGCTCGTCCGTGAAACGCTGGGGTGGGTGAAACGATAACTTACGAGAATATCTCCAAACGGAAATGTTTTTCGCGATAAGTTTACTGTATGCTGTTGTTTCAGGACATAGTCCTGCTGTTGCTTTGTTATTTAAGTTAATATTAAAATTGACCGATTCGCATGTTTAAAAGAAAGGATTGCTTTAATTTAAAAAAAATAAGTAAGTGTTTTCTATATTTTTCGCATGATATCATTCCGTAATAATTGAAAGGAAACTTTGATTTGAGTAGTAAATAACAAAGAATTTCCATTCATGTATAGGTTGTGGAAAATAAGGGGAGGGGAGAGGGGGGGATTCACATGATTTCGGCTGCACTAACATTTTCGACCACGGGCCACCACTAGATAGCTTTTAAGTTATACATAAAAATTTAGATTTAAAAAATATACTAAAATGGAGTATTTTTATGAGTTTAAAAACTGGATGCATTGACGTGAAAACTGGAGATCTCTGGACGTGATATCACGTCCATGAGCGTCAGACGGATAAAGAAGTCTGGTTTTAAACATATATTTTTTATGACTAATACCTAACTAGGTACTCACCAACAAGAATGCCAGCGTAACAAAAAGAATACTGTACTATATCACAAAAAGATGGCCGTATCCTCATGTGGATTTCTTTCAATTTATCAGCTTCATCATTTGATGCAAGTTTCAAACTATGCATATTGACTTCATAAGCCAAACCAACCATCTGAAAAATACAACACATGTGCATTTTAAAAATAACTCACTAAATATTTCATCACATATTAGCCAAACATTTACTTCGATTACTAATTTCTACAAGTTGGAAAGCTGGTTAAAGTTGTAATTCACTGACCCAAAATGGTTTGTAGAGTATTCAAGGAAATTCATCACACACACATAACCTACATTCATCAATACAGTTTGTAATATTTTGAAATAAAATGTGTGCTTTATACCCAAAATATATCATGGAATTTGGGAAACTGTATATTTATACAGATCAATACTTTCTTATGTGAGATAGGGACTAATAAATTTGATTTTACCTATTTAAAAAAATATGTAGTTCCTAAAAATTAATTCACTCAAATTCAACAGAATTAACAACAATTTTCTTAGTAGTAGATTGAAATTCCTAAAGGGAGAAAGAAGAGGTCTTCAATAGATGCCAGTCATTTCTTAGTTAAGAACCACTCATTTGTCTGAAGATTATATAAAGGTGGAAATTACTACTAGTATAATTGAAGAGGTAAATGAAAGAAGGGCTTATTCGACAAAATTTACTTTCCAAGATAAGAGCTTTTTCACTGACAACAATCTTGTAGGAAAGAGTTGCTTTTTCATCGAGCATCCACTATTTTGTCGCCAAGGACAAAATTGGCTCAATACTTTTTCCGATTCGTGATGGTAGGTTAACAAAATTGGTGAGTTTTTGCACATTTGGCATTTAGGTTTGCTTAATGAAATCGAACCATTATAAATTAAGCATATCCTTTTATTGCTCTGTATCTGCATAAATAAATCAAACAGAGCTATACAATTTTGTGGAGACACATATGTAATTAAAGCTTTCATGTACATCAAAATAATATGTTTTTTAAAAACATTAGTTAATCTACCACTTTAATTGTAACTAGCATGATTTTTTGGAGAATTTTTTTAACTAGTATATTAAGAATTTAGTATATATTAAAATTTTAATATTTCATTATATTAAATCAAAACTTGATGATTTAATCAATTATTAAAAAAAAGTCTTTTTTCAGAGACAAAATTATATAGGAATTTGCTTTTCTGTTTTTTTTTATTTATTATTTGTTATTATTATTATGGTGAAGGTATAAAGAAATTAACTATGCCCAAGTATTTTTTTGTCATAGATGTATATGTCACAAAATTAGAACTCTTTCAACAGTATGATTATGACAGTATGAAATTAAGATACAAAAATGTTTATGATTGCTTAAAATACACACATTTCTGGAGGTAACTCCTTATATGATGCACAAAATCTTTCATGTGTCCATAACATACATATTATAAAATGAAATGAATAATACATTCTAAAATTATTAACAATGAAGTTTGAATATATCAATCATTGTACTACTTACTTTTAAAACCATTATCATGATAGCTGTATTTGTGAACTCTGGTGCAGAAGGAACACCAAAATATTCCGAGGTTCGAAGAAACATCAGGTATGAGAAGCAGAATACAAAACTAACAATGTGGCAAAACCTTAATAGAAAAATACCAGACCAAAAATAAATTATAAAATGTTTTTAGCTTTTAACAAACCAACAAATTTAAATATATATAAAATACATCTAAGAACTTCAGATAAATTGAAAAACACAAGCCCAGTTAGACAGAAACTGATACGAATATTGAAGTTGTTCATTGAAGATAGTCAGCATTGAAGTTACATAGTTATAGTGCAAATTAAATCAATGTTGTTGAAATATAGTAGTTGGAACTCAATGGTGCAGTTACAGACAAGATATTAATTATTTTTAAAGTTCCGCAACAATTCTAAGTTTAGAAGTAATTTCGTTTGCACTAGTAATGATTTGAATTAATCAATAAAATAAAAAGTTTACAATTCAATTGTATATTGTGGTTAATTAATTTGTATTTAAAAAAGTTTTATGACTTAAGAGTTGTGATAGTAAGATATGCATTCATCAATAGAAAATTAGTTAAATATTTGTTTCAATGAATAGTTATTTTAAGACTTTTTTGTTTAGAATTGTTAGCAACAAATTCTTTTAAAGACAATTTATTGAAAATTACAAAAATAGAACATAGTTCCGATTTATTAAACTTTATTTTCGAATTATCATATGTGCAAAGAATTTCCTTATTTTGGCTGCCATTTATCACACTTTGACAGAAACTGATACGAATATTGAAGTTGTTCATTGAAGATAGTCAGCATTGAAGTTACATAGTTATAGTGCAAATTAAATCAATATTGTTGAAATATAGTAGTTGGAACTCAATGGTGCAGTTACAGACAAGATATTAATTATTTTTAAAGTTCCGCAACAATTCTAAGTTTTGATAGTTGTTGATTTCTAACACTTTGGCTATCATTTACGAATTTAATTTTAAGGTATAATATGTGAATCAATTCAATGTGTAAGAAATAGCTATGGCTAAAATATCTGTGGATTGGAACATGAAGGACCAATATCAATTTTAAACTTCTAAATTAAATAGAAACTTATGACAATTAGCTTTCTTTAATCCTTTAAGTCAAACAATTCCATGATTTCCGTAACATTGCAACAAAGCTGAGCCTTAAACTTTGAAGTCATTTTATTCAAAACTGTTAATTATACATTGGTTATTCTTGTTCCAAGACCAGAGCTGGATTTGGAGTTAGTGGACCCCTAGGGCTAAATATGTGGTGTCCCTCCCCAATTCATTGGGGGTATGGAATACCTCCAGTAAAATGTGGGGATAGAGACTTTTTGAAAAATATATATTCCATTCTAGAACAGCAAAATTTCGAACACTATGATGCAAAATTTCAACGGTTTCAAGGAAACTCAAGGTGCAATGGCATTCTGGAACCTGTGAAAATTATAATAAAATATTGCACTTGTCTTTGTATTACCCTAAAGTGGCTCTAAGCAAAATAAAAATGTAAGAAAAATAAAAACAACTGGTTTTCAAAAATAATTTTTTTAAAAAAAGAATGCCATTGTAATTAACACAAATTAAACATAGTTTTTTTTAAAGAACATAAAAGTATTAGGGTACATTTACATTGAACAAATCTGTTTACAAAAATATATATTATTATCTCTCATAAGAAAGAAAAAAGATTGTTGTATACCATTTTAATTAGGATTTGGATTAGAATTTGTTCTGCAAGTTCACTGTTATTTTTTCCCCTTCTTTTTTTTAGTGTGTGGTGCAGGCGCCTAAGCTGCAGCCTATGTAGTCTATGCCTAAATCTGGCCCTGCCCAAGCATGAGATAGTATAACACTTGAAATAGTCACTTTAAAATAAAAAATTTAACAACCACATGAAAAAAAATACTTACCTTTTATTTATATAAAGAACAATAGCAGCATTAATTATTGTAAGTATCACAGCATGCAAAATGTGTGCTCCAGACAGGACAAGCAGTAACATAAATCCGATTATGGTGCTGGTCAGCTTCTTATTCTGTACATTTTTAATGTTTCTGACAAAGTATCCAAATGACAAGGAGAGCAGCAACAGAAAGAGGTATATCCAATCATCCAAAACCATGATAACAGTTGGGATGGTAAACTTAATAAAAAAAAATCTGAAAAAATATACTTATTACTATAATACAAGTATTTTCATGATCAATTATGTTTAACAGTATTCAACTTACTATTTACAAAGAATTTGACACTATTCTATGAACCCTATTCAGAAGCAAGTACCAATTTAGTTTTGTTAAAAAATAAAATTATTAAAAGTGAGAATATAGCAATTATTTACCTTTAGTATGGATGCTAGCAAAAATTAAAACCTAGTGATTGAGACATTATGAAACAGTAATTCCCAAACAAATCTTATATGAAATATTTTTTATACTTTAATGTTGTTTACTAAATAGATTTTCAGAAGTTTTGTTACAAGATGACAGGCATAATATTTGAACATTGAGGGAAAAAAAATATGAAGAAAAGAAGTATTTTAAACACAATTATGCTGATTTTTTAAAAACTATTTTGAAAAAATTTTATGATATTTTTGCCTCTTTTATTAGGACATTAGTATTTTGTTATAAATCAAAAGCAAATGTTTTAAAGCTATAAGAAATAATTTTGTACATTTTTTTAAAAATAAAAACCAAAAAATAAATAAAATAATTTTCCTAAATACGATAACTGTTTCTAAATATTATCTATATATTAAATAAACCTTTTTTCGTGTTTTTGTATCTACAAAAACAACAATAAAACCTTTTATTTTTGTAAGTTACATTAACGAAAAGATTCTAAAACAAACTGCAATTAATAATTACATTAACATATTATATCGGAGAAAAAAAATTCAACGATTCAACACTTACCTGTAAAAGTCTTGTTGGTAAAGGCTAACTTGTTACATAATGACAAATCAACAAGTTATATAAGTCACATTTTATTGTTTCATTGAAGATTACGCTCGCGAAATTCGAAATTTCATAACGAGTACGCTTATTACTTTACAACAAATTCTCAGGTGCGGAAACTAGATGATTAACTATTAAATAAACTATAAAACTAACCTCCTAACCTTTACTCAAAGTAAATAGTTATTTGAAACAGCGCACCTATTTTGTTTGTTGACATCATGGAAAGCGGGGGGAGAGGTGGGGAACGCGCATGCGCAGTCAATCCCAAACACACCCACATAATGTTATTGCCGAGTGGTGTGATTGGTGAGCACATTTCTAAACATGGAAATGGTGTCATGGTAATTCAAGGTTGAATGTACTACTTTTGCGTGTTGACATTTTCACACGACAAAGTTACCAATGGATAATTATGATTGTTGCATGTGAATAGAAACGTCAAACAAACAAATATGACAAATGTTTTCTTGAAAATATGTTTTACTTATAAAAAAATATATATATTTCACGATTTTTGATTTTGGAAATTAAATTTTGAATTTAGAAGACGAAATCGCTATGAAAACAAAACTCAATGAAAAATATACTCACTTTTTGCGGGTTCTAAAAATCTGAGTCAGATTTGTTTCGTGGTAGAGTTTTGGTTAATGGAGTTTTTCCTTAATATTTTTATTTTCACTAATTAGTACGTCATACAATTACCGAACGCAGGAAACTAGCCTAATTAAGTGATAAAAATATATTCTTTTGAGGAAGTATCTACACAAGGAACGAAATAAAGAAAATTCCAAATATATTTAGAAACATTTTTGTGTTTAATTCATTACGTAGATTTCATATTCGTTTTATTTCTTATTCTTAATGAAATACTGTTATTTTGTCAAGTAGCGAAAGTAAATAGAACGATTTCACTTACAAAAGAAAATTTAAACACATTAGATATATACCGACACAGAATAATTTTATAATATAATAAAAAAAATACCTATAAATAGTAAATTAAGCCTTAAAGAAAATGTATTTTCTGTATCTTTAAAAGTACCGAATCAATTTTACCTAAAAAAGAATTTGTTTCCTTTGATAATTTATTATAAACATATACTTTCTTCGAAGTTATTTATATTCCATACAATTTAAAAATATTTTTTAAAGTACAATTTTTCCTTACTCAAAAACAAAGAATTTTAAAATTATTATATTCACAAAATTGTAATTTTAAATATTTACTCTTGTTGAATTTTCGAATGAATTACAATTAAAAGTGTGTTTGAAAAATATAATAATTGAGAAAACGAAAAAGCTGTAGCCCTTTTGTATATATATTTAGCCAATAGATGGCAGTACCAGCTTGCAATGTCATATTTGCTGTAAAATAAAATTCTATTTGAAAAATCAAAAATAACGCCTGCCAATCAAATAGAATCAACATCACGTGTTTTACGGATATTTTGTTTTTCATTATCTTTCGAATCGAAATTTTTAAATATACAATGATGAAAAAACAGTAAAAAAAAAAAGTCTGGAAACATTGCAAGGGTAGAAGATTATAGCAAAGGAATAAATTATTTGGAGTTGATTTTCAAATGTTTATCATGAACAGAAAATTGTGATAAAAACATTTTACGGATACACTGCTCATTAAAAAAAAATTATATACAAAATGAAATAAAATTTAAGGGTACTCTACGACAGTTGGTTGTAATGGGTGCTTAAGTTAGTTTTAAGAATCTTGAAAATATGGGAATCATAAAAATGAAGAAAATATTAGGTATTGAATGTGTTTGAAAAAAATCCACTCTGGAAAAATTTGGTCATTTTTTACTGGTGTCTAATGAGTAAGTTGGTTAATTTATGCTCAATTCTGCAATTATTTTATTGTTTTAAATTTTAGTAGCACACCATTTTCATCATATTATATTGTATTTTGCAATATTTTGCCAGTTTAACGTTCTTACCACAATTTTACAAATTTGAAATTAATAGATGTAAGACATAGAAACTGTGTACAAATGAAGTGACCAGCTTATTTTGCTCCATATTATTTTAAGATCCATTTTAAATAACTCAATTTAAACTTAAAACATATTTTTACAAATAAATAGAAATACCAATTTCTTGGTAATGTGTTTTAATAAGTCTTAATGTTATTTAATAATACTTTGTCATAGTAACTTCGTAGCATATTCTGTTATTCGATTTAACAAACTTTCTGCACTTTTTCAAATGTTTACAACAATTCCTACATTTTGCAAGTACAAAAAGTTTATGTTCCTGAATGTTAGAGTTGGGTAAGAGAGATAAATGTAAAGATTTTTCGAATTTTCATTATTTATTAAAGTTGAAACTATACATTTAATGTATAAATTATATAATTAAGGTTTGTGCAAGTTTTCAAAAAGTACTTTAAAAAATATTATTTTCCAAGTCTTTCAAAACGTTGGGAATTTTTAAACTTTAGATTTCGAATTGAAAACTCAGTTGGAATTTCATATTTGATTGTTTTTTGTTTGATGTTGATGGTCAAATATATTTCAAAGCATTGTAAGTACACATTCTTGAGACTAAAATTGTCTTTGTTATTTCAATGCAAATTTTTAAATGACCTTTAAATGTCTTAGTAAATTTCTTTTTGGCCCTTCTAAAGCTATTTGTATCCTTTAAAAAAAAACATTTCCTAGTTGTTGTGTAAGTGTTTCACAGTTTGAAAGACTGCTACATATTTTATAGTTATAATTAGTTTATATATAGAGAGAATGAAGATAAATGTATTTTGAAATTTTTTCTTCTAAGTATTTCCTCTATAGACTTCTTTTAATATTTTAGACATTTATTATTATTATTATTTTGTGTGTAATGGCAGCTTAAAAAATGTAATTGCTATCACAATGTCTCTGCTTTTCTTCTTTTTTGGCCCAAAGTTATTTCTTTTACTTAGATGTATATACTTATAATAATTGCAAACGTTTTCCGATAAAGAAGCTTTTTAAAAAAAAATGTAGATACATTTAAGTTTATTTTTTCTAATTCAGCTCGACAGTGTTAGTGTTTGTTGAAAGAAAACACTAATTGAATTTTAGAAAGGTTGTGGTTGTGCTTTTCTTTAAATCGACAGAAAAGAAATGTCAGTATAATTTTTAACAGGTATGTGCTTTGCATGCAAAATAAAAAATATTCATAAAGAAAAACTCTTCAGATCAATAATGAACCTAATAACCTGAATAAATTTGATTATTAATAATTTTTTGAAATGTTACTGTATTTCATTTTCATTAAAGCATTGAAATTTTATCTGGCAATTTTTTTGAAAATACTAAACAGTTTAATAGTATGGGATTTTGTTCTAATTGTAGAACACACATTAAAGTAATAAACAAAAAGTTTTTTTGTTTAGGTGTATGTTAAAACTTACAATTGGAATAAATTTGCTGATTAACAACATTCTCATAACTTTTACATATGTGATAAATAACTAGTGATGCTGTCTACACGGTAAAAAATTAAAAATGAGTACATAGACGTACTCGTTTTTTTTAGTACAATTGCATCGTAAGAGCGATGACGTACTCAAATTTAAGTAATCGTACTTTCTCAAAAATGAGCAGTATGTTTTAATACTGTTAATATCTACTTTGGTTCAAGCCATCTTAAAAAAGCGACCTGACAAACTTAAATAGTTCTTTGGCACACCTTTTTAAAATTTCTTCTGTTTATAACCTCTTCAAGTCGCCCTGGTAGCTTAACGGATAGGCTCTGAACTGAGGCGCTTGATTGAGGATCTGGATTCGATTCCCGGTAAGTCTTGGTTGTAATTGCCGATATTTATTGAAAGGGATTTATGAAGATAGTCTATGTAGGCTAGCATATTATATTTTTATTCATATTTACTCATTGTACTCATTTTTGAGTTCATGTCTTTTTAAATTTGAAATTTATGCATTCGAAGCCATGAAAAGCATCAAATGTACTCAGAGATAAGTAAATTTTACTTATTTTTTAATACCTATTTTTAACATGGCAATCACCAAAAATAGATCGAGCTTTTGTACTATAAGATCTATATCATAGCTGCAGTCGGTGATCAATCCCTAAATAAAATAATAAAATCTCAGACACTATCTATATATATATATTAATTATATATATATATATTAATATATATTAATATATATATATATATATATATATATATATATATATATATAGAAAAATACTGGTCCCTATAGAAAAATACTCCCTTATAGAAAAATACTGGTGGCAGTACCCTTTTCCTAGAATAGTACCCTTATTTTGGTTATAAATGTTTTCAATGTGCAAATAAAAATGTTTGCATAAATTAAAATACTAATTTTATACAAAGATTCTTAGAGCATCCACACTTTTATATGCACACTTTTTTTTAGATCCTAGATTATTATTTTGATACCTACTTATGATTTGCTTGTTAAGTGTAAACTGCAATTTATTACAATTCAAAGTGCAAACATCTGATAAACTGCGAAAAATGAATGTAATATTTGTTCGCATTATATATCAGAATTCCAGTAATAATATATTTTTTAAAAATTAAATATAATTATTCGAAAAGTATCGTCCATAAAAATTTTAACTCAATTAAATATCGCAATTCATACAATTTACAAACATTTAATTATTTTTCGAAAAGCTACTACGGCACTGGCGGCATAGTAAACCGTTGTTCGATGGCAGAAGAAGAAAAAAAAATCCAGCATAAATTAACCCAGTGACGCAATGCGCAGCTCTCCAGCAACGAATCGAAATCTTGCAATTCCAAAATTGCTTAGGAAACATTCCAAGCGCTGCTTAATTTCGCTTACGGAGGTTCTTCGATTTTTCGCCGGGCATAATCGACGTCGCTCCGCGGGCTCGGAGTGCTTTTTCTGCGGCATTCGCGAATCCCGTTTCGCCCCTTCCCGACAATCGACGTGATGTCATGCGCGCGCTTGGGCACGCCCCCAACCACAAAACTCGCACGGTTGTCGTGATTGGCTACTGATCCCCATTTTGGCAATATTATATAAGCTTATAATTCTTACTTTTTTTGTCAATTTGCTCTTGCGTGAATTTTTTATAAGAAATAATTTTTTTTTGCGTAGAGTAATATGGCCTTTGAGAATTAATCGAATTTTACAAAATTTGGGAATTTCCAAAAAAATGTAGTGAATTTATTGATTTGTAGAAATACTGCAATTTCTGGATTGCGATAGGCAGTTTGTTGACTTGAAACCAATTGAAGGTTATAAAACTGTAACCCGTTTCTATTTCTACATCTATATTTCGTATATTGTCAATGTTAAAATATACCGAATTGTACTGCTTTTCGTTATATTTAAAATTTTCATTAAAACTCATTTTGAATGCCTATCTTTATATATATTTCTCTTACGCGGTGATTGAAAAACGCTGTTTTTCTGTACGCTGAGTGGCAACAGTTAGTTTGTTTACGAAATTCTGTTGTGTCCGTATTTTTATTTTGCCATTATGTAAGCCATTTTGACGATTAGCCCCTTCAATTCATTAGTAAATAATTATTTTGTTGATGTCAGCTTAAATTAGGAAGAATACAAACCCTATTACATTAAAAATAGAAGTTTTGAAAAACGCTTTTGAGTTTTCAAATGAGCGGAACATTGACGTGGCGCCATCTATTAGCAGTTTTGAAAACTAGATTTCTATGAGCTTCATTTTCATGACGTATTAACTTAGTTAAGGACACACTTCTGGTAGGCAAGAGTATGGTAAGCTTAACGTCAATTATGCCAAAACAAACTACCAATAATGTTAAAAATTAAACTAAAACGCAGGAAAGGTGTGAAACTAACGTGGAAAATAATATATAATGGTCGAAATAAAATAATAAATAATGGTTTGCCAGTGGTTACATTGTTTTCATTTGTAGTTTAAAAAAAATTAAATGATTTTATATTGATTTACATGGCGAAAAAATGTATTGATGCCAAGATGAATTATAATTTAAATTTAGTTTCAACGTTTAAAGTTTTTGGTAATATAATTAAAAAAAGTATTGTTACTAGGACACATTGTTACTGTGTCCTACCTTTTAGCGAGCGAGGCGAGAAGTGGTTTGCGGAGCAAACCTATGAGGATTGCGTAGCAATCCTCCGGGGGTTGGCGGAGCGTCAGCGGAGCAGGGGGCGGAGCCTCCTAGTTATTTGAAATCCATTTTAACCAAAAATAAGTGGATAAGCAGCAAAAAGAAAAACTGTATTTTTGACGATATATAAATTGATTCTATAGGTAGAAAACAAAATATCTAAACATATTTAACATTTCTATAACGGTTTGAGAAGAGAAAAAAATCAACAAAATAATTTTTAAAAATTAGTTGGGATACAGTATGGCTTCAGTTGCTTCCATAAAAGGAACTGGTTATGGGCATTCCCGAATTTACAGTTAGAGTTCAGTGGTAGAAACTATAAAAAACCAAAAACTGATAATTTTATAAATAGAACAGTGGATATATTTCTTTAATTGTTTTGCCTGTTTATTAGTTACGTTAAATATGTAAATTCGTTAAATGTTGCTTTTTAATAAAATATAATTAAATATAGTATTTAAATCACAAATTTCAGAGCAATATTTACTATCGAAAAACTTGTTGGCTGAGCATGGTGGTTTGGAGATTGAATAACAGGTTATGTGTTGTTTTCGTCATTTGTTCTTGGTTTAAAATTACAGAGCAGTGTTCCTTGGTCTTTCCTTCTGTATAAATCCCGAACCTTCATCCTTTAAGTAGCAATAGTGTGTTGTTATTTCCACTAACTATCGATAAACGAAATTAATGTGTTTATAAAATTTTCGAAAGATCATTAAAAAGTCATTAGGAACTTATCATTATTTTTTTACTTACTGTAAATTCTGTAATTTTAGAAAAAAAATCGTGAATCCTTTTTTTCATATATATATATTTGAAGAATTTTTTTTTTATACTAAACTAAATTATATCAACCTTTCCTAAATTGAGCACACAGCGCGCTGCACAATTTCTTCCCAATTTGGTGAATTCTCCAGTTTGGCGAATTCTTCAATTTGGCGACTTCGAAGTCCCCGAGGTGGCAACCCCGTTTGAGTGACGGGACAACTGAAAAGGATGCGCCCATCCATCACATACCACACTTGGCCATCGATTGAATGACATTTCTTCTTTCTTTCTATCCCCCCCCCCCCCCCCCCTTCCCGCTATCATTCACGCACATTCCCTTCGTTCTATTCCTCTTCTTTTCCCCCCTTTCTTCTTCTTTCTTTTCTTTTCGCCGCTGACCTTGGACTTACTTGCTCAAATCCTCACCCCTATTTATGGTTTTTTTTTTTGTGTGTGTGTGTTATTATTTCTAGGGCCATTCCCTCCTTCTTTTGGCTCGGTCAACGTCTGTGGTGTTTTGGCTCCGTATTTGGGTGGGAGGAGGGGAGGGGGAAGGTGGAGGATTTTGTCCCAGACGGTGTTGTTATTTTGGTTGTTGTTAGAATATATATATTTTTTTCGCTTATTTTATAGCTTTGACGTTTTTGTGTTTTTTTTAATCGATAGGAATGGACAGGTGGGACAGCTTTGAAGGTGGTAATATCTTGGTTTTGAATGGGTGAACAAATTGCTTATATAGCATTCTAGACTCTTTTTTTCCTTCTGACTTTGACGGAAAACGCCTTTAGAATAAGCTGCATGAGGTATCAGGCCCGTCGCACTGAGGGCTTTTGGGGTGAGTCCCCCCCCCCCCCCCCCCCCCCCAATAATTTGGAAACCCTATAAGTTGGAAATTTCAAGTTCTAAAAATCCCCGAGTTGGGAAAATTTATGCCTGAAGAAAGTTAATATTATTAGCAAATGAAAGCTAGGGAAGATTAGAAATTACCCAACTTGTAAGGTTACATTTCAAGTAGACCTCAGAACGGACACTGCATTGGAATATGGGTGCAACAAATCAATGCTTGCGAAAAAACTGTTTAATATTACTAAATAAAAAAATATTTAAAAAATGCCGATAAGTTGGAACTTGTTAAGTTGGGAATTTCGAATCGTTAAGTTGGGAATTTCGAATCGTTAAGTTGGGAATTTCGAATCGTTAAGTTGGGAATTTCGAATCGTTAAGTTGGGAAATTTCTTGTTTCAACCCTCCCCCCCCCCCCAAATAATGTTGTGTAACGACACTGTAAGGTATATGGATAAAAACACTACGTTTCTCTGTTATGGTGCTTCATTCCGATACTGTGACTCCGTGACAAATAGCACGATTGATATGAATTCCAATTGATAGGAAACAAGACGCTAATGCATGTATACAGAGTGGCAACATAACCTGGAAAACCGGGAAATCAGGGAGTTATCATGGAATTTTTAAATTCTGGGAATAATTCAAAATTTCCCAAAAAATCAGGGAATTGTTGTTTAATTGCCGTTTTAGTGATCCAAATTTGAAAATCAGGAATTTTCAAATTTGGATCACTAAAACGGTAATTATTATCGGCTATTTTGCATAGTTTAGATTTCGATACAAATTTCTAATTAATTTTCAAAAATAATAATAATAATAATAATAAGTGCACGCGCAGTATTGTTGGGTACAGATGTAGTATAGGACATTTGGTGCACGAGTGGTTTTTGGCGTGTTTTATAGGGGTGATAATTATTGGTATTTTGCAGTTCTTGTGACGACTTTCAATCTGGCAACCCTATGACGTCATCGTACTGCGTAATCGTTTTTGTGCGTTACCGAAACTATTTTTAACGGTTAATTTCGAATGTAAGCGGAAGAATACAACGAAATAGTTAACAACAGTTGCATAAAACTTCATAATAAATTCTACAATTTAGCGGTGCAAATCGAAAAAACTGTTTTGGCGAGTTTTTTCATCGTCCAAAATAAAACCGCCTGAAACTTTAAATTAAAACCGCCAACGTGCGCCATGTTAAAATCAAACACCCGTCCTCTAAAGGTTAAAAAGTAAAAGGGAAAAATAAAATAATCTTTCTAAAAAAAAAGAAAACCGACTTTAAGAAAATGCGCTGAAAAGTAAAAAATAATTTTTAATTTTACGTTGAAGAAGTTGAATTATTTAATATCAATTTTATACTTATTAGAATTTTTTTAAGTTGGTACCAATTTACAAAAATCTTACTTAAATTTTTGTGCCAATTTCAAAAAGTTCTAATAAGTATAAAATTGATATTAAATAATTCAACTTCTTCAACTCGTTCGTAAAATTAAAAATTATTTTTTAATTTTTAGCGCATTTTCTTAAAGTCGGTTTTCTTTTTTTTTAGAAAGATTATTTTATTTTTGTTGATAGAAACATGAACCCCTCCCCTGCTGAAAGCAAAGCACATTGGACTTAGATTGTAAGCAACATGTGCGAGGTCATTGAATATGCGATTTATGGAATAGGAAACATTAAAACATTAAAATTATCTACAAAAGAAATCATTTTTAAAAACTTGCTTAAAATCACTATTTTCAGATGAAGAAACGAATGCTCTTCTTTGCTTTCAGAGAACATGTTTAATTACTATTATGTCTGTCGCATTTGTATAATTTTGTGTTATATCCATAAATTTATTTTTAACTGAATATAAGTATTGCTCATAATTTTTCATTGATAATGCAATATATTTATTGTATTATTGTAGCTTGGTTACTTTGTTTCCATACAAATCATCATGTATTGCAACATTTTTTAATGTAATTGTAAAATAAAGGAAATTTTGTGACACCATCATGGAAATCAGGGAAATATCAGGAACTTTTTTCGAGGATTTTGTTGACACCCTGTGTAAAATATTTTAAAAAAAAAAAAAAGTGGACTGGGCTCGCAAATTTAGAAACAATAATTTACATATTCTGTTGGCGAATTTTAATTAATGATCAATTGTTATATCTAGACAACATACTGAAAGGACATTTTAAGTAAAAATCTTCCTGGCCATGCTCCAACACAGCCACACCCGATTTAAAACGATCAAATGGCTAAATAAAGCATTATATTTCAAAATGTAAACCAATCCACAAAACAGCTTGTATTATTTGACATTGAAATTCAACAAACATATAAAGCTTTCAAATGTGCTTTTTTTTTATTTGGAAAATTTGGGGCTCAATATCTAACTATATCATCACCCATCTTTACTAATATCAATTGAAAAACAACAACAATAGTAATTATATATGTTAATAAATTTCATCTACAGCCGAATGGGAGGGGTTCTGACCCCTCTCAACCCCTCCTTGCCAACGCCTAACCCACCCACTTTCGTATAACTGTGTTGGATGCACGATCATTATTATGAATCCGATCAACTTTGGGTTAATTAGAAATCTGGTGAACATGGGTCATTAGTACTTGAGTAGCGTACGCAGAAAATGGGTTTGGGAGGGGTTATGAAGATACATTACGCTCCACCCACATTTATTTGTAAAAATGGAAACAAATTTATTAAATATGTGTAACATGCACTGTAAAAAAAAGTACGTAAAAATGAGTACCTGAATCTACTCGTTTTTCTTTGAGTACAATTGCATCGTAAATGAGCGATGATGTACTCCAATTTAAATAAGCGTACTTTCGCAAAAATGAGCAGTGTGGTTTAATATTGCTGATATCAACTTCTGTTCGAGCTATCTTCACAAAGCGAACTGACAAACTTAAAATAGTTGTTCAAAATATGGTTTTCCATATTATTTGATGTCGATTGTTTAAATGGAAACTGAGTTATTACTTACTTCCCATTTTGTACTCAGAAATGAGTAAATTTTTCTTATTTATGAGTATATATTTTTCCATCCACAATACTGCCCTAAAGGTACTCGGTATTATAAAAAAAATGATTTTTGAATATTTGAATCAAAATTTTAACTTATATTTTTATATAATATAATTTTAACTTAAGTATTTAAATTAACATAAAATAGCAACATTTCACAGAAAAATTGCTGAATTGTTTGTATATGTTTCAAAATTTAAACTTTTTAAATTAAAAAAACTTTTTTTTAAATTAAAGCTTTTTTAAATTTTTATATTTTTTCCACCAACATTTTTTTTCATATCCTTTGAACTTAAATACCGAAAAATCGACATTAAAATTTTGTATAATGCATGTATTTGATTTTTATGTTAATAGTTATTAATTATAACACAAAATTGTTTCTTAAAACTCAAACTTTTTTTACTTTACTAATTAAAAAAAACTACTACTCATAGATCTAATTTGCATGCTCATTTAAAAAATACACATATTTTTCAATATGCTTCAAAAATAATGCGTTTCCCCATTAACAAAAAAAAAAAGCCTTAGCGTTTTAAAAAACTTAATATTAAGGAATACCAAACAATGAGAAAAACAATTTAAAGCTGCGTTACGTTTTCTCCCCTGTCATCCAGTATGAAATCTCAAATAACTCATTAGAAAAGTTGCAGTTCTAGAATTTTGCAAGCATATTTAAAAGATTCCAAACTATAATTTTAGCTATAATTTAAGCAAATAAAAAATAAATCGAGAGAGATCGAACAATTTAAAGCTGAGTTCCATTTTCTCCCCTGTCATCCAGTATGAAATCTCAAATAACTCATTAGAAAAGTTGCAGTTCTAGAATTTTGCAAGCATATTTAGAAGATTCCAAACTATAATTTTAGCTATAATTTAAGCAAATAAAAAATAAATCGAGAGAGATCGAACAATTTAAAGCTGCGTTCCATTTTCTCCCCTGTCATCCAGTATGAAATCTCAAATAACTCATTAGAAAAGTTGCAGTTCTAGAATTTTGCAAGCATATTTAAAAGATTCCAAACTATAATTTTAGCTATAATTTAAGCAAATAAAAAATAAATCGAGAGAGATCGAACAATTTAAAGCTGCGTTCCATTTTCTCCCCTGTCATCCAGTATGAAATCTCAAATAACTCATTAGAAAAGTTGCAGTTCTAGAATTTTGCAAGCATATTTAAAAGATTCCAAACTATAATTTTAGCAAATAAATCGAGAGTTTTACAATTGTTTTCTTCTTCTTTTTAATTTTTACGTGTTTTCTGTTTAGTAATGTTTGCGAGCTATCTGACATTACTCCCAAGTAAGAAGTGTGTATCTTGTTCAGAAATAGTACACTGTAAAAAAATTATTCTGTTTATAACTTCTTCACGTCGCGCTGGTAGTACAACGGATAAGGCTGTGGACAGCGGTGCCTACAGATCTGGTTTCGATTCCCGGTATGTCGTGGTTGTAATTGCCGATATTTACTGAACGGGATTTAGGAAGGTAGTCTATTTAGACTAGCATTTGCTCTTTTTACACATTGTACTCATTTTCGAGTACATGTCGTTTTCAAAATAGAAAGTTATGTATTCGGAGTCATGATAAGTATCGAATGTACTCAAAAATGAGTAAATTTTACTTATTTTTGAGTATCTATTTCGAACAGCGTATAATTCCAGTCGCATAACGACGTGGAAAGAATCAGGAATCTGTTTTTCCCCCAACTTATTATTTGAATGGATGCCTTTCAAGGAGCTGCATCAAGTGCTGTTACGAGTGGCAATATTTAATTTATAACATCATCCAGAGTATGGATAATCATTGCCCGTCTTGCGTATTTGTAAGAGGTTTCTACATCTCTTATTAAAGTTTTAGCACAGCGTTTTAATGGTTTTACTTTCACCAATGTATGATAACCCGCTTTAGCAAGTAATTTTTCCAACGCGATTAACTTTTTAAAATAATAATTATATCCATATTTATCTTGTTTCTATATTGCATAGACATTGATATGTGTTAAGTTTCACTCGATTACGATCAGGCGTTCAGAAAAATCTAAAATTCATATTTATTGCTTGGTGAGTTGCCGCTTCTCACATGTGGATTGCCATCCATATTTATTTATCATCTTAATATCGTTCAAAATTTAAGACATCAGTTGGGCATTAGACAATTTGGAACGCAGATTAATGATTATAAATAAAATTGATTCTAAATAAAATCTAATTAACTGTTTATAATTTTTAATTAATTGTTTATTTTTTAATTTAATTGTATAATATTTCTTAATTAATTGTTTATTATTTGTTAATTAATTGTTTATTATTTGTTAATTAATTGTTTATTATTTGTTAATTAATTGTTTATTATTTGTTAATTAATTGTATATTATTTGTTTATTATATTTTAATTAATTGTGCTATACTCGAGGACAACCTAAGTTGAACCTTTAGCGGAAGCTATGATATGTATAAATATTCAATTGCTTTAAGCTCAACTTAGGCTGTCCCGGAGTATAGTAGAAGACGAGCTGAACACAATCTACATACACTGTAAAAAAAGATACTTAAAAATGAGTACCTGAACATATTAGTTTTTCTTTGAGTACAATTTCATTGTAAATGAGCGATGACGTATTCAAATTTAAGCAACCGTACTTTCTAAAAGAAGACGGCATCAAGCCAAGAAGATGATTTTTCACATAATTTGACATTGATTGCTTAAATGGAAACTGAGTTCAATTCAATTATCTTGCTTCCCATTCTTTTGACACACCTTTTTAAAAATTATTCTGTTTACAACTTCTTCAAGTTGCCCTGGTAGTACAACGGATAATGCTCTGGACTGCGGTGCCTGAAGATAAGGGTTCGATTCCCGTTAAGTCTTGGTAATAATTGTCGATATTTATTAAAAGTGATTTATAAAGGCTGCCTATTTTGACCAGCTATTGCTCTTTTTATTCCTTCTTACTCATTGTACTCATTTTAGAGTAAATATTTTTTTCAAAAATGAAACGTATGTATTCAGAGCTATGATAAGCATCGAATGTACTCAAAAAATGAGTACATTTTACATATTTTCGGATACCTATTTTTAACAGAGTAGCAATGCGAGAAAAAGTGTTGTTGAGACGCAACTCACCCTGTAGCTTTTAAAACGGCAATAGCCCAATTGCGGCCGAAGGAAGCTGGGTTACCATATTCTCAAAGGAGAACATAATAGTTTATCGCCCAGACAAAAGGTTGCCACGGGCCGCAATTGGAACTTTTCCGTTCAAAACAATGTTAAACTAATCAGGACTAGCTCTTTTGCACAACTTGTAAATAAATCGTTTTACTTACGAGATCAATTAAAATGGCGCACTATACAAATAAGTTAGCATATATCTTAATTAAATTAAATCTGCGCCAATTCCTATTTTTATAATCTGTTGAAGTGACGTTTCACGCAAAATCATTTTGACCATACCCCAGCCACATCCGATTTTCAAAAACTTTCTGGACTCATGGAACCTCAAACGTGTAGAAACCCCCAAAAATCTAACGTAAAAATAGTCCAAACTTTAAGATTTCCTTGTTTTGTTCTCATGCCCATCCCATCCTGTGCAAGTTCTGGGAGTCCATATCTGGTATTTACTTAGGTGCGTGTGTCAAGAACTTTGGTGATAGTCGTTTTGTAAGTAAAGCACTCTCCAGCTGCTCTGTGTTTCCTGCACTTTGGTTGGGTCAATAAGACTGGCCTCCAAGACAAACATTTAAATGCACTCAGGTTTCCGGTGAAGAAGAAGAGAGGATTTTCTAAGGTCTATTTCACTCTATGATATAACCTACGAGAATGGATCCTTCATAGTAGAGAAAACAATGTTATGATCTCGCTAACATCAAAGTGAGGCCAACATGTATGGCCTCAGACACGTGGTTCATGACGTCATTCCCTTCGTAAATTTTCACTGTTACACATTTCCCAATTCATCAGCCTATCGCGAGTATTTTTTAATTCATAATTTTGAAAAAAAAGTCACGGGTCTGAGGCCATTTGGTCTGAGATGTTGGTTTCACGATTATGACGTCATATTCGCTCTACTACAGTCCATTCATGCTCGAAGGAAATAACACCCTCCTTTTTGAGAATATGGCGATCATCGAAACAACTTTCGTTATATTTGATAATCATTTCGTCATTGTATCACGTGACTTTTGACTAAACAAGAATCCTCACATTCTGAACGAGGGTCATTTACTCAGATTCCTTTTCGGCCCTGTTCTGGGTCATCAGCTCATGTTTGGTTCTTATACTTATATTATCACACTTCAATGGAGTATTCTTGGCCGAGTGGATAGAGTGTTGGATTCTGGAACGAGAGGTTCGAGTCAGTTCGTCGATATTGTATTATTTAAAATCGTCCTCATTTTTGAAGAAATAAATTTCGTTAAAAAAATGAAGTAAAATGAAAATAAAAGTTTGACGGAATATTTAATAGGAGTATATAGGAGGCGTCTGTTTCGTCAAAAATAACAAAAGTTTCGTCAAATATGAGAATACATTTCAACAATGTTTAAGCGTAATATTCTAATTAAGTTATGTATAATTAATAGAATATTAAATAGTGTAATTAAAACGAAACATTTTAGAAATAAATTGTCATATCGTCGTTTAAGCCGTTTTACCATTTAATTCCCAACCATTTATTCGTTGTCTAAAAAGCTTGGCGAAAAAATTTAAGCGATTTACTTCTTTAAAATGGATAAATGTAAGATTGTCGGAAGAAATCTTCAGGAAAGTTAATTCACAAGACGTATTCCATTTTTTAAAGCTCCAAGTCAAATTTATTTGTCTTAAAAAAATTGTAAATTTAGAAATGCTTTATTAAAATGTTCTTTTTTTCATTGAGAACATAATACTTTATTTTTATTTAGTTCTGAGGCTTATAAATATACTAGCAAAATTACCCGTTCTTCGCACGAGGATAAATAAAATAACGACAAATGAAAGAAATATATGCATTTCCTCTCCTCCAGGGTTAATCGCATATACCAGTTTAGAATTTCTACTAAAAAAATAATGTTTCTTTCATAAATTAAAATTTAAAATATCTTTATTTTTAATAAATTAGAAGTTAAAGAAGTAAAAATATCTCTATACTATTCGGTTGCTAATACACCGATAAAAATCCAATAATTTCTAGTTTATCTCTCATAAGGAATGGAGTTTTAAAAATTAAATATTCCTGCACAAAAATATTTTTAGGAATTTATAGGAATTTTATTTCTGTACGGATATACGTAGTTGCATGAAATCCCATAATAAAAAACGAAATTTGTAAAATCATTAACTCCAAGTGGTATCAGCCTATGAGTATAAATAATATACTATCGTGTAAACGAAAGACAAACGTTTCGAACATGCTGATTTTTAACCCATTCCCCCTCTTACATTTGTACCATATGGGGAGGAGTGTACCAGTGTACGCTTCCGGCTTCCATAACTCAACATGGAATCACCCTTAATGGATAAATTGCATACCATCGTGTAAGCGAAAGTAAACCCTTTCAACCATGTAGATCATTTATCCTCTCCCTCTCTAAACTTTGTACCGAGTACGGCCCAATACAGCGCGGTCTGTACCTAAACGATTTTTTTAACACGAATGTCAAAATTTAATCAGGACATTACTATAATATTTTAGTTTTCAATGCTTACTTTAATTGCTGAAATTTTAATTATTGTTGTCATCATTATTGAAGGATAATGTGTATTACAATAGGTTTTTTTTATATAAGAATAAGTTTTTACGTAGAACTACGAATTATTTTTATCAAATAAAATATTGTTAAATTAAATTATAAACAAAACGCTTTAATCGTAATTTTTCTATTATTTAAAAAAAATAGCTTCAAAAAGAGTTTTATTGAATTGTAGTATTAAAGCATTACCTTCAAGCGTGATTTTTAATGAAACTTCTAAATCAATTACGAAATTGAAATGTTCTTAAGCCGTATGGAAGTGAAAAAGACAACAAAATCTGAAAACAGAAGTTTGTAAAGATGGCCAAATTAGGAAATTTGATCTTGAACTTCAATGATTTAACTTTCAAAGCAATCAGAATTTCCCGTTTCCCAGTATTGCAATTTTGATTTGACTATTTCCAAATGCCTGTTCCAATGTATCGTTTTGGCTACTTCTTTGCAATCTCTTCGATCAGCAACTTGTGTATCTAATTAGTAGTTTCCATTTTTGACCTTTGGAATACAGAACATAAAAATGTACATTGCAGGCAGAATAAACCTAAACGTTTTTTGCAAATAAACTGCTTCAAATTCTTAATAAAAAAATCTTAACTTCCTGGCATAAATACAAAAAAAAAAATTGTATGTTTTAAAATACTACACATTTTTCTTCATGTGTTCCATGTGTTAAAGAATTCCAATGAATACTATTATTACAGAAGAATAGCCACCTATTTCAATTTTGAGTAATTATTTTTATTTCCCGAACATTGTAATACAAATTCTGTATTTACACATTTTATTAAAAAAAATTCTAAAATTTTGATTTTGTGATACCATTGTTATTGCATTTGCATCAAAAAATACCTGTCATAAAAATACTTAGTAAGTTTCCACAGTAAATTAAAGCCAAAACGCACTTTATCCAAAGAATAAACTATTATAACTTGGCGACATAATTATTTAGCAAACGGTTAAATATTGTAAACTCACCATGTACGTTAAATAATTCTAAATTTCATTCTTAATGTTCGCCATTTAATGTTTTAAAAGAAAATATTAATTTGCACATAAAAAATAAATCTCAATTAGCAGTTGGTATCTGCGGAATTTTATTCGTTTAATAATCCGTTAATACACAAATTTCTCGCATTATGAAAGTACTGTTCTAAAAGTTCGATCTTAGAAAATCAAATGTAGTTACAATTAACATGCATACAAACAAAACAAAAGACACAAAACAACTGTAAACCATTTCCATAAGGTAAAATTCTAGTTATTTTAATTTTTGCAATAATCCTTATCGTATCAAAATGCCCAATGTGCGGATATTTTCAGTAATTATTAAATCAAACCAAACTTATGACGTCATTTTTATACTGTAAAAAACGAAAAGAAAATTCTTTAAAATCGCAAACGATATCATCAGCAATGTTAAGTCAATGGAATACATTAAAATAGTTATAATAAACGAATGGAACATCGTACAAACTTAAACATTATCACAAAAAACGTCTAATTGTTCAAGTAAACTTCTCTGTAAATTTCATAAAGCTACGTTGTGTAATTATGGAGTATTTCGTGTAAAGATCGGCATTCTAATTGATTCATAATTATTTTATATTATATTTTCGCTTTTCTCCGTTGATTTTAACTGATTTTACTGTTGCCACTTCGTGAAACTTTGCTGACGTACGTTAAAAATTGTCATAACTATCGAATGGAACATCGTAAAAACTCGAAAATAGTCACTTTAAAATTCTTATTTTTTGAACTAACTATTCTGTGAATTTCAAAGCTCTGCGTTTTGTAGTTACGGAGCCTATTTTGTACTAACAAACAAACAAACAAAGAAACCAACATCCGGACAGATTTTGGAGATTTCAGCTTTTATAAGATTTAATAATTGTTTTTCTTTACGATTCTTCTTCGATTCACAGATAAAAAAAAATAAAAAAAAAAAAACGGATCACCAGTGGAAATCATGGAATATTAATGTAAAAAAAAGTATTATTAAAACAAACTCTTCAGTAAAATTAGTAAGTTGAATAAAATATAGAACGAATAACAATAATCTACTCATGAAAACACAATACATTGGAATATTAAGTGAATAGTGAATCGGATAGATCAACTGAACTCTAACTGTAACTTCTGGAGCCCTCATAACTAGTTCCTTCTATGGGCGCGGTTGAAGCCATACTGTAACCCAGCTAATTTTTTAAAGTAATTTGTTGGTTATATCCTTCTCAAACCGTAATAAAAATATTAAATATGTTGAGATATTTTATATTCTACATAGATAATCAATTTGTATATCGCCAAAAATATAGTTACATATTTTTCTTTTTACAGTTTATCCACTTATTATTGGTTAAAATGAATTTCAAATAATAGGCGTTCAAAATGGGTTTCAATGGAAATTAACAACCAAACAAATAGCCAAAAGCATTTCCCTTTGGCATATTTTAGCTTGAACAATATACGAAATATTGTGGAAAATGGAAGTGTGGTACAGTTTTTTAACTTTCAATTGGCTTCAAGTCAGCAAACTGCTTTGTCCAACCCAGAAGTTACAGTCAGAGGTCAATAGAAAGACCTCGGCAGGAAAAACCACTGAAACCACTCAAAACTTGCTTCCTCTATGGGCGCGTTGAAGCCAATTGAAAGCAGTCATGCTGTGTCCCAACATTTTTTAAAAAGTGATTTAGGGGTGTGTTTTAATACCATAACATTGTAGAAATATTAAATGCATATAAATATTATATTTTCTTCTTATAGAATTAATTTTTATATTGTCAAACAAATAGTTTTTGCTCTTGTTTTTCAACTACTTCGACTTTGACTTGCAAATGACTTCCCATTTTAATAGCAGATTGCATTTAAAATGGGTATAAAAAGCAAAAAAAAACTTAGCCAAAAGCAATATATGTCGGTTTATTTTAACATGAAAAATATACGAAATTCTGCGGTATCAAGAAAAATGGAGCACATCATGACGGCTTCCACATCGACTTCAAGTCAACAAAATGTCTTGCCCGATCCCGAAGTTACAGTTAGAGATATGTGGGAAAAACAAAGAGGATGGATGAGTTGAGTGGCGCATGCGTTCAAGTTTAAATCAGTGTCGATGTGTTATGTGCTGCGTGTTTTTATATGGTTTATTTAATAAAATAATACGTTGATGAAGATGACATATTTTTTTAATAAACTAACGATAGAAATTTCTTGATTTTAAAGAAAAAGTATATTTGATAAAACATTTTTTTGTCAAGTTTGAGTGATTGCTCATCTTGACAGTGAACAATTAAAAATAGTTCAATTACTTTAAACCCATAATTTTCTTACTCCTTCCCTTTTTTGGAGTGTATCTTTCACCCAAAGCGAAGGTTATTTCAATTTATCCCCACCCCCAAAAAGACCCCCCCCCCCCTATCCACTTCCAAATTGATTATGCAAATAACACAAAAATATCTCGGAACATCCCTTGCCATCCCCCCCTTTTCCACAACCCGTCCCACCGAAGCACAGAACAGCAACAACGACAAAAACCCTGATCGATCTCTCCTTTTAGAACTTTAATTCCAAAAATTGAAATTTTCAGCCGGATATCCTTTCCCGGATAAAAAAAAAAAATTAGACACACAAAACTTTAACCTTGAGCTTGGCCAATGTCACCCGACGGAGACGGAAACAACCAGAACCCTCAGCTGTGGAACACTCCACGAAGTTTTTAATCCTTTTTATACATGCGGCGGAAGAAGAAGAGGGGGTTCCACTTTCCCCTTTTTCTTACTACTGCCGTTTTCGGGAAAGGTTAATAAAAAAATCACTTTCGTCTGCCCTTGGATTTGTTCACCCCTTTTTTTCTCCCCTTTTGGTATGAAAGGGGCTTCTTTTGGTCACCTTCCGGTTTGGCTTTTGAGAAATCTGTTGGTTTACTCGGGTTGGAGACTGGGATGCCGTGAAAGAGTTTTAATATTTTTAGTAAGGTTGGGGTTCACATCAGGTGTATGGGTCGCATTTGAGAATGGGTCGCAATCAAACGTGCGTGCGATTCGAGTTGTCTCCGATTGGATTAATACTATGTTTGTGACTGTTTCGCTTAGTTTGTCTTACATATTCATGGTTTCTCTTATCGGCTGTTTTATTTTCATTGGTAAGTTCTGATTTCTTTAAAATAATTCCTTTACTCTATATTTTCTATCTAAACCATTTGTTGCTAAATCATGTCTTAAAATTGTTTTGTTGTAAAGTTGGGGTCACATCAGGTGTATGGGTCGCATTTGAGAATGGGTCGTAATCAAACGTGCGTGCGATTCGAGTTGTCTTCTCAGATTAGATTAATACTATGTTTGTGGCTGCTTCGCTTAGTTTTGTCTTACATATTCATGGTTTACTCTTATCGGCTGTTTTATTTTCATTGGTAAGTTCTGATTTCTTTAAAATAATTCCTTTACTCTATATTTTCTATCTAAACCATTTGTTGCTAAATCATGTCTTAAAATTGTTTTGTTGTAAAGTTGGGGTCACATCAGGTGTATGGGTCGCATTTGAGAATGGGTCGTAATCAAACGTGCGTGCGATTCGAGTTGTCTCCGATTGGATTAATACTATGTTTGTGACTGTTTCGCTTAGTTTGTCTTACATATTCATGGTTTCTCTTATCGGCTGTTTTATTTTCATTGGTAAGTTCTGATTTCTTTAAAATAATTCCTTTACTCTATATTTTCTATCTAAACCATTTGTTGCTAAATCATGTCTTAAAATTGTTTTGTTGTAAAGTTGGGGTCACATCAGGTGTATGGGTCGCATTTGAGAATGGGTCGTAATCAAACGTGCGTGCGATTCGAGTTGTCTTCTCAGATTAGATTAATACTATGTTTGTGGCTGCTTCGCTTAGTTTTGTCTTACATATTCATGGTTTACTCTTATCGGCTGTTTCATTTTCATTGGTAAGTTCTGATTTCTTTAAAATAATTCCTTTACTCTATATTTTCTATCTAAACCATTTATATTGCTAAATCATATCCTATGCATTTTGCTAAATCATGTCTTAAAATTGTTTTGTTTGTAAAGTTCAGTTATTTTCTGAAACTAACAAATATAAATATTAACGACCAACAACAGGCTCAAGGTCCATCAAGGTTGGTCCTATCTAGTATCTCCTTCTGACTATTCCCCAATTAATATCTAACTTTTTTTTTAAATCAATTACTCCTGTATAATTAATAATATTAACTGAAATGTAAACACATATGCTGGTAAAAATGAGTACATGAACGCACTCGTTTTTCTTTGAGTACAATTGCATCGTAAATGAGCGATGACGTATTCAAATTTAAACAATCGTTACTTTCGCAAATATGGGCAGTATGAGCAGTTATTACGACTCAATTATTTTATTCCCATTCTTTTGCCATGCCTTTTTAACATTACTTCTGTTTATAACTTCTTCATATCGCTCTGGTAGTACAACGGATAAGGCCCTGGACTTCGGTGCTGACAACATCAGGCAGACGGATTGGGTTCGATTCCCAATAAGTCCTGGTTGTAATTGTTGAAATTTATTGAAAGTTATTTATGAAGGCAGATTAAATGGAAACTGAGTTATTACAACTGAATTATCTTACTTCCCATTCTTTGACACACCTTTTGAACTTTACTTCTATTTATAACTTCTTCACGTGTAGGATATGGATTCGATTCCCGGTAATTCTTGGTTGTAATTGTTGATATTGATGATATTGTGATTGATGAAGACAGCCTACGTAGACCAGCAACTGCTTTTTTTTATTCTTTTTTACTCATTTTTGAGTACATGTCATTTTCTTAAAATGAAACTTATGTATTCGGGCTATAATAAGCATCGAATGTACTCAAAAATGAGTACAGTTTACTTATTTTTAAGTACCTATTTTTAACAGTGAGGCAAGTCATTCCATGTGTCTATTATAGTATTATAAAAATAGTCCTTTCTCCCTTCCCGATTATAGTATGATTATTTTAGTTTAAGGTTACCTCTGGTTCTATCATTCCTATTTAAATCCGAACCCACGAAATCCTTTAAATTAAATAAATTTGATCATTTGAATAAAATCTTCCCTAAACCTTGTGTCTCAAAAAGTATTAACATAAAAATTTCTTAACCTATTTGCATAATCCATGCTTGAAATACTTTGGACCATTATAGTAAACCTGTGCTGAAATCCTCTGTAACAAATTGATGTATTTTTTAAGATATGGTGGACAAAACTGTATCAGGCATTTTGCTAATTCATGTGAAGTGTATACTAAAAATATTTTTTAACTGTTAAAACTGACATTAATTATTTTTTAGTATCGTTACAAGAAAAATAATTTCTTATAATATCGTCGGTAATGAGACGTAAAAACTTATCAATATTTTTAAAGAAGATAGATATTGAAATTTGACTTTCCTGTTTATATAGCGTTGCTCCTTGAAACATGGATTCAAAGGCCATATCTTGAGTTTGGTTTAAAAATTTAAATACAAAACCTCTACAATATGCTGCTCGACAAGTCGAATATAACTTTGACAGAAACACAAAATCACCATATTGTCAAATACATATCTACGTCTGTTGCGCTATATTTCGAACTCTCGCATTTCTTATTCTTCTAAACTATGTTCATGATACCTAGGAGCGAAAAAAAGTTGTAAATGATAATGGTTTATTGTATTACTTTGTTAGTCTAACTCCCATTTTGGAGTAATCTTACCCAGCAAAAAAAGTCAGCATAAAACTTTCATTAAAATTGTGGAATTGAAGGTTTTATGCAGGTAAATTAAAAACTTTAAAAAAACTGCAGTTTTTTTTTAAGGTTTGATGCTGAAAAATTCAGCATCAAAATTCTTGAAGGAAAGTTTTTGTAGTTTTTTTAAAGGTTTTATGAAGGTAAACTAAACCTTAAAAAAATGTAGTTTTTATGAAGATTTTATAAAAGAAGTTTTTTGTCTACTTTAAAACTGCAGTTTTAATGCAGGTTTTTTTAAGGACATTGAAACAAGAAACTGCAGTTTTTATGAAGGTTTTTAAATAAGGTTTTATGCTGACTTTTTTTTGCTGGGTAAGACTCGATTGCTATTTCAATACTTTTATTCCGCCTACGTTCCAAAGCTGTCCGCCTTATTAAGCCTATAATAAGGTGGACATCTTCATTAGATGCTTAATTGACAATAATGAATAATGTAAAGAAATAATAATAATAATAAAAGTTCATTTAACTATAGTAAAAGTTATTTAAATATAATTCGAAATTTTTTCCTTATAAATTATTTATAAAAATATTTCTGTTTTTAGAAAATAAATTAAGAAAATTCATGCATTAGAGCAATAGTTCCTAACCCGTACAGGTTTGCCAGGTTTGCGGACCACTGGTGGTCCACGCGTGGGCTCTAAGTGGTCCATAGAGCTTTGTTCAACTCCAAAGATGTTTTATTTTTATTTTTTCAAAAACGGGCATTGCTTTACTTGAGATGTATTCTTTTTTAACCGACTGAAAAGCGCGCCAACAAAAACCGGCAAAGTACGCCAAAAGAAGAGAGGTTATCAATTTGACTGCTATGTGTTTTTATGTATGTTCGCGCAAGATTTTTGTTATAACAATTAAGCGTTATTTATTAAACCGGATCCGTGACTTGGAAAAATGTGAGCACCAACTTAAATTTCTTGGTGAATAATAGCAGGGGGCGCAGCCCTCTGCTAAATTAAAAACTAAAAATGAAAAATAAAATAATCTTTTTAAAAAAAGAAAACAGACTTTAAGAAAAATGTTCTAAAAAATAATTTTTAATTTTGCGAACAAGTTGAAAAATTTGAATTATTTTCTATCAATTTAATATTTATTACAACTATTTGAAGTTTTACAAAGTGGCGAATTTACAAAAAATAAACCTGACTGTTGGTGCCGATTTCAAAAAGTTGTAATAAGTATAAAATTGAAATGAAATAATTAATTTTTTTTTACTTGCTCGTAAAATTAAAAAAATATTTTTTACTTCTTAGCGCATATTTCTTAAAGTCAGTTTTACTTTTTTAAAAAGATTATTTTATTAAAACTAAAAACATCCAAATTGAAAATCAAAATTTACGCGCCATAAAAAGAACACAAAATTGTATTCTCGTTTTAACTTGTTCATGTTCTTGCTTTGATTGTTATGACAATTCACCAGAAATAAGGATATTGTTAAATTGATAAGATATTACGTTAAAAATCTAGGCTTTTTTAATGACTGAATTTATTTACAAAATAAGTACATTTTGAAAAACGAGATATATTAAGCATCAAAATTCTATTTAGAACCAAAGTATTTTGTGAACGTTATTAGAAGGTGATGGTCCTAGACTAGCCGAATTTTCGAATTAATAGTCCGTGGCCATCTAAACTTGGGAACCGCACTCCTTTGTAGGGTTAATTGTGAATTTTCTTTTTTTTCGGGAATAATGTATTAAAAATGATGTATTTTTAATTTAATTCTCTCAATTTTTGTGGAAAAACTGTGACATAATTATAAATATTCTTAACTGTAATTTTTTTTTAAATTTATATATATATATAGGTTATGTTAAGAACTTTAAAATCGAATTAATACGTTCTAAGGTTGTGACGAGTTTAATTTTTCTTCGTATTGTAATCAACAGTGTGAGTGTGGTTAATTAATTGCTGAATATTTCTATGGAGCCTTCTAGTTTCAAAACCAGATAGATCCGTTTTAATAAATTTTACAAACACGATTGTAAGCCACGTACTTTTGTATCTAAACTCGACTTCGAATGCATTTTTAGACTAGATTCAGACACTTTTAGTTAGTTGAAAGGTGATGGAGTGCATTGAAAAGTTGTAAAAAAAATATTTAAAAAAAAAAAAAAAAAAAAAAAAAAACGTTTTTGTGAAAAGAATGTGGATTTATCTGGTTTTGCAACTATAGAGGGCTCAATTGAATGATACAAGTTGTTATAAAGGTTAATTAGATCTAACGAGAACATTGCATTACTTTGCTTCATAAATTAACCCTTTTAAATTCCAGAAGAAAAAGAAATCTTATATAGTAATTCATAATTGCTATTTTATCTGACGTTGTCGCCGTTTATATCGATTTACCTATTTAAAAAAAAAAAAAAAAAATCGAAAAAAATAATTAAAATTTTCGAATGTATTTTTTGGGAAATTTGAAATACAAACGTAGATGAGCCTGACATTTTGCACGAAGCAAATTCGTTAATTTAACACATTTAGTGTTTAATAAAATACCTTTTATTAAAAAAAAATAGCTTTTCAAGGTATAAGATATTTTTTTTTTAATCCATTCACTGTAAAAAAAAAAGTACTTAAAAATGAGTACCTGATTATTTTCGTTTGTCTTTAAGTACAATTGCATCGCAAATGAGCAACGGCGTACTCAAATTTAAGCAACAGTACTTTCACAAAAATGAGCAGTGTGATTTAATATTGCTAATCTCAGCTTCTGTTCAAGCCATCTTAACAAAGCGACCTGACACACTTAAAATAGTTGTTCAAAAGATGGTTTTCCACATTATTGGATGTCGATTGCTTAAATTTAATGGATAAGGCATTGGACTGCGGTGCCTGGGGATCTGGCTTCGAGTCTCGATAAGTAATTGTTGATATTTATTGAATGTGATTTATGAAGGCAGCCTATATGTAGGCTGCTGTTTGCACACAGACTGTAATCTGCTCTTTTTATTCTTTGTGCTTATATTTGAGTACATGCCTTTTTCAAAATTGAAACTTATATATTCGGAGCCATGATGAGCATCGAATGTACTCAAAAATGAGTGCATTTGACTTATTTTTGATTACATATTTTTAAAACTGTATGAATGGTTTTCAAAACTAACTGGCTCAAATAATAACCGGTTTTAAATATTTAAAATCGGTAATATTATAATCGGTAATAAAGTCTTATTAACATTGGAGGTCGAGAACTGAATGGCGTTTGGTTCTAGTCCTTCAATGTTAATAAGATAGTCTCTAAGTGCTTCTGTTGAAGAATTTCAGATTGGAGAATATCTCTATAAACAGTGGCGGTCCACAGTGGAGTATTTGATCCAAAAAGCTACCCAAAAATCAAAAATATAAACTTTTCGAAAAATATTTTAATTGTGTATTTATAATTGCTGAATAATGTTACGATAATGGGCTGTTGATTAAAATTGCATCTCAATAAAATTCTGGTCGTGGCACCAATCGAAAGTTGATATTTGTTAAAAATCGTATTTCTACATGTTGTATAAGATATTGTTTGCAATGTGATGTCTGACTCGGTTTATCGTTAGTTTAATATAAAATTTAATTTAAACACTATGCAGAAGAAATTACAGAACATGTATTTTAGTTTAGTATATATTAAATTTAATTAAAAAAATTATTTTACATTCATAAAGTACCTTTAAAAAACTTATTACTTATTCAGTGTTCACTCTAGGCGTTTTTTGAAGGGCGGTCCGCCCTGCCTGCCCTTTTTTCATCTCGATAGCGCCCTCATGCCCCTTTTTCAAAAATATCGCCCTCTTTTGAAAAAAATTCCGCCCCTATTGTCCTTTTTAGTCAAGCACAAGCATCCTTGCTTTCCTATCTGTCTTTAAAAAAGGCATCAATTAATTTTTTTTTGTGTGTAAATTGGAATTAAGTGAATTATGATAGTAGAAAACAAACTTCATTTTAACTAAACGTGTTGTGGAATCGCGATGATTCCGCGGTAATTTCGAGCATGGGGTATTGCACGAATCCTATTGGTTGCCTGTAAGATGGTTTGGGGCAAGATTACAAGATGAGACATTGTATTACCAAATTTTGAATTTTAGTAGCCTTTTCATCTGTTTTGTAAGGGGCCTAATTCGGGCTACTTACCGATTTAATTTTTAGCGAGAACATTAATTTTAAAATGTCAAATTTTGAATTTCAAGTAGCATTTCTACAAAGTGACATCAATTTTGTACTGTTCTTTCCTTCGAGATAAGCCCCTAGCCGTCACCAATAGCCCAATGCAAAAAATTTGAATTTTTTATTGTTTGGTCACAGGTTCAATGTATCAACGGGGGGCCACGCCCACCCCAATTTTTTTTAAAAATGCCCTTTTAAAAACAAGAAGTGCCTTTCCAAAAATGGGTGCCCTTTTTCTGCTAACAGCGCCCTGCCCCTTTTTATTTCTAGAGTGAACACTGCTTATTAAAAATAATAGTCTTTATCTTTATGTTATTCCTAAAGTTGTTCCCTTACCAAAATCTCCCACCTTCCGTTTCCATTTTTTAACACGAATGTTCATATAAATTTGCTTAAAAAAAGCTTAATATACAGGAAAGACACCGGGATGCAACGCAAGACCAAGTACTCATAGTACTTTTGTATCAGCCGTTCTCAACTTGTAGTACGTGTACCCCAGGGGGTACGTGGCGGTCCGGTTGGGGGTACGTACAAATAATGTTAGTAATGGCTTAAAACACCCAAAATAAAATTATAAATACATGTAAATCTAAAATAAAAATCTATAAATGTCATCAATTTGAGTCTGATTAATGTACCAGTTAAACTAAGAACATCGCTGCCTCACAAGAATAAACTTTTTTTTTTTGCGTAAAGGGATGGGTGAGAAGGAATATGAGAGAAGGGGCTATACTCAGAGACTGATTTACGGGAGGGCATTCAGGGCACTTGCCCAGGGCCCCCATTTTAAAGGGGCCCCCAAAAATGATTTAATGCTAAATATATGTAAAAAAGTTAAAACTAATTACTAACGAATTTTTTAAAAATCAATGAAATTTATTTTTATTTTTTAAAAATTTGTTTTAAAAAAATCAATCGTTAATTGTTTTGCAAAACTTATATTATTTTACCCAATTAAATCAATTTCACTTTTCAGCACGTTTATGATGTATATGTCACCTTTTGCATCGCGTTTTTCAAAGATATGCGCTTTGGATCACTAGTAATATTAAATTAATGACCAAGGTCCAAGACCATAAACAAGCTGTGTTTACTAATCGCACGTAGATTTGTCGTTTACGGATACTTTTTTCTTATACCAAATTTCCTAATATTGTAATCATTAGGGATTTGCTAGCTATAAAATGGGTAGAACATACAAATCTGGCTTAACTAAAAAAAAAGCTAAAAAGAAAGAAAGAACAGAACTAAAAACGTATGAAAAAACTCTGTTGCAGTATTGATCATTAACGTTAATTCAAATTCTCGGAAGAAGAAAATTAGTAGTTTTTAAAAAAATATTTATATTTGCATTAAAGCTGACTGATTACGTCATTTGGTATTGTATGCTTGTGCATAAATTTAGCAGTTTTATTTTGAAATACGTCGAGGGGCCCCTAATGTTCTTTTGCCCTGGGCCCCTAAGCTTGTAAGTCGGTCCCTGGCTATACTCATAAAGGAAAAGTTTTATCAAGGGGTAGGTGAAGAAAAAAGATCGAGAACTCACTGCTCTAAATAATAGATAATAATAGATTCTAAATAGTTGGATCTTTATACAAACATATAAGGTACTGTACGTACAGAAAACAGATAAACATATATAGCATTTTTATGAATAATCCCATGCAATACTGCATTTTCTAAGTATACAAGGTATCTGTTTCTTTAGAGTGCAGTATGGACAATATTTTTTAATTCTTTTTTAAACTGGACCTGATTAAAAAAAATCTATATTGTAGCGCATATGCACAATATCACTGATAAGGGTCCCTCTCGTTAAAAATAGTTCCGAAGAATGAAAAATCCCGCATACACAGTTAATTTGTCTTTAAAAAAAAATTACAATGTTTTTGGAAAAATTGTTGAAAAGTTATGCAAAATTGTAGTAATAATACCAAATTTTTCAAAACATAGGCCGCTTTTCTACAATTTAGGTGTAATGAAAGACTAAAATAAAGTTGGGATCCGGTTAAATCTAGGCCTAATGTGCCTAATGGTAAATCTGGCCCTGGTGACGAGACTACGAGATTCTGAAAATAAGGAGTTTTGCTGCTTTGCCTAAAAATTTATTTTATATTAAATCACATTGTTATGTACACTGTTAAAAATAAATAATCAAAAATAAGTAAAATTTACTAATTTTTGATTACACATTCGGTACTTGTCATAAGTTTCATTATTGAAAGAGACATGTACTAAAAAATGAATACAATAAATAAAAATGAATAAAAAGAGCAATAGCCTGCCTACATGGGCTGAATTTCATAAATCACTTTCAATATATTTCGGCAATTACAACCAAGAATCAAATCTTTATCCTCAGGCATCGCAGTCCAGTTCCTTATCCATTGTGATACCAGGGCGACATGAAGAAGTTATAAACAGGAGAAATGTTAAATAGGTGTGCCAAAAAAATGGGAAGTAAGATAATTGAATTGTATTAACTCAGTTTCCATTTAAGCAATCGACAGCAAATAATGTGGAAAACTATCTTCTGAAGAACTATTTTAAGTTTGTCAGATAGCTTTGTTAAGATGGCTTGAACAGAAGCTGAAATTTGCAATATTAAACCATTTATCTAGTTTTGAAACTAGATTGTCTGAGTGTAGTCTAATAATGCATACAAAATCATAGCTTGAGATTCAAAAGTACGTGGCTGGCAACCGGTTTTGGCGTCTCGAGTAAAATTTATGAAAATGGATTTATCTAGTTTTGAAACTAGACGGTTAACTTGAAGTAAAGGCAGAAACACAAATGAAAGGGCAAGTGGACGATGGGGTTAACTTTGAAAAAAAAAATCTAATTTTGATGTAGATATAAGCTTTAAGTGCATATGCGTCTTCCATCAAAATGGTATGGCTTGGCATGATTTATTTAGGCAGATACAGAGCAGTAAACAGTATATGGTTTACTTATAATGGTTCGATTTTATCAAACGAACCTAAATGATTTTTGTCAGTTAGCAGCTTCTTCCATATGCCCTTTCAATTGTATTATTTTGAAATAGTTAAGAAATTCAAATAAGTTAAACACAATTAATTAGTTTACTACTAAAATAAATTCAATATGTAACTTCTAAATTATAGGTATTTAATACTTGAATTGAATTTAGTTATATAAGGTAGTATAATAAGTAGTAAGTACACCTCGTATATAAGTAGTAAGTACACCGCGGACAATCGCTTTGCTTACTTGAAACTCATCTAAAGGTTGGGGGATCAATTGTCTAAATAATAAGCTTGTCATAAAGCATGCAATATTTTTACTATTCATGAATTTTGTTGAAAAAAGAAAAGGGTGATGACGTCATAAGCAATGACGTCATCCAGTGCCGTTACACAAAAAATATTTTGGGGGGTTTGAAACAAGAAATTTCCCAACTTAACGATACGAAATTCCCAACTCAACAGTGCTGAAAATTCCCAGTTCCAATTTATCGACATTTTTTATCTTTTTTTTATATATATTTTAGGTAATATTAAACAGTTCTCTCACAAGCATTGATTTATTGCGTCCATATTACAATGCAGTGTTCGTTCTGAGGTCTAATTTAAATGTAAACTTAAAAGTTGGGCAATTTCTAATCTTCCCTAGCTATCATTTGTTAATAATATTAATTTTCTTTAAGCATAGATTTTCCCAACTTATGGTTTTTAGAAGTTGAAACTCCCAACTTTCAGGGTTTCCAGATTATTAGGGGGGGGGGGGGAATCTAAATCCCCCCCGGTGCGACGGGCCTGACAACATCATTGCACTTTTTCAAAATGCAACATTGTTATATAACCCGTAAACTTTTAGATCTAAACCCATGACTATTTAGACTGGATTCAGACATTTTCAATGCGAAAAATAGGTATTCAAAAATAAGTAAAATGTACTTATTTTGGATTACATTCGCTTATCATAGCTCCGAATACATAAGTTTCATTTTTGAAAAAGATACTTACTCAAAAATTAGTAAAAATGAATAAAAAGAGCATTAGCTTGCTTACATCGGCTGCCTTCATAAAACACTTTTAATAAATATCGACAATTTCAGCTTAGACTTACCTGGAACCGAACCCAGGTCTGCAGCACCGCTGTTCCACAGTCTTATCCATTAAACTATCAGGGCGACGAAAAGAAGTTGTAAACAGAAGAAATTTTAAAAAGGTGTGCCAAAAAAATGGGAATTGTCGAGATAATTGAATTGTAATAACTCAGTTTTCTTTTAAGCAATCGACATCAAATCATGTGGAAAACCATCTTCTGAATGAATATTTTATGCTTGTCTGGTCGCTTTGTTAAGAGGGCTTGACCTAATACTTTCTAAAAGTTCATGTATTATAAATTTTGAATAAAAGATACCATATTTTCTATTGTAGGCTATATTTTCGTTATTTTCACCTCCACTCTTTTCAAAGTTAATGACTTAATATGTTTGTATCTAACCACTACACTGGTAAAAATAGGTATTCAAAACTAAGTAAAGTGTACTCATTTTTGAATACATTCTATGCTTAATCATGGCTCCGAATAAGTTTCAATTTTGAAAAATAAACCTGTACTTAAAAATGAGTACAATGGGTAAAAATGAATAAAAAACATAGACTGAATTCATAAATCCATTTCAATAAATATCAACAATTACAACCAAGACTTACTTGAATCCACATCTGCAGAAATCGCTATCCACAAACTTATCCGTTATTCTACCAGGGCGACGTGAAGAAGTTATAAACATAAATTATGTTAAAAATGTGTTTCAAAAGAATGGGAAGTAAGATAATTGAGTTTTAATAACTCCGTTTCCATTTAAGCATCAATTAATGTGGAAAACCATCTTCTGAACAACTATTTTAAGTTTTGCAGGTCGCTTTGTTAAGATGGCTTCAACAGAAGATGATATTAGCAATATTAAACCCGACTACTCATTTTTGCGAATAAAGTATTCGATTACTTAAATATGAGTACGTCATCGCTCATTTACTATGCAATTGTATTCAAAGAAAAACAAATATGTCCATGTACTCATTTTTAACCAATTTTTTTTTTCACATTGTTGAGTCAATACCTCTTAGCAATGTGATGGACTGCATTCAGAACATGTAAAATATATATTAAAAAATATATATTTTTTGGTCGAAAAACGGTCCGTTTTTTTTCTGGTTTTAATGCTAAAAGGGTTATATGATATATTGTATGGCTGCACTTTATTCCCGTGAAAATTGGATGCAATCATACCGGGATGGTCACAAATTGTTGGTAAATGGGTATTGTTTGGCTGTATCAAATAGCTGTATTGGAATAATAAAACACTATTTATGCACAACTACTTCGTTTATATTTTAAACAAGTATCTTAGCTTTAGTAGCAACAAACAAAATAGTTAAAGTATAGCAAAGAGAATGGTTTATTATGTGTAGTTAAACAGCTAAACAAATGATTTGTGACCAACCCTGTAAAACCAAGGCCCGATCGAGGCCCATTTAAGACATTAAAGAAAGGTAAGCCCGCTTTAAATGGGGGCCCCATTGCTCTCAAATAGACCCTGGAACATCACATCTAACTTTTACGTGCACTAAAATCCTTGCCACTGAATGGCATTAAAATTAAACACATTATAAATAATATAACAAAATATTAATCAGTAATGAGTATTCCTAATATTCTGAAAGTTTTGATTTTTTTTTTCGTATATATTCGAAGAAATTTAACACAAGTGGCAATTTTTTTTTCATAAAAGTTTGTAGTATAATTTTTTAAAGGTAAATTTAGTAGCAAACTATGCCAGGGGTTCTAAATATTTATGTAATGTGTGTGATTTGGGGACCATTCAAAAATTTAAAGGCAGGGTTTCACGGACTTCTTCGGCCTGTGTATGGAACTGTTCCTTGTATTCAAAGACATTGTGATCAATGTTGCATCAGTCCCAAGCTTGACAAATTTGAAATAAGTTATTCTGGTGTTCTATTTAAGTTTCTTTATAAACTATTCAGGAACATAAATGTGATCTGGAATATCTGTAAATTTTTTCAATTGCGAAAACACTAAAAAAAATACATACTCAAATGTACCGGAAGTTTCGTGAAATATAATCGAATTAAATTTTTTCTCTCTTGAAAATAGATTTTTTTTAGTTACAAATTGCCTATAACGCAATGGGTTGGAACAAAACAAAAAAAATATTTCGTCAGTTCGTAAAGTTTGTCAAAAACATGTTTGCGTTTTTGAAAAAACTTTAGTCAAATTCGAATAACATGTTTTAGCAATCAAGCATTTATTTTGAATGTTGAAAGTTTAAAAGGGAAGTATTACTCCTAAATAGTATTAAATAAACTTTTTAGAAGTGTCAAATATTTTTTGTTCTCCCTTATGTATTGGTCCATTTTTGACAATCACGAGGTTCAATAAATATCGACAATTACAACCAACTTACCGAGAATCGAACCCAGATCTGCCAGCACCGCTGTCATAGTCTTGTCCATTAAACTAAAAGGGCGACGTGAGGAAGTTATAAACAGAAGTAACGTTAAAAAGGTGTGCCAAAAGAATAGAAAGTAAGATAATTGAGTTGTAATGACTCAATTTCCATTTAAGCAATCGACATCAAATGATGTGAAAAACCATCTTCTGAACAACTATTTTAAGTTTGTCAGGTCGCTCTGTTAAGATAGCTTGAACAGAAGTAGAGATTACCAATGTTAAATCCCACTGCTCATTTTTGCGAAAGTACGATTACTTAAATTTGACTACGTCATCGCTCATTTTCGATGCAATTGTACTCAAAGAAAAACATGTACGTCCGGGTACTCATTTTTAAGCACTTTTTTTTTACAGTGTGGTATCAATTTAAAAGTGTTCTTTCCTCCTGAACAAACACATGGTATATGTGCCTTACAAATAATAAATTAGTGCTGCAAATTTTTTTTTAAAAATTCCCTTAGTTTTCTACTAAGCTCGAAAAAATTTCTTCTCATTTAATCTAAAATTATTATAACGCTTAATTTAGCAATCCATAGATGAAAATAGTAAACTTGCTTCTACGAAACCACATGGTAAACTTAAAAGCGGCCATTTTATGCAAGTTTGTCTTCTTAAGTTACTTAAAGTTAAATCTGCAATTTTATCTAGTAATAATAATTTTTTTACTTAAATGTCTTCAAAATCGGCCCGGGTACTGCTGCCATTGGCTGAAACGACACTATTCATATTTCAAAGCCCCATAACTCTAGGGGCAATCAACCTGGAGATCAATGACCTACCATCGTGTAGAGGAAGTTAGAGTGCGTCGACCATGTCGGCCAGTAATTCTCTCCCCTACCCCTTTTCTGATTTTTGTATTGCATAAATGAAATGAATCAAATTTTGAGCATAATCTGAAATGCTTAACCGCTGTAACTTCAGTTCTAATCAACGAGTTGTGCTTAAATGAAAGAAAACGTCGAGTTCTACAATTACATTTAATTAATTGACAGTTTAAACTATTTATGGGAAGATCGTGTGGAGTGGAAAGTGGTGATGGGTCGAAGATTTCACTATGAAGCCAAAATTTCACGCTAAAGTTAAATTTCAACAGAGGAAACTGAAACAGGTTGAAAGAGCCGTTCAAGACGAACAAAAGGATATCAAAAAGTCTAAACTTATGATAAGTGCAGAACGATCTAGCTTACTGAAAAGAAGCTTACCAAAAATGAACAAATGCTTCAAGAGCCGGATCTTATGGGTATAGTGAGGATTGTGCCTAACTATTTTTTTTTTTTTAAATCCCAGGTTAGTTAGTCGTTTAAAACGTAGACTGGGACACAGTGGATCACCTGTTTTAATTAACTAATTTATTGTATTTAAAGCTCCACTGTCACGTGCGGGATATTTGGACAGGCAATTTTAAGATAAGTATTGTTAAGCCGAAATCACGTATCGCAACTTATGAGCTTGCGTAAATTTTTTATACACTGTAAAAAAAAGGTACTTAAAAATGATTATCTGAACCTACTCGTATTTCTTTGAGTACAATTGCATAGTACATGAGCGATGACGTACTCAAATTTAAGTAATCGTACTTTCTCAAAAATGAGCAGTGTGATTTAATATTGCTCATCTCAGCTTCTGTTCAAGCCATCTTAACAAAGTGACCTGACACACTTGAAATAGTTGTCCAGAAGATGGTTTTCCACATTTTTTGATGACGATTGCTTCAATGGAAACTGAGTTATTACAACTCAATTATATTACTTCCCATTCTTTTGGTACACCTTTGGAACATTTGTTCTGTTTAAAATTGCTTCTCGTCGTCCTGGTAGTACAACGGATAAGGCACTGGACAGCGGTGCCTGAGGATATGAGTTTTAAATCTAAGTCCTAAGCCTTGATTGTAAATTTATAAATTCAGCCTATGTAGGCAAGCAAATGCTCTTTTTATCCATTTTTACTCATTATACTTATTTTTGAGTACATGTCTTTTCAAAATTGAAACTTATGTATTCGGACCTATTATAAGCATCAAATGTATTCAAAAATGAGAACATTCTATTTATTTTTGAATATCTATTTTTAACAGTACAAAGGATTCACGAGCCGAACTTGATGCGTATAGTGAGGAGTGTCTAACCATATTTTTAATCCCAGGTTAATTATTTAAACCGTACACTGGGACACACTGGATCCCCTGTTTAAATTTATTTATTAACTTCAAATCTTCATGGTCACGTGCAGGATATTTGGACAAGTAACTTTAAGATAAATATTGTTATGCCGAAATTTTATATAACATCTTATGAGCTTGCGTAAATTTTTTATTACGCAAACTGTTTGCGTTAAAGATATTTTATGCATAATTATATAACTTTGGTTCCATTATTTTTAATAAAAATTATTTTATATCTGTGCATGGTGCATGTGGGACATGCAAATTCAACCACTTGTAAACAGCTGTACGGATCAAATGATATTTTAGCTCTTTTAATTAAATAATTAACTGAATTAAAATGATGGTTAAAGAGAGAAAGGTCAAAACTAAGAGTAATATTAATAGTATTTGAAAATAGTGATGTTTAAATAATTTAAACTATTAAAATGTGTTCAGTTACTTGCAAGACATTATCGTCATATGCGTGACATTTTTAAGCATGAATGCATGAATGTATTATTTGACTTTTAGAAAATTGGAAATATATAATTCTGCTGCACATTTAATAATGTAGGAATGTTTGTTAAGTGATCTTAACTTATAAGTGATGTTTAAATAATTAAAACAATTAGAATGTGGTGTACTGTCACGTGCAGGACATTATCGTCATATGCGCGACTTTTTCAAGCATGAAGGTAGGGTTATTAGTAATGCTAAAAAGGTGGTGCCAAAAGAATGGGAAGGAAGGTAATTGAATTGTAATGACGCATTTTCTATTTAAGCAATCGACATCATATGATGTGGAAAACCATCTTATGAACAAATATTTTAAGTTTGTCAGGTCGCTTTGTTAAGATGGCTTGAACAGAAGTTGAGATTATCAATATTAAATCACACTGCTCATTTAAGCCTTGATTGTAATTGTTGATATTTATTGAAAATAATGTATGAAGGCAACCTATGTGGGCAAGCAACTGTTCTTTTTATTCATTTTTACTTATTGTACTTATTTTTGAGTGCATATCTTTAAAAATATAAACTTATGTATTCGGAGCTATGATAAGCATCGAATGTACTCAAAAATTAGTAAATTTTCTTATTTTTCAATATTTATTTTTAACAGTGTGCGTGTACAAATTATTCACGAACTTAACCTTATGCGTATAGTGAGGATAGTGCCTAACCATATTTTTAATCCCGGGTTAATTGTTTAATCCGTACACTGGGACACAGTGGATCACCTGTTTTAATTAATTAATTTATTATTTTACTTATTACTACTCAATTTTCTTACTTCCCATCTTTTGTTTCACCTTTTCAACATTTCTCCTATTCATAAAATCTTTAATTCCCCCTGGTAGTTTAATGGATAAGGCATTTAGGTGCGGTGCCTGAGGATCTGGGTTCAAGTCTTGATTGTAATAGTTGATATTTATTGAAAGAAGTTTTGGGAGACGGCTTATGTAGGCAAGCATCTGCTCAACTCAATTTTCTTACTTCCCATCTTTTGTTTCACCTTTTCAACATTTCTCCTATTCATAAAATCTTTAATTCCCCCTGGTAGTTTAATGGATAAGGCATTTAGGTGCGGTGCCTGAGGATCTGGGTTCAAGTCTTGTTTGTAATTGTTGATATTTATTGAAAGAAGTTTTTGGAGACGGCTTATGTAGGCAAGCATCTGCTCAACTCATTTTTTCTTACTTCCCATTCTTTTGGTTCACCTTTTTAACATTTCTTCTATTCATAAAATCTTTAATTCCCCCTGGTAGTTTAATGGATAAGGCATTTAGGTGCGGTGCCTGAGGATCTGGGTTCAAGTCTTGATTGTAATTGTTGATATTTATTGAAAGAAGTTTTTGGAGACGGCTTATGTAGGCAAGCATCTGCTCAACTCATTTTTCTTACTTCCCATTCTTTTGGTTCACCTTTTTAACATTTCTTCTATTCATAAAATCTTTAATTCCCCCTGGTAGTTTAATGGATAAGGCATTTAGGTGCGGTGCCTGAGGATCTGGGTTCAAGTCTTGATTGTAATTGTTGATATTTATTGAAAGAAGTTTTTGGAGACGGTTTATGTAGGCAAGCATCTGCTCAACTCATTTTTTCTTACTTCCCATTCTTTTGGTTCACCTTTTTAACATTTCTTCTATTCATAAAATCTTTAATTCCCCCTGGTAGTTTAATGGATAAAGCATTTAGGTGCGGTGCCTGAGGATCTGGGTTCAAGTCTTGATTGTAATTGTTGATATTTATTGAAAGAAGTTTTTGGAGACGGCTTATGTAGGCAAGCATCTGCTCAACTCATTTTTTCTTACTTCCCATTCTTTTGGTTCACCTTTTTAACATTTCTTCTATTCATAAAATCTTTAATTCCCCCTGGTAGTTTAATGGATAAGGCATTTAGGTGCGGTGCCTGAGGATCTGGGTTCAAGTCTTGATTGTAATTGTTGATATTTATTCTAAGAAGTTTTTGGAGACAACTTATGTAGGCAAGCATCTGCTCAACTCATTTTTTCTTACTTCCCATTCTTTTGGTTCACCTTTTTAACATTTCTTCTATTCATAAAATCTTTAATTCCCCCTGGTAGTTTAATGGATAAGGCATTTAGGTGCGGTGCTGAGGATCTGGGTTCAAGTCTTGATTGTAATTGTTGATATTTATTGAAAGAAGTTTTTGGAGACGGTTTATGTAGGCAAGCATCTGCTCAACTCATTTTTCTTACTTCCCATTCTTTTGGTTCACCTTTTTAACATTTCTTCTATTCATAAAATCTTCAATTCCCCCTGGTAGTTTAATGGATAAGGCATTTAGGTGCGGTGCCTGAGGATCTGGGTTCAAGTCTTGATTGTAATTGTTGATATTTATTGAAAGAAGTTTTTGGAGACGGTTTATGTAGGCAAGCATCTGCTCAACTCATTTTTCTTACTTCCCATTCTTTTGGTTCACCTTTTTAACATTTCTTCTATTCATAAAATCTTCAATTCCCCCTGGTAGTTTAATGGATAAGGCATTTAGGTGCGGTGCCTGAGGATCTGGGTTCAAGTCTTGATTGTAATTGTTGATATTTATTGAAAGAAGTTTTTGGAGACGGTTTATGTAGGCAAGCATCTGCTCAACTCATTTTTCTTACTTCCCATTCTTTTGGTTCACCTTTTTAACATTTCTTCTATTCATAAAATCTTTAATTCCCCCTGGTAGTTTAATGGATAAGGCATTTAGGTGCGGTGCCTGAGGATCTGGGTTCAAGTCTTGATTGTAATTGTTGATATTTATTGAAAGAAGTTTTTGGAGACGGTTTATGTAGGCAAGCATCTGCTCAACTCAATTTTCTTACTTCCCATCTTTTGTTTCACCTTTTCAACATTTCTCCTATTCATAAAATCTTTAATTCCCCCTGGTAGTTTAATGGATAAGGCATTTAGGTGCGGTGCCTGAGGATCTGGGTTCAAGTCTTGATTGTAATTGTTGATATTTATTGAAAGAAGTTTTTGGAGACGGCTTATGTAGGCAAGCATCTGCTCAACTCATTTTTTCTTACTTACCATTCTTTTGGTTCACCTTTTTAACATTTCTTCTATTCATAAAATCTTTAATTCCCCCTGGTAGTTTAATGGATAAGGCATTTAGGTGCGGTGCCTGAGGATCTGGGTTCAAGTCTTGATTGTAATTGTTGATATTTATTGAAAGAAGTTTTTGGAGACGGCTTATGTAGGCAAGCATCTGCTCAACTCATTTTTCTTACTTCCCATTCTTTTGGTTCACCTTTTTAACATTTCTTCTATTCATAAAATCTTTAATTCCCCCTGGTAGTTTAATGGATAAGGCATTTAGGTGCGGTGCCTGAGGATCTGGGTTCAAGTCTTGATTGTAATTGTTGATATTTATTGAAAGAAGTTTTTGGAGACGGTTTATGTAGGCAAGCATCTGCTCAACTCATTTTTTCTTACTTCCCATTCTTTTGGTTCACCTTTTTAACATTTCTTCTATTCATAAAATCTTTAATTCCCCCTGGTAGTTTAATGGATAAGGCATTTAGGTGCGGTGCCTGAGGATCTGGGTTCAAGTCTTGATTGTAATTGTTGATATTTATTGAAAGAAGTTTTTGGAGACGGTTTATGTAGGCAAGCATCTGCTCAACTCATTTTTTCTTACTTCCCATTCTTTTGGTTCACCTTTTTAACATTTCTTCTATTCATAAAATCTTTAATTCCCCCTGGTAGTTTAATGGATAAGGCATTTAGGTGCGGTACCTGAGGATCTGGGTTCAAGTCTTGATTGTAATTGTTGATATTTATTGAAAGAAGTTTTTGGAGACGGCTTATGTAGGCAAGCATCTGCTCAACTCATTTTTTCTTACTTCCCATTCTTTTGGTTCACCTTTTTAACATTTCTTCTATTCATAAAATCTTTAATTCCCCCTGGTAGTTTAATGGATAAGGCATTTAGGTGCGGTGCCTGAGGATCTGGGTTCAAGTCTTGATTGTAATTGTTGATATTTATTGAAAGAAGTTTTTGGAGACGGCTTATGTAGGCAAGCATCTGCTCAACTCATTTTTTCTTACTTCCCATTCTTTTGGTTCACCTTTTTAACATTTCTTCTATTCATAAAATCTTTAATTCCCCCTGGTAGTTTAATGGATAAGGCATTTAGGTGCGGTGCTGAGGATCTGGGTTCAAGTCTTGATTGTAATTGTTGATATTTATTGAAAGAAGTTTTTGGAGACGGTTTATGTAGGCAAGCATCTGCTCAACTCATTTTTCTTACTTCCCATTCTTTTGGTTCACCTTTTTAACATTTCTTCTATTCATAAAATCTTCAATTCCCCCTGGTAGTTTAATGGATAAGGCATTTAGGTGCGGTGCCTGAGGATCTGGGTTCAAGTCTTGATTGTAATTGTTGATATTTATTGAAAGAAGTTTTTGGAGACGGTTTATGTAGGCAAGCATCTGCTCAACTCATTTTTCTTACTTCCCATTCTTTTGGTTCACCTTTTTAACATTTCTTCTATTCATAAAATCTTCAATTCCCCCTGGTAGTTTAATGGATAAGGCATTTAGGTGCGGTGCCTGAGGATCTGGGTTCAAGTCTTGATTGTAATTGTTGATATTTATTGAAAGAAGTTTTTGGAGACGGTTTATGTATGCAAGCATCTGCTCAACTCATTTTTCTTACTTCCCATTCTTTTGGTTCACCTTTTTAACATTTCTTCTATTCATAAAATCTTTAATTCCCCCTGGTAGTTTAATGGATAAGGCATTTAGGTGCGGTGCCTGAGGATCTGGGTTCAAGTCTTGATTGTAATTGTTGATATTTATTGAAAGAAGTTTTTGGAGACGGTTTATGTAGGCAAGCATCTGCTCAACTCAATTTTCTTACTTCCCATCTTTTGGTTCACCTTTTTAACATTTCTTCTATTCATAAAATCTTTAATTCCACCTGGTAGTTTAATGGATAAGGCATTTAGGTGCGGTGCCTGAGGATCTGGGTTCAAGTCTTGATTGTAATTGTTGATATTTATTGAAAGAAGTTTTTGGAGACGGTTTATGTAGGCAAGCATCTGCTCAACTCATTTTTTCTTACTTACCATTCTTTTGGTTCACCTTTTTAACATTTCTTCTATTCATAAAATCTTTAATTCCCCCTGGTAGTTTAATGGATAAGGCATTTAGGTGCGGTGCCTGAGGATCTGGGTTCAAGTCTTGATTGTAATTGTTGATATTTATTGAAAGAAGTTTTTGGAGACGGTTTATGTAGGCAAGCATCTGCTCAACTCATTTTTTCTTACTTCCCATTCTTTTGGTTCACCTTTTTAACATTTCTTCTATTCATAAAATCTTTAATTCCCCCTGGTAGTTTAATGGATAAGGCATTTAGGTGCGGTACCTGAGGATCTGGGTTCAAGTCTTGATTGTAATTGTTGATATTTATTGAAAGAAGTTTTTGGAGACGGCTTATGTAGGCAAGCATCTGCTCAACTCATTTTTCTTACTTCCCATTCTTTTGGTTCACCTTTTTAACATTTCTTCTATTCATAAAATCTTCAATTCCCCCTGGTAGTTTAATGGATAAGGCATTTAGGTGCGGTGCCTGAGGATCTGGGTTCAAGTCTTGATTGTAATTGTTGATATTTATTGAAAGAAGTTTTTGGAGACGGTTTATGTAGGCAAGCATCTGCTCAACTCATTTTTCTTACTTCCCATTCTTTTGGTTCACCTTTTTAACATTTCTTCTATTCATAAAATTTTCAATTCCCCCTGGTAGTTTAATGGATAAGGCATTTAGGTGCGGTGCCTGAGGATCTGGGTTCAAGTCTTGATTGTAATTGTTGATATTTATTGAAAGAAGTTTTTGGAGACGGTTTATGTATGCAAGCATCTGCTCAACTCATTTTTCTTACTTCCCATTCTTTTGGTTCACCTTTTTAACATTTCTTCTATTCATAAAATCTTTAATTCCCCCTGGTAGTTTAATGGATAAGGCATTTAGGTGCGGTGCCTGAGGATCTGGGTTCAAGTCTTGATTGTAATTGTTGATATTTATTGAAAGAAGTTTTTGGAGACGGTTTATGTAGGCAAGCATCTGCTCAACTCATTTTTCTTACTTCCCATTCTTTTGGTTCACCTTTTTAACATTTCTTCTATTCATAAAATCTTCAATTCCCCCTGGTAGTTTAATGGATAAGGCATTTAGGTGCGGTGCCTGAGGATCTGGGTTCAAGTCTTGATTGTAATTGTTGATATTTATTGAAAGAAGTTTTTGGAGACGGTTTATGTATGCAAGCATCTGCTCAACTCATTTTTCTTACTTCCCATTCTTTTGGTTCACCTTTTTAACATTTCTTCTATTCATAAAATCTTTAATTCCCCCTGGTAGTTTAATGGATAAGGCATTTAGGTGCGGTGCCTGAGGATCTGGGTTCAAGTCTTGATTGTAATTGTTGATATTTATTGAAAGAAGTTTTTGGAGACGGTTTATGTAGGCAAGCATCTGCTCAACTCAATTTTCTTACTTCCCATCTTTTGGTTCACCTTTTTAACATTTCTTCTATTCATAAAATCTTTAATTCCCCCTGGTAGTTTAATGGATAAGGCATTTAGGTGCGGTGCCTGAGGATCTGGGTTCAAGTCTTGATTGTAATTGTTGATATTTATTGAAAGAAGTTTTTGGAGACGGTTTATGTAGGCAAGCATCTGCTCAACTCATTTTTTCTTACTTACCATTCTTTTGGTTCACCTTTTTAACATTTCTTCTATTCATAAAATCTTTAATTCCCCCTGGTAGTTTAATGGATAAGGCATTTAGGTGCGGTGCCTGAGGATCTGGGTTCAAGTCTTGATTGTAATTGTTGATATTTATTGAAAGAAGTTTTTGGAGACGGTTTATGTAGGCAAGCATCTGCTCAACTCATTTTTTCTTACTTCCCATTCTTTTGGTTCACCTTTTTAACATTTCTTCTATTCATAAAATCTTTAATTCCCCCTGGTAGTTTAATGGATAAGGCATTTAGGTGCGGTACCTGAGGATCTGGGTTCAAGTCTTGATTGTAATTGTTGATATTTATTGAAAGAAGTTTTTGGAGACGGCTTATGTAGGCAAGCATCTGCTCAACTCATTTTTCTTACTTCCCATTCTTTTGGTTCACCTTTTTAACATTTCTTCTATTCATAAAATCTTCAATTCCCCCTGGTAGTTTAATGGATAAGGCATTTAGGTGCGGTGCCTGAGGATCTGGGTTCAAGTCTTGATTGTAATTGTTGATATTTATTGAAAGAAGTTTTTGGAGACGGTTTATGTAGGCAAGCATCTGCTCAACTCATTTTTCTTACTTCCCATTCTTTTGGTTCACCTTTTTAACATTTCTTCTATTCATAAAATCTTCAATTCCCCCTGGTAGTTTAATGGATAAGGCATTTAGGTGCGGTGCCTGAGGATCTGGGTTCAAGTCTTGATTGTAATTGTTGATATTTATTGAAAGAAGTTTTTGGAGACGGTTTATGTATGCAAGCATCTGCTCAACTCATTTTTCTTACTTCCCATTCTTTTGGTTCACCTTTTTAACATTTCTTCTATTCATAAAATCTTTAATTCCCCCTGGTAGTTTAATGGATAAGGCATTTAGGTGCGGTGCCTGAGGATCTGGGTTCAAGTCTTGATTGTAATTGTTGATATTTATTGAAAGAAGTTTTTGGAGACGGTTTATGTAGGCAAGCATCTGCCCAACTCATTTTTCTTACTTCCCATTCTTTTGGTTCACCTTTTTAACATTTCTTCTATCCATAGCATCTTTAATTCCCCCTGGTAGTTTAATGGATAAGGCATTGGGCTGTGGGGCCTGAGGATCTGGGTTAGATTCCCGGAAGTCTTGATTGTAATTGTTGATATTTATTGAAAGAAGTTTTTGAAGATAGCTTATGTAGGGAAGCATATGCTCTTTTTATTTGTATTTACTAATTTTTTAGTAGATGTCTTTTTCAAAATTGAAACTTCTGTATCGGAGTCATGATAAGCATCGAATGTACTCAAAAATGAGTACATTTTACTTATTTGTCAGTACTTAATTTTTAACGGTGTATATATTTATTGCTGTTCTTTCCTTATGTTAGGGAGCCCCCAAATTCAAAATGTTCTTTGGACCCCGCAGGATGATAGTCGGGCCCTGCCACCATGTTTATTTTTCAGGAAATGACTTTCAAGTTTTGAGTTTCCCATACATGGACATATGAGTCTGTTTGCGTTAAAATGTCTGTTATTGGTTTAGTGTCTTGGTAGGACCATAAGGTCTATTTTTATTGAGATAAAGCTCGTTCAGCTGTATCAAAAACTAAAACCAGATTTTTTTTTTATGTGATCTGTTTTTATTCCCAATCCTTCATATGTTTTTATTCCCAATCCTTCATATGTTTTTATTCCCAATCCTTCATATGTTTTTATTCCCAATCCTTCATATGTTTTTATTCCCAATCCTTCATATGTTTTTATTCCCAATCCTTCATATGTTTTTATTCCCAATCCTTCATATGTTTTTATTCTCAATCCTTCATATGTTTTTATTCCCAATCCTTCATATAATTTTATTCCCAATCCTTCATATGTTTTTATTCCCAATCCTTCATATGATCTTAATAAGGGTCTTATTATAATTTATTTGTCAGTTATACTTCAATCTGGGGTACAATCAGGGCCTGATTACTGAATAGGGCCGTGAAGCACATGTGTGTACTTAATATTTTTGAGGGGCCCCCAAATTGCATATTTTATATGCAATTAACACCCCTATAACATAATTTACTTTAAAAAAAATTTAATTACAAAATTTAATAAAAAAAGTTGCTACTTGTGTTAAAATAAAAACAAACAGAATATTAGGAATACTTATTACTTATTAATGTATTTTGTTACATTATTTATATTACGAATCGTTTTAATGTCCTTCAAGGGCAAGGATTTTAGCGCATGTAAATCTTCGATTTAATGTTACGAGCAGTGCCGTTACACAAAAAGGATATTTTGCGAGGGTTGCAACAAGAAATTTCCCAACTTAACGATTCGAAATTCTCAACTCAATTATTCGAAATTCCCAACTCAACAGTGCTGACAATTCCCAGTCCCAACTTATCGACATTTTTCATCTTTTTATATATATATTTTAGGTAATATTAAACAGTTCTCTCGCAAGCATTGATTTGTTGCACTCATATTCCAATGCAGTGTTCGTTCTGAGGTCTAATTGAAATGTAATTTTACTAGTTGGGCGATTTCTAATATTCCCTTGCTTTCATTTGCTAATAATATTAATTTTTTTCAGGCATACATTTTCCCAACTCGGGGTTTTAGAAGTTGAAATTTCTAACTTTCAGGGTTTCCAGATTTTTTTTGGGGGGAGGGGGGGACTCCCAAACCTCCCCCGGTGGGACGGGCCTGGTTACAAGGTCTATTTAAGAGCAATGGCGCCCCCATTTTAAGGCGGGCTTCCCTTTCGTCAATGTCTTAATCGGGCACTGATGGGTACAATGGACCTATGTTCAAGCAATGGACTAAACTGCTTCCCAAAGCTCATAGATGACACTTTCAAAGATGAGTTTTTATTGAAATTAAACTTCTTTAGCTTGGTTAGTGAATCTGAACGATCTTGAACCAGAAATCACACATGACGTGAAAACATGAAATGTTAGTAGGAGTCTGAATCTCATTAAATCCTTCACCTCGAACAAAAAAAAAAGAATTATAACCCTGGACTGGCCCATCGCAGCGGGAGGGGGGGGGGGGGGGGGCAACCACCCCAATAATTTAAAAACCATAAAAGTTGTGAATTTCAAGTTTTAAAACTCCCCGAGTTGGGAAAATATATGCCTGAAGAAAATTAATATTATTAGCAAATGAAAGCTAGGGAAGATTAGAAATTCCCCAACTAGTAAGGTTACATTTCAATTAGACCTCAGAAGGAACACAGCATTGGTGTATGCGTGCAACGAATCAATGCTTGTGAGAGAACTGTTTAATATTACCTAATACAAAAAAGATGAAAAATGCCGATATGTTGGAACTGGGAATTTTCAATACTCTTGAGTTGGGATTTTCGAATCGTTAAGTTGGGAAATTTCTTGTTTCAACCCTACCAAAAAAAATTTGTGTGACGGCACTGCCGATGGAAAACTTGAGATGGATCGACCTACAAGAATGCTTAGTTTTCGAAATAAATAGTTAGTTTTATTAACTACATGTGTTTGTATTAATTGAAAGCCTCTCAATTTTATTTTTTCATTTCGACATGAAAAACTGTTTTAATTTTTTTCATTGAGGTATCATATTAAATCGTATGTCCGTATCACACTACATTCGTATGTTCAAACTAACCGACATCTATTAATTAGTTACTCGAACCCATGTATATTTTTGACAAACATCACGAACCGACGAAATATTCTGTTGTTTTGTGCCTACCAATTGCGTTAGAGACAATATTCGTAACTCAAGAAATTGCTATTTTCAAGAGAGAAAAAAAAATTCGAATATTTTTCACGAAACTTCCGATAAATTTGAGTGTGAATCCTTTTTAGTTTCCGCAATTGAAAGAATTTACCGGTAGTCAAGATCTCATTTATGATCCTTAATAATTTATGAAGAAACTTAAAATAGAACCAGAATAACTTATTTCAAATTTGTCAAGCTTGGGACTGATGCAACTGATCCCAATGTCTTTGTATACAGGAAACAGTTCTACAAAAGGCCTGACTTCCGAAGGGCCAGGCTTACACTTTCAAGCCCAGGCTTACACTTTACATTTTTGAAGGTTTACCAAAAATTACCTACGTTCATTCATATGTAATTTTTGGGAACGTGCATCATTTGTATCATACTATAGGTCAATTTTGTATGTCAAAATACTTTGTGAAAATTAATAAATAAGTATAAGTACCATGTAGAAATCAGTTAAATGTTTTTGTTACAAATACATAAATTTATTTTTGTTCTAATTTTAAATTTCTCACCCAGAAAAATATAAATGGTGTATTTAATCATTTTAAATTTTGCCTCAAAGTGCTTTGGGTATTGAATTTTCTTAATCAGTCCTTGGTTCTGATGAAGATTATAAAAGCAATAGCATAAAAGTTTAATGTGATATTTTATCACTTTTTTTGCACTCTAAATTTTAACCTGCAATACACATATTCATACAAAGGGCATATGTGTTTTGCTTCAAATTACGCTTTTAGTAAATTTATGAATTATTGATTGAGGTAAAAAAAAAATTAATTCACACTGTAAAAATATTTTACTTAAAAATGTGTATACCTGAACCTACTTATTTTTCTTTCAGTACAATTACATTGTAAATGAGCGATGATGTACTCAAATTTAAGTAACCGTACTTACTCAAAAATTAGTCGTGTGATTTAATATTGTTAATATCAGCTTCTATTCAAGCCATCTTAAAAATGCGATCTGACAAACTTAAAATAATAGTTGTTCAGAAGATGGTTTTCTACATTCTTTTATGCCGATTGCTTAAATGGACTGAGTTATTACAACTAAATTATTTTACTTCCCATTCTTTTGGCGCACCTATTTAACATTTCTTTGTTTATAACTTCTTCACTTCGCCTTGGTAGTACAACAGATAAGGCATTGGGTTGCGATCGCTGAGGACTTGTGTTAGTGATTTATGAGGCAGCCTATATGTAGGCTAACATTTGCTGTTTTTATTCATATTTACCCATTGCACTTATTTTTGAGTATATGTCTTTTTTCAAAATTGAAACTTATGTATTCGGAGGTATGATATGCATCGAATATACACAAAAACATTACAATAACAACAACAACAACAAATAAGTACTGCATTTTACTTATTTTTGGGACCTATTTTTAACGGTGTAATTTAATTATAATTATCTCTAACTCACAGTCCTGCTTAAAAATCTGAATTTATTGCCATTTTTTATTAAGAACTTAATTTTTCATTAACTCCTAAATATTTAGTTGTTTTACAAAATTTTATTTAAAAAAATATTCAGAATTTTAGCTGTTTCAACAGAAGTTATAATCGAAGCACATATGAGAACTTCTCTTTTTTCTTCTTATTTTTATGAGGAGAGGTAATGGCTTTTCTTTCTTTTTTTTTATTTGTATTTTAGGGTGTATTTGCATAATTATTGAGCGAAAATTAACAGGAAATGATTTTTTATACCAAATTTTTAATTAATGCATATTTTCTTACAAAGAGATTATAATAATTAATCTACAGCTCTCCCCCCTCCCCCCAATAATCATAACCAACTCTATCGAGATTCCGATATTCTTCTAATATTAATCATACCAATACCATGTAAGTGTACGAAATGTCTTTATGTGCACCCCTGATCTAGTATAGATGTTTCTGCGCACCTTAATTGTTCGCTTCATTATAACGTGCAATTACTCCGAGCTTCCGAACTTGTGATTGATCAAAAAATAGTTCAGGAGTTCTAAGGAGTCAACGTCCTTATGAGGGATTCTACGAGAATATATCAATACGCACCCCATTGTCGTGCGAGCAGGGGGGGGGGGGGGGGGGGGAGGGGGGCTTATCTGCAGTATGTGTGTCAGCACAAAATGTGTTTTCCACCCAAGCCCCCTTGCTCATTTGAATATTTCGAAATTAAGTTTCCAGCGAATAGGACGGCGTCTTTCATGCTGGGGGTACAGTTACGAGGGGGAGGGAAAACCCCTTCAATTTCATCGCTCTGTTGTTTAAAAAGGGGGTGTGGGAGGAAGGAGGGGGGGGGGGGGGGAAGGGGGCTGGCGCATAATACAACTCAAAAGAATAGAAAAGTCCGCTATTCCATAAGCCCCTCCGCCCCTGACGGAATTCCATCCCCCTAAAGCCCGAAAAGATAGTCTACACCTCGGGCGAACTCCACGTGTTGTAGATGTGTGGGCGGAACCTCGTATTTGTGGGCGGTGTCGCATTCCCCGCCTACTTTTCGCAGCGACCAATACGCGTGGGAGGTGGGGGCGGTGGCTCCCCCGAACATCCGCCCACCTCCGCTCTTCTGTTACTTTCTCCATCTGGCCTCCCTCTTTCGTCTTTTAGGAAGTCTGTTCCTTTTTCTCATCATCTGAGTTCCTCTTCTCGCCCCCCCCCCCTCCCCTCCTTTCCGTTTCTATAGTGAGGTATTTATTCACAATTCCCATCCTTTATTGTACTCTCTTACTCCCTTCTTTTTATTTATTTCCTGAAGAAGAGCCCCGCTATCGAAATATTGCTGTTTCTCGGGCTCTTGTTGGAAGTATTATCGACAGTGGCTCTTGCCTTTAAACGGTAGACGTAGAGGAAGGGTATTATGAAGCACGTCTTGTGTTTGCTGCCACGGTCTTTGATCAAAGGGAAATATAAATACAAAGATATTTTTAAATTTTAATTTCAATTGCTAAATATGGAAGTAAACAACGAAGACTTATTTTTCATTACATATCGATCGGTTTATACTATTAAAATTAAGAACAGCGTCTCTATACCTATTGATTAGATAATCTTACACACACAATACTTTTTAAATTTATTGATATGCAGAAAGAAAAATTTGATTGGAAAGCACCTAAACCTTTAAATTTTTACAAAAGGTCGATACTAATTAAAAATATATCAACTAATTTTGTAAACAGTTTGTTAGCTATAGCTACAGGGACATTCTTTTCAATCAGGTATTATAAAATATCACAGGGGAATTTTCTTTTAAAAAAGCAAAAAGACTGAAGAATATATTTTTTTAGCGATATATTTTTTAAAATCTATATTATAAATATGAAAAAACAGATTTCAAGATTGTTTCTTCTCTATCTCCTTCACCTAAACACATTCAACATTTAAAGGAGAAAAATCGTCTGGAAAAGGAAAAGTTTTGACACATCTGCCCCCCCCCCTAAAACACACAAATAAATAAAAAAGCAAACTTGTGATGGCTATAATTATAAAGTATAAAGCGATAGTATAAAGTATTTAAATGAGATTCACGCACACAAGCATAAAATCTAATATGTAAATAATTTATTCATAATTATTTTTTTCTGGAGAAATTAAAAAATCATATTAAGGGAAAAAAGTGATCACAGTTCAACAGATAAATGTGAGAAAAATAATTAATAATTTACATTAAAATGTCTGAAATATACTAAACTATTGACAAAAATTCACAAATGTCCTGACTTAAAAAACTATGTTCAAGAAGTAACTCAAATCGTTTTAAACAACTAATTCTAAATCACTCAAATACACATAAAAATTCAGAATAAGAATCACAATAAACATTTGTTTGTGTTAATTTCTACCGTATTATGTACATTTTAAAAGTTTTGTTTTTTGTAATATGGCTGTTTTTTACTTAAGGCTTAGAAATTAAAATATACATTTCTCAAGTATATGGTCAATACGCTTTTAGAAAACATTTTACATATATTTAGAAAACATCTACACTTTTAAAAATGTCAGTTCAACGTTGCACCCTATCTTGGTGCTCTGCAGCCACTTACACCATATTATGGTGCAATCTAGGTTGAAACAAAAATCCTTGATCAAGAATAGCGCAGCTTTTACTAAAAAAAATGGTGCGATCTCATAAAACTGTAACCGAAAACTTCAATTAATATACAAACTAGGGAATCCCCTCAATCCTCTTGCATTAGGGGCCCGGTGGCCTCGTGAATAAAGGCGTTCAGCTGATAATCAGAGGATTGCTAGTTCGATCCCGTGCGGTGGAATTTTACTAAAAATGTAATGATCTTGCGATCGGAGGGTTGCCAGCTTCGCCACAAAAATACTAGAAAATCGTCCAGAACATCCAACAAATTATACCGGCGTTTCAACATAATATGGGGTAACGAAAACGGATTTTTGGAGCAACGTTTCACCACTAAATGGTATCCGTGGTAGCATCATAAAATGGTGAAACTAAGCACTAAATAATGGTTGCATCTAAATGGGCACCAAATTTTGGTGCAAGGTCGTACTAAATTCTTAACAGTGTAGCTTATAAGCTATAATAAGCTTCAATATACAATTCTAAAACTTAATTTTTTTTCCAATACTTAAACTCGGATTTTTTCAACACAAGAGATTACAGTATTTCATTCAAATATCTTTACTATATACTCGGTACTTACTATCTTTACTATACTATACTCGGGGACAACCTAAGTTGAACCTGAAGTATGAAGCTATGATATGTATAAATATTCAATTGCTTTCTGCTCAACTTAGGTTGTCCCTGAGTATAGTTGTATGGTGTAAATTTTTCACCACAAACAATCTTCCTATGTTTCTAAAATCCAAGAACAAGTAATATTTTTTAAGGTAACGAATTAATAAATAAAATAAAACGATTTCCACGTTCTAATACCTCACAGGTTTAGTTACGTCATATCACAACACAGAACTCTTCCTCTTTGCCTACCATTTCTTTATCATTTTCTTTCTTTATTCCCCCCCCCCCCCCTTCCCCTATTAAATTAGTTTAAAGTGATCCTTGCCGGCATGTTGACCTAGGAGGAGAAAGTGCCACGAAGTGAATTCAATGACTTTCCTCCAGCGATCTTTTTTGGCACCGATCCAGAACTTTTTCTTCTTTTCTTTTGCCTTCCCCCCTCTCCCTCCCTCCCGTCTCCCCCCATCAGTTATTCCATATTCCGAAAAATAGGACTTCGAATTTCTTGAGATGTTTACTTTTTTTTGTTGTTGTATATTTTGCGGATTAGTTTAAATAGTTTTATATAGTCATGTCATTGATTTAGTTCTTAAAAGCAATAAAATTGAAAATATATGTTTATGTTATTGCAGAAAAATAATAACGTATTATATAAACAATCAAAAACGTTGCGATTATTCTTCTGCGTTTTTTATATTGTCTGTAATAAACTAGCCAGATATTTTTTCTTGTCCGATATAATTTAATTTAATTGTACAAAATAAAGTATTTTTTTGCAGTAATATTTTCGAATACTATTGGAATTGCATTATTTTTATTACTTTCAATTAAATTATTATACCATATAAATTGATATAAACAAATATATTATTTAGTAATATTAATTATGAGATTTCGTAGTTAATTGCTACAAAATATTTCTCTTGTGATTTTTCACTGAAAAAAAAGGTACTTAAAAATGAGTACCTGAACATACTCGTTTTTCTTTGATTATAATTGCGTCGTAAATGAGCGATGACGTACTCAAATTTAAATAATCATAATTTCTCAAAAAAGAGCATTGTAATTTAATATTGGTAATCTGAGTTTCTGTTCAAGCCACCTTAACAAAGCGACCTGACAAACTGAATATAGGTGTTCAGAAGATGGTTTTCCACATCATTTGGTGTCGATTACTTAAATGAAAACTGAGTTATCACAACTCAATTATCTTACTTCCCATTCTTTTGGCACAACTTTTTAATATTTCTTCTGTTTATAACTTTTTCACGTCGCCCTAGTAGCTTAACGGATAAGGCTCTGGACAGCGGTGAACGGCGTTAAGTCTTAATTGTAATTGTTGATATTTATTGAAAATGATTTATGAAGGCAGCCTATGTATTAGGTAAGCAACTACTCTTTTTTATTCATTTTTACTCATTGCACTCATTTTTGAGTACCGGAGCTATGATAAGCATTCAATTTCTCCAAAAAGGAGTACATTTTACTTATTTTTGAATATCTATTTTTAACAGTGTTCATTTGTAAACTCTGTGGACGCAAAACTGAAGCATTTTAGTAAACTTGAGCCCAATATGAGGATTAATTGAATAATAATAATAATAATAATAATAACACCTCCCTGCTCCTTCTATAGAAATTTATAAGTTCCTACTGATTATTTGAGCCGTCTAGTTTGAAAACCAGGAAGATCTCTTTTGACAAATTTCTCAAGAGAAACAAAAATAAAACTATTTAATTGCATTATTTATGGACGAATTTTATATTTTTCTACCAATTGCTTTTAGATTTGCGTCGAATTTCTAGAAATGTTTACTTTTTTTAATGTTATTATATGTTGACTTTTTTGAGATATTACAGGTCTTAACCAAATTTTTGCCCTGTATAGGTATTGCTTTTAGAGATTTTTTTTCTTTCTTTTTTTGGTTCTATCTGGTTTAGCAATCAAAGCTATGGGTTGAGATTTATCTGGTTTTGCAACTGATTTCTTTACCTATCTGTTTTTGTAACCAACTGCTACTTTCAAACTGTAAAATGAATATTATCTAACTGCTTTGGAATGTTATTACTTCGCCTACTAATAGATCTGCAGGTAAATTAAAAACAAATGTCACAATATAAAATAAGGGTCATTAAAAATCCTTATTTTTTACCTTAATATTTAATTTACCTCCTTATTTAGGCCGATGCTCGTGGTTGGGTGCTTGTTAATGTAATTTTGGTTGCAGTTAAAGAGGTTGAACCAATAATCGGTGAAACCTTCGCTTTTTCTCGATAAAGGATTTTTGGTTCGACCTATGAGGTCTACACCATAATATGGTGTAGACATCAGCTTTGCACCAAGATATTGTTTATTGTTGAATTGAAATTTTTAACAGCGTACAATTAGTTCTTATAAAAAAAGATATAAGGTCATTAACCTATATAAAAAATCTTATTTTAGTTCGAAAAATACTTGGAATGTCATACTTCATGTACGTCGTATACACGGGATGTGAGACTTGAATAGAAACCAATCTAAAATATGTCTGACACAAAAAGTTTATTTTTTATTTTTACCATAATCGAATAATTTTAATCAATGTGTTTAGGAATCTTCACAAAATGTCTTAAAAATTAAAATTTTGTAAACATTTGGGCACTATTATTTCGCCTCCTCTCGCCTCACCTTCCTACTTATATGGATAATTATGATATGTTGTTATTTGACCGATTAGTTTTAACAAAAATAAATAGCTTAAAAGAAGCTGAAGCTATTTGATATTGTAAAAAAAAAAAACGATCTTATTAAAGTTTCTTCAAAAATTATTTAATTATTGGAATAGATCAGAATGAAGTCAACCAATTGATCGAACTGTAAAAAAAAAAAAACATTCGAAAATGATTCCGCGGGAAAGAATTCTAGAAGGAACTTTTTTGTTCGAAAGTTTCAATTCTATGAAAAAGTGGACGTGAGAACCATATCTTATAAAGAACTGTATATATTCCAAGAAAACTATCTTATTTAGAATTGTTTTTAGAATTTTTAAAGCCGCAATTATTTACACTCATGTATTAGCGAGAAATTATAATTTAATATAATTAAAATAAGTGTTGTTAATTATGCAGCTTTGTTTTTATGATTTGGTTTACACTGTTAAAAATAGGTATTCAAAAATAAGTAAAATGTACTCATATTTGATTACATTCGATGCTTATCATCGGCGCCAAAATTTAGGTATGCGTTTAGTAAATTGGCATCAAATTCAAAAAGTTGTAATAAGTATAAAATTGATGTTTAAATAATTCAGTTTTTCAACTTGTTCGTAAAATTAAAAATTATTATTTTCTTTTTAGCACATTTTTCTTAAAGTTGTTTTTCCATTTTTTAAAAATGATTTTTTTGTGGTAGCACACGTTTTGGTACTGCAATCCTCCTTTTAAAAAATTCGTGTACTCTTTTGGAGTTAACAGATTTGGAAACACAACTATTCCTTTATAGTGGTTACACATTGAATTAAACAAATTTTAAATATCTACTTCGAACACACACAAAACAAATTTGGAACGACCATTAACATTTTCAACTCATTTTGAATATGATACAGCCAGTTTATTTAACTAGAACCTTATTTTGCTCAATTGACATCCATATTTGGTTAGTAAAATTATACTTTTCTCAAGGTACTTAAAAATGAGTACATGAACATACTCGTTTTTTTAGTACAATTGTATCATAAACGAGCGATGACGTACTCAAATTTAAGTAACCGTACTATCGCAAAAAGGAACAGTGTGATTTGATAATTGCTAATTTCAGCTTCTGTTCAAGCCATCTTAACAAAGCGACCTGATACACTTAAAATAGTTGTCCAGAAGATGGTTTTCCACATTATTTAATGTCGATTGCTTAAATGGAAACTGAGAAATTACAACTTAATTATGTTACTTCTTATTCTTTTGGCACACCTATTTAACATTTCTTCTGTTTCGAACTTCTTCACGTACAACGGATAAGGCATTGGGCTGCAGTGCCTGAGGATCAGGATTCGATTCTTGATAAGTCTTGGTTGTAATTCTTGATATTTATTGAAAGTATTTTATGAATGCAGACTACATAGGTAAGCAATTGCTCTTTTTTCTCATTGTACTCATTTTTGAGTACAATGAGTAAATAGAGCAATTGCTTGCCGATATGTTGAGTCTTTTCAAAAATGAAGCTTATGTATTCGGAACTATGACATGAAAGGAATACACTAAAAAATGAGTACATTTTACTTATTTTTGAGTACTTATTTTTAACAGTGAAGTTTCGCTCCCCACAGTTTGATTGAATGTTTGTCATATTATGGATCAAATAAGTTAAATAAGTGAGAATCGTTTTTAAAAAAAACTATCCACTTTTAAATTCTGAATTATTTTTATAAAACTATTTACAAAAAGAACCCTTCAATAAATTTATCTAGAGTCGTTATTTTGGTTTCTCGTGAAGTTTAAAAGTCCCTTCTTCGTTAATCTCTGGAATGGACCTCAGTGCTTGCTACCAGAGTGAAGCACTAGGGATGTTTGTGGTCAGTATCAGATGATACCGGATGTGGGAGTGTTTGTAAGGGGGGAATTTATTGCTCCAGTCGCGGACAGCGGGGGGCTGACCGCTTATCTTCCCCTGACAGCGTGGGAAAGGGTGGAGGTCGCTGCGGGGTCGCGAGGAAAACCGAAATCCTAGAGAAATGCGACACCCACTAGGCATGTGAATGTATCGAGGTTTGAAAATCAGTAGAACCTCGATTTTCCGGCGTAATTCGGACTGGAGGTAGGTCGGTTAATCGAAAATTCCAGATAAGGGTGAACTGTCAATGAATAGAAAAATTAATAAAATAGTAATCGATGTTTTCTCAATGTTAAAAATAGGTACTCAAAAATGAGTAAAATGTACTCATATTTGAGTACATTCGTTGCTTAGCATAGCTCCTTTTACATAAGTTTCATTTTTGAAAAAGACATGCAATCAAAAATGAGTACAATAGGTAAAAATGAATAAAAAGAGCAGTTGTCTGCCTACATAGGCTGCCTTCATAAATCACTTTCAATAAATATTAACAATTACAACCAAGTTTCACCGGGAATCGAACCCAGATCTTCAGTCACCGCAGACCAGTGCCTTATCCGTTAAAATGAAAGGGCGACTAGAAGAAGTTATAAACAGAGAAAATGTTAAAAAGGTGTGACCAAAGAATGAGAAGTAAGATAAGTGAGTTGTAATAACTCAATTTCCATTTAAGCAATCGACCTAAAAAATTTGGAAACCATCTTCTGAACAACTATTTTAAGTTTGTCAGGCCGCTTTGTGAAGATGGCTTGAACAGAGCTGAGATTAGCAATATTAAATCACACTGCTCGAAAGAACGATTACCTAAATTAGAATACGTCATCGCTCAAATTTGTGATGCAATTGTACTCAAAGAAAAACGAGTTTGTTCAGGTACTCATTCTTAAGTACCTTTTTTTACAGTGGTTTAATTGATTTAACTTAAGTTGTGTTTAATTTAAACCCATGATCTCTCTTTCTGTCACTCCTGTTGCAATCCAAACCCTTGACATCCCCTTGTTTGATAAATTTGAACATTTTAATCAAATCTCCCCTAACCCTTCTCTTTTTCAGAGTATACATTTTCAAATTTCTTAATCTATCTCCATATTCCATGCCTGAAAAACCTTGGACCATTCTAGTAGCCCCGTGCTGAACTTTCCCTAACAAGTCAATGTTTTTTTAAAGATATGGTGACCCAAACTGTACAGCATACTCAAGATGAGTCCTTACCAAATCTCTATACAATGGCAAGATTATATCATTTGATTTTAATAAAACGCTTTTTCTGATGTGCCCCAACATACTATTAGCTTATTCTGCTAGCCACAGTTACATTGGTGACCCATTTTAAAATCCTCATTTACTAACATCCCCAGATCGGGGGTCACTATATCACTATTTTGGATTTTTGCCTAATGTAAAACATAGGCAGGCTTTTTAATTTTGATACCCATGTGCAAAACCTGACATGGTCGGTTAACAGAGAGTTCAGGATAAAAGAGGGACGGATAATCGAGGTTCTACCATCTCGATTTTGCTTAGAAATGAGGTCTTTTGTAAGGAATTGTTATCTAAATTATCCTCGGTTTTAGAAATATTCACTATACTCACTATTTAGAAATGGGCACCTATTTTCAAAACCAGATGGATCTATATTTTTCGCAAAATTGATTTTTAAAAGTATTTTTTACAAGTTCCCAATGCATTTAGATACATTACCTTACAAAGCGGTATTGCCCAAAAGGGTCGGAATCTAGTCTAAAAATGCATTCAAAGTATCAAAGTAATGGGTTTAGATCCAAAAGTACGTGGTTGTCCGTTTTTGGTGTTTCGCTCCTGTAAAAATTATGAAAATGGATTTATCTGATTTTGAAACTAGACGGATGAAATATAAGAGAACGTTTTGTTTAAATTTTATGAGTGAAAGCTCCGTTTTCGTTGCCCAATGCTGTTATTAATTTATTTTTAACACTAATGTTGAAGAAAGTTGTATTGCAATTCCAATGCCTTCTCTTTGCCCCTGTTACCAGTAGCATAGTATTAACAATAATATGGGGGGAAGGACTTAATTATATTCAGGGAAAACCTAAGTTGAACCTGAAGCAGAAGTTATGATATGTATAAATATTCAATTGCTTTAGGCTCAACTTAGGTTGTCCCCTAGTATAGTTCCATTTCCAAAATATTTACCAATTAAAAAAATAAATACTAATTAGCAGTAATGCTAATCATTAATTGGTTGTTAATTAAAAATTATTAATTAACAACCAATTTACAATTATTAGCAAAAATTTGGTGATTAACTAGTTCATAGCATAAATTTCTGAAGGAATTAGCAATTTTGCTATTATTTAAAATTCGAATTAACATAATTTTCATAAATTGCCTGAATTTTTTTTGAGTTTAATATCTTATTTGGGATGTCTGTTACTTACATAAGCTGCGTATTCCATAAAAAAAATTTATTTTATTAATTTTAAAATGCTCTAAATTTTTTTATATTTATCAACCAAACTATTACTTTTAACATAACAATGCTAATAGAAAGGAAAATAGAAACTGTTCTGAATATTTCAAAGATTATGTCCATGAAAACAAGCGAACACTCACTTATTTGTTGAACTTCTATACCTAGATAACTATACACTTATTGGTGAAGAATGTATAAATTACTTTTTTTTATTTATATAATGAAAAGTGTTTAAGTCATATAAAATCAACATTACTATAAATGTTATATGAATGTGTAATGTTATGTATGTATGTATTTTAATGTTATGTAATAATGCTTAACTATTGCTGAAGACTTTGTTTGCTTATGTAGAAAATCTTTAAATGAAATTTGGTGTTTTGTTTATAAAAAGTATTAAAATTCTTTTGGAATTGAGGTTCGAATTTCTAACTATTTTGCAATACCACTGTTAAACATAGGTAATCAAAAATAAGAAAAATGTACTCATTTTTATTACATTCGACGCTTATTATGGCTCAGAATACATTTCAATTTTGAAAAAAGACATGTACTCAAAAATAAGTACAATGAATAAAAAGAACAGATGCTAGGCTACATAAGCTGCTTCATAAAACACTTTTAATAAATATCGACAATTACAACCAAGACTTACTGAGAATCGAACCCAGATCCTAAGGAAACGCAGTCCACTGCCTTATCCGTTGTACTACCAGGGCGACGTGAAGAAGTTATAAACAGAAGATTTGTTAAAAAGGTGTGCCAAAAGAATGGGAATTAATATAATTGAGTTGTAATAACTCAGTTTCCATTGAAGCCATCGACATCAAATAATGTGTAAAACCATCTTCTGAACAAATATTTTAAGTTTGTCAGGTCGCTTTGTGAAGATGGCTAGAACAGAAGCTGAGATTAGCAATATTAAATCACACTGATCGTTTTTGAAAAAGTACGATAAATTACATTTGAGCACGTCATCGCTCATTGACGATGCAATTGTACTAAAAAATTAGAATATTTAAGTACTCATTTTTTCGTACCTTTTTTATTTACAGTGATTTGTTAACCAAGTGTCTAAATCACTTGTATGTTAAAAAAAAAATACTTCATTCATTGGGCTATTTTTTTTTATCGATTTGTTCTCTAAATGTAAAATACAGTAATTCGAATTTAAAATATTTGTTATTAAAAATTGTCTGTTCATTTAAAATACATATAACAAATATATAATCTGTCTATACTAATAACCATATGTTTAAAATATAAATTTAGTTTAATTTAAACAATGCTGAAGATGACATAATTAATATGCATTACATTTATACTTTTCTTTAATTTTCAGGTTGAAGAAATCTGATCTAATTCAGGTTGGCTGGGTTTCTACTAACTCGACAGGTAAATGACTTATTTGTATTGTTCTTTAATTTTGTATTGTAACATGAATAGAATTTCTATTTGGCACCTTTTCGTATTACAAATGAATTCACTAGAAAGTGATAGGATAAATTTGAAAATATCGCAAAATATTTTTATTTAATCCATGGTTAATCACGATGCCGTCTTTTAATTTCATAAGTTTAACATTGTATATTTTTAAGTTACCTGAAAGTTTAAGTTTCATTCCGTAAAAATATTCGTTAATTTAAAAACTTGTTCGAAAATTCATAACAAAATTTTCAATTCTTTTTTTATACGTTTCAAAACGAAATCATGTTTTCATATTCATTCCTATATTATTCTAGGGGCGTTTAAAAATTTGTGTAATCATACCTCCATTCATCAACTCAAAATTGACATTTAAAACAACCATATGCTGTCAACCCTTACATTGTTTTAAGAGAAGGCCACATTGTTCTTTTTTTGGTTGGATAGAAAGTATAAAAGAATGTTTGTATCACATCTGTTTACTGTCCCCTTTCCCATCATGTTCATTTTTTTATAACCCTAATTGATGTCATAAAAGATAAGTTTTTAGAGTTAAATATAAAAGTAAAGCTGGAAATGTATGTAATCTCCCTATATACAGAACCTAATTTACCGTTAGGCATGTTAAGCTCGAGCCTAGATGGATCGAAATTTAAATTATTTGCACGTAAATTATGTAAGTTGCTTATACTTCAAAAATTTCCAATTGTAATTGAAATTTTTCTGGACAATAATAATAACATTCTGTACAATAATAAGTCCATGCGAATAATAACATTATGTGCAATAATAACAACATTCTGTATAAAAATAATTCTGTATGAATAATAACATTCTGTAAAATAATAACAACATTCTGTATAAAAATAATAACATGATGTACAATAATAACAACATTCTGTACAATAATAATAACATGATGTATAATAACAATAACATGATGTACAATAATAATAACATTCTACACAATAATAATAACATTCTACACAATAATAATTCTGTACTATAATAATTCTGTACAATAATAATTCTGTACAATAATAATTCTGTACAATAATAATTCTGTACAATAATAATTATGTACAATAATAATTATGTACAATAATAATAACATTATGTACAATAATAATAACATTATGTACAATAATAATAACATGCTGTACAATAATAATAACATGATGTACAATAATAATAACGTTATGTACAATAATAATAACATTATGTGCTGTAATAATTCTGTATAATAATAATTCTATGCAAATAATAATTACATTCTGTGCAATAATAATAACATGCTGTACAATAATAATAACATTATGTACAATAATAATAACATTACGTACAATAATAATAACATTATGTACAATAATAATAACATTATGTACAATAATAATAACATTATGTACTGTAATAATTCTATACAAATAATAATAACATTCTGTACAATAACAATAACATGCTGTACAATAATAATAACATTCTGCTCAATAATAGTTCTGTACCATAATAATAACATTCTGCACAATAATAATTCTGTACAATAATAATACATTATGTAAAATAATAATTCTGTACAATAATAATAACATTTGTACAATAATAATAACATTTGTACAATAATAATAACATTTGTACAATAATACTTTTGCACAATAATAATAACAACATTTGTACAATAATAATAACATTTGTACAATAATACTTTTGCACAATAATAATAACATTATGTGCAATGATAATTCTGTACAATAATAATAACATTATGTGTAATGATAATTCTGTACAATAATCATAACATTCTGTACAATAATCATAATATTCTGTACAATAATCATAACATTCTGTACAATAATCATAACATTCTGTACAATAATAATAACATTATGTACAATAATAATAACATTATGTACAATAATAATAACATTATGTACTGTAATAATTCTATACAAATAATAATAACATTCTGTACAATAACAATAACATGCTGTACAATAATAATAACATTCTGCTCAATAATAGTTCTGTACCATAATAATAACATTCTGCACAATAATAATTCTGTACAATAATAATACATTATGTAAAATAATAATTCTGTACAATAATAATAACATTTGTACAATAATAATAACATTTGTACAATAATACTTTTGCACAATAATAATAACATTTGTACAATAATAATAACATTTGTACAATAATACTTTTGCACAATAATAATAACATTATGTGCAATGATAATTCTGTACAATAATAATAACATTATGTGTAATGATAATTCTGTACAATAATCATAACATTCTGTACAATAATCATAACATTCTGTACAATAATCATAACATTCTGTACAATAATCATAACATTCTGTACAATAATAATAACATTCTGTACAATAATAAAAGCATTCTATACAATAATAATAACATTCCGTACAATAATAATCTGTTCTCAAAAGCGTTTTAATTTAATTGTATTTTAGATGAATATTACATTTTAATTTTCGATGTTTTTAAATTTTCGCGACTTTTTTTTATCATAGTACTGACTGATTTGACTATAGTACTGAACATTTTAAATCAAGTCCAGCTTATATGTCCTCATACTAGGTCCTTATAGAATTTTTATTGCGAACTTTATGGTTGAAAAGATAAATTTACCTAATGATAAAAAATTTCCAGAACGTACATATTTATAAGAATACTTTTTATTCCTATCGACGCTTGTTGTTTTTAGTGCAATTAATTTTGTATTCATTTTAAAAAAAGTTCTTCCGAAAAAATGTAGAGTGTTTTTAATTTTTTATAGTTTATTTTTTATTACTATAGATGATTAATCGCATTCATTTTAAAAAGGATGTATAGCAACTGTATTCTGTAAGGTAGCTGTATTATTTTTTTAATATTTTATTTCTAATTTCTAAATAGTTTAAAAGTTTGAAGGTATAGGTATTAACAATAAGCTCACTACACACAAAATAAATATATTTAATTTAAATATTTTTTACTATTTGATTTTTTTACAGCAATTTTCTTTAATGTTTTCGTATTTAATCGCTGATTTTTTTCCGAGTGGATTCTGCAAAAATGCCCAAAGCAACTTTAGTAATGATCTTTTAATAAATAAAGTTAAGCTGTTATGTTAAATTTAAATTTAATTTGGTAATTTTAAACTTAGTTAACAGAGTAAGAGTGATACAGTCAAATTTTACTATAGTTTTCAAACACAATCGACGAAACCTTATTATTTTTGGGAGACTAGTAATCCATTTATTTTAGTTTGAAAAAAAAAATAGTGTAAAGGCGTATTTAAAATTATGAAAATTCATACATTGTGATAGTTTAATACTTATTTAAAATATTCAAATTTGATTGTGGTTTTATTAAATTGGTGTCACTGTTGGAAAAGTACTAGTTTTCTAAGAACCATATTATTTCAAGGTTTTGAAGGATTGGCCCCTTCAATATTTGAAAATAAAAATAACTATACATTGTAAAAAAAAAGTATTTAAATATGAGTGCATGAACCTACTTATATATTTTTTAGTACAATTGCTTTGTAAATGAGCGATGACGTACTGAAATTTAAGTAATCGTACTTTCTCAAAAATGAGCAGTGTGATTTAAGTAATTGCTAATCTCAGCTTCTGTTCAAGCCATCTTAACAAAACCACCAGACAAACTTAAAATAGTTGTTCAGCAGATGGTTTTACACATAATTTGATGTCGATTGCTTAAAAGGAAACTGAGTTATCACAACTCAATTATCTTACAGCCCATTCTTTTGGCAAACCCTTTTTAACATTTCTTCTGTTTATTATTTCTTCACGTCTCCCTGGTAGTACAACGGATAAGGCACTGGGCTGCGACGCATGAGGATCTGGGTTCGATTCCCGTTAAGTCTTGGTTGTAATGGTCGATATTTATTGAAAAGGATTTATAGACTATATAGGTTAGCATATGCTCTTTTTATTCATTGTGTTTATTTTTGAGTAAATGTCTTTTTCAAAATTGAAACTTATGTATGCGAAGCCATGAAAAGCATTGAATGAAATGAGTACATTTTACTTATTTTTGAATACCTATATTGAACAGTGCTATTTTGTCCCTACACCACTGTCCATTTAAGCCTAGTAGATTGTAAAACTTTAGTAGACTTTAGGATATAAATTGAACTATAGAAGTTCATATTAAATTAGGTAGGGTAGAGAGGGAGGGGGAGGGGGGGGGGTTGCTGAGAAGTAAGCTCGAATTAATTAATCCTGAAAAGGAATAACATGATTTTAGTACATAATAAAAGTAACAGTTGTTTTAACGGGCAAACACAATTTTATGATATTTTTTTTTAAATTTCGCAATTTTTTATCTTTTTTTACACACCAACGCATATGATAGTTTTTCCACTTTCTACCATCTACCTCCTCTTGACTCTCCAACATTGATAGTTTTCTGTTACAATTGAGGTTTTCCCTCCAGCAATCCTCAACGCACCTGGCCGCTCGAGCCAGCAGGTGTCCTCTAAAAACCTCGCTTGCCGGGACCTTCTGACACGGGACAGGGCCAACAGAAGAAGCCGCGGTGGCCTTGAGACGGGGGCTCCCTTTGAATTACCTGTTAGGCCCCCCCCCCCCCCCCTCTTTCCCTTTCACTATTTCGGCCTTTCTTCGACATGCACTCGCATACCTTTTCTAGTTCCAGACGACGACAAACTGGGTTTCCAGACGACTTTTCTTGTGGAATACTTTTGCTGGGGCCTGTCTTTTTAGGTGAAGATACGTTCTTTTGTTTTGGTTATGAGTTGATTCCTTTATTTATGTTTTGTTGGTTTATTTATTTTTTTATTTTACTATCGTCTGCGGATTGAAAGTAATAGTTTTTGCGTTCTTTTCCTTATAAAATTTTTATTTGCACAAACGATGAAAATATACCTTTAATTTTCCATTTTCAATCTTTTAGTTTATAATTAAAAATACAAACGTGCCATAAACATGCGATACTTTAGCAATAATTTAATTTGAAAATGTACTTATTTCCCTTGTAGTAAATATTTTCGTTAAAAAGAAAAGTTTAAAAAAAAAATGTTAAGCATTGGTAACCTCTTTCCTTTTATAAGCTATTCAAAATTAAATAACAATAATTGTTAAGATTTGAACCTCAGAAAGTTCCATGTTTTTTTTTCAATACTCACGATGAAAATTTGTTTATTGTGCAGATTTGAAAATTTAATTATTGTCAAAAAGAAATGATATCTTCTCTTTAGTAGAAATTCCGCCCATTTTCATATAGGCATTTTGGGATTTTGCTCAAAGCTTTTTCAAAAATGTAATTATAAAAAGCTTTTTTATATATTTTCCCTTGATTACTAAAATATTAGTTATAATTAAAATTAGGAAATTTTGATAAAAATTCAAACTCATTAACATGGTCAAAGTAGCTTTTCCATCGTGCCGGATATATATATGGAAGAATATCTTCATTTAAGTTCAGAAATCGTTTATAATAGGGCCGGAACTTTAAGAGATATATGGGAAGTATAAAATTATATATAGGTATGCAGAGTGAAATTATTTGGATTAAAAAAGATATGGCAGCTACCATATCGGTTCCGGAGCCACTGATTGTTCATTTTGCTTCGTGTTGCTATAACAGGGTGCCAACATAACCTGGAAAACCGGGAAATCAGGGAATTATCATGGAAGTTTTTTAATTCTGGAAATGTCAGGGAACTTTTCAAAATTTCCCGAAAAATCAAGGACATTTTTAAATTTGGATCTTTAAAACGGCAATTCTCGTCTATTATTGGTAGTTCAGTTATCAATATTTCTTTTTAGTTGTCAAAAAGAATTGCAAAAAAAAGTATGGCTGTGAAAAATTTTCAGTTTTATTTTTGTAAAAGTGTGAACCACTGCCGGAGTGAGAAGGCAAAGCATGTTAGACTTTGAATTGTAAACACCGTGTGCAGGGCTAATAAATATGGGATTTATTGAAAATTAAAAAAAAAAAAATGAAGATATACATTTAAATATATCTACAAAAGAAATCATTTGAAAAAAAAACTTTATTTGCATTATCTGCTTCCAGAGAACATGTTTCATTACTATTATACCTGTCGTATTTGTATAATTTTGTGTAGTATCCACAAATTATTATTTTAACTGACTATAAGTATTATAATTTTTCATTTATAATGCAATATATTGTATTATTGCAGCGTAGATACTTCGTTTCTATACAAAGCACGTATAGCAATATATCTAAATCTAATTGTCAAATCAAGGAAATTTTTGTGACAGCATCAGGGAACTTTTTTTTCCAGAATTTTATTGAGAATCTTTATATATAAAAAAAAAAATAACAACCAGCATTTCTCATTAAAACTGTTATATTTTTCATATATAAGTGCGGGATGTTAAACTATTTCCTTACTATTACTAAATCTTATTAATTTATTTCTCCCTTTTACGTTCCTTTACGTCATTAACATATTAATAAATTGCGATTTTATTCTGGGGAAAAAATTTAATAGCTTTTGCGATTTTATAATCGTTTTCTTACATTTTACTGCAGCACGTTGTGATATGAAATGCATAAGTTAGTTAGTTGCGTAATGGCATACAATTTATAGACGAATAAAAATTACTTATTTTCTGTTAAATTATCTTTTTCGTTATTTTATTTTGCAAAGCTTTTTTTTAAAAACTAAAATGAATTATTTTACATTTAACTTTTAAAACTAATTTGTAGTCGATTTTATCATTCATTGTTTTTATATCAGTTAACCTCACTATTGCTGCATCAAGTTTTGTTCTCCAGCCATAATGCGAAGGGTTTGTGTTTGTTAATAAAGGGTATGCCTTTGTTAATAAAGGGTATGTGTTTGTTATTAAAGGGTATGCCTTTGTTAATAAAGGGTATGTGTTTGTTATTAAAGGGTATGTGTTTGTTATTAAAGGGTATGTGTTTGTTATTAAAGGGTATGTCTGTGTTAATAAAGGGTATGTGTTTGTTATTAAAGCGTATGCCTGTTAATAAAGGGTATGTCTGTTAATAAAGGGTATGTGTTTGTTATTAAAGGGTATGTCTGTGTTAATATAGGGTATGTGTTTGTTATTAAAGGGTATGTGTTTGTTATTACAGGGTAGGTCTTTGTTAATAAAGGGTATGTGTTTGTTAACAAAGGGTATAACTATGTGTTTGTTTGATCATATATCAGAAACTAGGAATCCGATTTTGACGAAAGTAGTTTCTACTTGGAATAAATTTGCAAAGTTTTTTTTTAAATATATATTTTAATTCAAAGATGAGATAAAATTAGAAAATATTTCCTAAATATATTTTGACAATTGATGTAAAGTTTAAACTTATCTGACTTTACTCTCATAATTTTTTTATCCAAAATTTATGAAACTTTGTAACCTTAAAAGTAATTCAAAAGAAAGTTTTCTATTTTATTCCGCGTCAATATCTTAAAAATGAACCGAATTATTTATGATTTATGTAGGCATCCTATATAGGCTAACTTCTGCTCTTTTTATTATTCATTTTTACCCATTGTACTCATTTTTAAGTACATGTCTTTTTCAAAGTTAAAACTTATATTTTCGGAACTATGACAAGCTACCTATTTTTAACACTGTAGTAAATACTTACACAGATTAATTGTTTGAGTTTTTGCTCATATGAAACTAAAGTGTAGATTTGTATTCAACTTTTACTTGGAAATTTAATTTATTTTCTGAGGCTTAAGTAAGTTTTGTTTATTAAATTAAGAAGACCTTTATGATTCCACTTTAAAAAAAATGTTTTTTAAAATTCATATTTTACTGCCTGTTTGATTCTTAAGTATTTTCGAATTCATAAACTATTGTTTTCTTTTCAAATGAATGAAATAAAACTTTCCTTAACAAGTACTGCCCTTTATTTAGAGAAGAATACCTTCAGCTGCGTAATTTTTCTTTAAACTGATTATTTCAAGGCTCCCAATTTGATTAAACTACTGCAGTTTTTTTTTTTTCGCCTGTCATATATTTCAATTCAAAAGCGACTTGGGATTTTTTTACTTTGTTATTTTCTTTTGGTTAAACTTTTCTTTGCATTGTTCTGTTACTAAACAGTGGAAATTATAATAAGCTCTTCTTTTTTTTTAAGTGTTTATATTTCGAATAAAATATCTTTTCTAGAAGTAAAAAAAATTCCTTATTGTATTTGGGAACTTTAAATGAAATATTGATTTTTTTGAGCTTCACATTGAAAGAAATTAGCGACAAACTCCTAATTTTAATGCTAGTTAATTTCAGTTTAAATACTATGCCAAATTTGTAGGATAGTCACAAATTGTTGGGCGATAGTCACTGTTTGGTTGTATCACATTTAACTGTATTGGTATAATAAAACAATAATTTTGATCAACTACTTCACTTATATTTTCAACAACAAAGAATTGTTTTAAATATTATTTAAAGGAATGGTTTATTATGTGTAGAACCAGCGAAGTGATAGCCATTGCTCAACAATTTGTAACAACTCCATATGTGTTTTAATTTTTATTAAAAAAAATTTGTTTCAAAATAATATTGTAGTAATTTGATTGAAAACCCTGTAACTTTTACAAATGACTACGATATATATTATTATTGTATATTTTTTAATTCATTGTGCTATTTTGAAAGTCCTAACTAACTATGGTATTTTTACGGTATAGGACAAAATATTTACAAAAAATTGACTGCTTGAATTTAATAGGAATAAATGAAGTATTGATATATTATATTAGGTTTGAGTAGATGTTACTGTTTTATTAATTGTTACACTATAAAAAAAATGTGCTTGAAAATGAGTGCATTTTCCTTTAAGTGCAATTGCATCGTGAATGAGCGATGACGTACTTAAATTTAAGCCATCGTACTTTCGCAAAAATGGGCAGTGTTATTTAATATTGTTCATCTCGGTTTCTGCTCAAGCCATCTTAACAAAGCGACATGGGAACTTAAAATATTTGTTCAGAAGATGGTTTTCCAAATTAATTGATTTGGGTTGCTTAAATGGAAACTGGGTTATTACAACTCAATTATTTTACTTCCCATTCTTTTGGCACACCTTTTTTTTTAAAAAATTCTGTTTATAATTTCTTCAAGTCGTCCTGCCGACGTTAGTTTAACGGAGTACCTATTTTTAACAGTGTGTGCGACTGAATGTATGGGACTTTTCTGCAGTCATGAGAAAGAAGACCCCAACTCCAAAAAGCAAAGCTTTACAGGAAACAAGAAATACCAAATTTATCACCTGCATCAATGTTTTGAAACTTTCAAATGCTTTTATTGTCTAAAAGTAGATGTGTGCATGTTAATGGTGGTGAAAGTTATATATTTTCTGTTAACATGCAAGTTTACTATGTTTTTCCATCTGCAACTCATCGTGAAGTTAGGGCCTTTTTAGAATTTACTTATCATATAAACGGCCTTCTTCTATCAAAAGCCGCCCCGAACTGGATTTAGGGCCAATATAAATTTCCCTATAACTCACTATTATGTTTGAGTTATGGATTTTTAATGCCATAATATTGTGTTTTTTGTAAGGACAAATCGGATAAGCTAAAAAAATTCATTTGAAATATTTTGGAGTTAGGCCTTTTAATTTATGATGGTACACTGCAAAAATATTTACTTAAAAATGAGTACCTGAACCAACTCGTTTTTCTTTGAGTACAATTGCATCGTAAATGAGCGACGACGTACTCAAATTTAAGTGACCGTACTTTCTCGAAAACGAGCAGTGTGATTTAATAGTGCTTAATCTCAGCTTCTGTTCAAGACATCTTAACAAAGCGACCTGACACACTTTAAATATTTGCTTAGAAGATGGTTTTTCATATTATTTGAAGTCGATTGCTTAAATGGAAATTGAGTTATTACAACTCAGTTATCTTACTTTCATTCTTTTGGCACATGTTTTTAACATTACTTCTGTTCATATCTTCCTCTCGTTTCCTTGGTAACACACCGGACGGCGATGCCTGAGTATATGGGTTCGATTCCCTTTATGTTGTAATTGTTAAGTCTATGTTGTAATTGTTGATATTTATTGAAAGTGATTTATGAGGACAGCCTAAGTAGGCAAGCAACTGCTATTTTTATTAAGTTTTGCTGATTTTTGTGTACATGTCTTTTTTAAAAATGAAACTTATGTATCCGGAGCTATGATAAGCATCGAATGTACTCAGAAATGAGTACATTCTTACTTATTTATTTTTGAATACCTATTTTTAACAGTGCAGTATTATAGTCATATACTCAAACCTGTTTTTGTGCGACTTTTTTTTTGTGCGGTATATGAACATTTCAATCAAATTGGAACATAATTGATTATCTGGCTACCGAGACATATACAAGCGTCTAGTAAAACAACAGTCGTCGCCAAAACTGATCACTGACTACATGGTAACTGAAAAAAAGTCAACTCTAAACGAGTGCGAGGTAGTGTCTTTGAACCAAGTTCGCGCATTGTCAGACTACGAAGGATAATGGTTAATACGTTTTGAAAAGTTTGTATGTGTAAAATAAGTACATATATGTAAACAAAATATTTAAAAATGTTCGCATGTGTATTTTCTAAATCAGATTCCAAAAGGTTTGGCGAGATTCCAAGTAGAAGTAGCTGTCAAGTCTCTTGCCTTGATTTCGTTTAAAAAAGCAATTCCTAGTTATTTCGTAAGGTTTTAAGTTATTTTCTATTGAGACTTTTTTATGAGGTCCCTATCTACCGCATAAAAAAAAGTTTTTAATTGTGTTGCGAAAACTATTTTTTATAGCTACTTGTGAAGTTTTGTGCGAATTTTTTTATGCGTTTTTTTATGCGGTCCCTATCCACCGCACAAAAACATGTTTGAGTGTAATTATTATTATCCATTTGCACGAATCGATCAAGTTGTGTATGCGATAGCTCAAAAATAAACTGACACACCATCTATTTAAGCAAGTATCCCCTTTTTCTGACGCAGTCGAGTAAAAATTTCAAATAAGAGAAGAAATATAAACAAGAATCTTGTGTTTCACGTAGGTTTTTTCTTCTTAGATGTATTTAATTAATATACAGAAATCGGAGAGGTGGCAAGTTTTTTTTTACTCAAAAGTTATATTTAGTATATTAAGAAATGTGCCACTATTTCTAGTAGGGTGAATGGAGTTTTTAAAATTAAGAAACCGCGTTTTATGAAGAAAATAAAATTAACGTTGAATATATAGAATGTAATGTAACCGATATGCATGAGTATTTTTAAATCAATTACCTGAAAATCTATATACTGCTTCACAAAATAAATTTCCAGTAATACCGGTCATGTGTCTGAATCGATTTATTAATCGATTATGCAATTTTTAGACAATACCCCCAAAACGTATTTCCAACCTAACCTTAAAAAAATATTAATGTTCATTATTTCCTTTAATAGTTTGGAAACTATTTAAAACTTTAAGCTTGAAGATTCGAAAAGCACAGTAATTTAATGGGCATGTTTAGTAAACATGCAGGGCCATTTAACAAAAAAACAATTATATGTAGTTTACCAATTGAAAATTGAAAATAAAAGAACAAGAAAAAATATAACTTGATCATATATATTTCGGAATATAATTATTTGCAGTTATTACATGGTATTTTTTTTTACTTATTATGAAACTTCCATACTTCATTAAAGGCTTTTGAAGTTTTTGTATACAGAAGTACAGTTACGAGGAGTAGCGTTCCAGTATATGCCTTGTCCAAGTCAATTGTTTTCTTGATATCAAGGATCATCATTAATTTGGATTTAAGACAAATTTTGAATTTGAACCCTTTTTTTTTAAATTATAATTCCTTTTTGGAGTTGATAAGCTTTAAGACATAGCTATTTCTATATAATAATATACGGAAAGGTGGAGGAAAATGGGTCATCAGGTAAAATGTTTTTTTGAAATTTAATATTAAATTACACAATATTCAACTCGTGTATCATTATTTTTTTTAAATATTTACTTCGTTTAATGGTGTACTTTTTAAATTTCTGGGTGATTTAATTCAAGTCCAACAGTCTATTTGAGTAAACAAACAAAAAATAAATGTAATAGTTTGTTTGATGCATGAAAATTTATATATAAAAACTAGAAAAAGTCTAATTAATTACCAATATTCCTGGGTTTTTCATAAACAGAAGAAACTTTTTAATACATTCCAATGAAAAAATTAGAAAAAAAGATTTATTGAGCTATTTTTTTCAATGTTTTGCAATATGGGAAAAATGGGTTTTCTAATTATTAATGCTAAAAAATAGAGATTTCGTAAAAAATTAACGATCTTGGCTTAAAGTGCAATTATTCTACAAAAATATGAATTTCGAAGCTTTTAAATGACACGAGGTAATTGTAATATATTTAACACTGGTTAAAAATTCATACCAGAAGTTATTTACCTGTTGTTCTTTTTCTCACATAAACTGTCAACAACAGAACATATTTCGATTAAACATAAAGTAACGATTATGTGCTTGTATTATTAGAAATTACACATAATGTTTTTAATGAAATAAAAAATCGTCTGCAGAGCAAATTAAAAACAACGTAAATACAGCACAGATTTCTGAATCAAAATAAAACAAATGATAATAGCAGGTGTGCGTTTTCGAATATAATAAATATGAAAAAATCGATATTGACGTATTAAACTTACTTTTAGAATTGATTGTTACAAAAACACTCCGTTAGTAATGAAATATACAGAGTTTTTAACAGTTCAAGGTTGTTATCTTAACCAAGTTATATTAACTTGGCTAAAAAACTTTTTTAATATATTTTTGTTTTATATTTCATGAATTCCACACACACACAAAACGTTTTACCACATCTATGAATAGAGGTAGGTTGCCGTTTAAAAAAACCTCAGAATTAAATAAAAATATACGGTTATGTTTCCAATAAATAAGAGAACAATTTTATAAAACAATTATATTTAAAAAAAATTTGAGAGAAATTGGACTTTGGACTTCAAAAATCGAGTTTTAAAGCCCATTTTTCCCACCTCACCGCTACTGGATTTATATAAGCATTGACAGTGGAAAAGAGCAGTTTTCGAACACACAATGCATTTGGATAAGATAGCATTTGGAATGTGATACAATATGCTACCACCTAAAAAGTTATTTTAAAATTCAGTATAATTGTGAATAAGGAAAGGTTCCGAATTTCACTCCTTCTCGAATGTAGTTGTATTATAGTATGAAGAAGTGCGTATTTATAGTCCATATGGATATGTATAGTTTTGTATGTATAGTCTGTCTCTGGTAAATTGGAGGTTGTGTAACGACCACAAATTGTTTAATGTTTTTTTACATACTAAATTCCATGAATCCCACACAAAAGCCGCCAGTAGTAGTTTACCAGTATTGATGGGTTCATCCCATCAATACTGGTAAAATGCCCACCAATACTGCTAATATGCCCATCAATACTTATAAAATGCCCGTCAATACTGGTAAAATGCTCGTGAATACTGATAAAATGCCCATCAATACTGATAGAATGACCGTCAATGCTGGTAAAATGCTCATCAATACTGGTAAAATGACATCAATACTGCTAAAATGTCTATCAATACTGGTAAAATGTCCATCAATACGGATAAAATGACCGTCAATGCTGGTAAAATGCCATCAATACTGCTAAAATGTCTATCAATACTGCTAAAATGTCCATCAATACTGATACAATGTTCATCAATACTGATACAATGTTCATCAATACTGTTATACTATTAAAATGCTCATCAATAACTTTAAAATGCCCATCAATACTGCTAAAATGTCCATCAATACCGGTAAAATACTGCTAAAATGTCCATCAATACTGATATAATGCCCATCAATACTGATAACACTCAATTGTAGTTAACAAACGAGTTCTAGAGAGTTGTCCAATTAGCTTATCCAAACCACGCAAAGTGACGTCACAAAAGGCTATTTTACCACAGACGAACTATAGATTGGTCTAGTGCTAACGAATAGATAATTTGTTAATAATAATAGAGTTAATAATAATAACAAAGTTGTTTAGTTTAGTTTGTTATTATTGTTTGTTATTTCCATCTTCCTGTTTGACCCTATAACATGTTCTGTACGCACCGGTTATAACGCATAAATGGGTTAATTGCTGATAATACTGAGGGTTGGATGGTTGCAAATACTTTTTCCCATGCCTATAATCAGACTATTTTTATCAGCACATATTTTGTCTAGCTTATATTTATAAGATCAGTCTTATTCATATCTACAACATCACAAAGAAAAGCCATATAAACTCTTATCTTACATACTGCATATACTCCTATAGCCTATTAAAATCACTTTTCATGTATTTCAAGTGTTAACTTAAAAAAAGAAAGGTTTAGAATATGCTCAGCGTATCAGAGTACGGCGGACTCTGTAATTTCGTCGTCAGCAAATTAGTTCTTTGTAACCGAATCGACTGTCATTATCTGTAATTATCGTGATGCGCGATAGATTACAGGCAAGGTTCTAAGGGAGTTCCTTCATCGTGTAAGCTTGTCGAATATCATCACGGTATCAACGGCTTGTTTGATGCATCTACCATGCGTCTACTTGTTTGAGACAGAGACTTGTTAAGACTATTCTTTGCATATTGCAACGGTTTGAACTTTTCACCTAATGTATTTTTTGATGAATGTTTCTGAGTACTTTATACTGATAAATTGTAAAATAAGAGTTTATTTGCAAAAAATATATACTAGCACTCGGATTTCGAACAATACAAACTCGGTAAAATGGCATTTCCTAAATGCCGACTTATACAAATACAAATATTGACGACCAACAACAGGCTCAAGGCCCAACAAGGTTGGTCCAAGATCTAGTACCTCCTAACTATCCCCCAATGCATATCAAACTTCTTCTTAAAATCCGTTACTGCTTTACAATTAACAATATTCACTGGCAAGTTGTTCCATTTGTCTATTACCCTATTATAGAAATAGTGTTTTCTCTTTTCCCGATTAAAATGGGATTTGTTTAACTTAAACCCATGACCTCTCGTTCTATCACTCATATTAAAATCTAAAACCTCCACATCTCCTTGTTTGATAAATTTGAACAGTTAAATCGAATCTCCTCTAACTCTTCTCTCTTTCAGAGTATACATATTCAAATTTCTTAATCTATCTTCATAATTCATGCCTGAAAACCCTTAGACCATTTTAGTAGCCCTGTGCTGAATTTTCTCTCACAATTCAATGTCTTTTTTGAGATATGGTGACCAAAACTGTACAGCTTACTCAAGATGTGGCCTTACCAAACCTCTGTACAAGGGCCAGATAATATCCTTAGATTTTGATGAAATACTTTTTCTGATGTACCCCAACAGTTTATTAGCTTTCTTGCTACCCACTGTACATTGGAACTGTAGCCACTGTACCACTGAAGGAATCTTTACAATGTTGAATAACGTTGTAAGGATCAAACATTTTGCATAACACATGTGCGTTCAAAAAGTATCAATGAAAATCGCTTGAATAATCTGAAAAATTTTCAGTAATTTATTCTATGCTATTTTCGGGTCTCCAAATGTTTTCATCAAGAAAGTAAATCTTTGTTTAAAAAAAATATTTAATTTTTTTATGGAGCTCAGGTACACGAGGCATAGGCCAACATTTTTTTTATGCGTTTTATAATAACCTTGTTTTTGTAACATACTTTTAATGTAAGATTAGAATGTTTATTTATATTCGACATTTTTGGGGGGTGTATTAAGAAACCAAATGTTTGTTGAAAGTTATTGAATCCCAGTTCATTATAAGATGTTGAATGTTCGTTGTAGCGTAATTTCTACATATTCGAATATTAATTTTAAGTTAGTTTTCCCGTTGAAGCAGAATTGCCTGAAAGAGTTAATTCGCCAAAAGCAATTTTTGATCGCCAACTTTCAATTGTTTAAAACTGCGGTCCTCAACCTGTGGTTTATAAATGATCTCGAATATTAGTCGTGTATTTGTAATTTACTTTTAGTATAAGATTTATGATGTTAGCAGTATAGTTCGGTCATTTTAAGAAGAAATTTCTATGCTTGATGAGTCGAAAAATATCTTTTTAAATTCTTATTCATGCCTGTTATGTTCAGCGGATAAGGTTTTAGATTTTCTGCAATGTATTTTATTGATGTATCCGATCTAAAGAGTAGAATGCCCAAGAAATTGCTGAATAATTGCCAAGAATTGCATTAGAAATTGCCCAACTTTTCACAACTTATAAGATAAAACTTAAATTTGTGAGTTCGATTTTGAAATTCACTACAGAATTGCGACCGATAAGCCGCGGAGGCGCCCCAGGCTGCAGATGGAGTTGACAAAAGCAGTATTTGATCCACACGTTTTTCACTTTTTTTAAAAAAAGTTAAGAGTTAAGGTTATTTTAAGTACCATTGATATAGTCTTTTGAATTGAATTCTCTTTGACTTTAGTTATCTGTCAGGAAAATCACAAATTATCCTCATACATAATTTATCTTCAAATAGAGGGTTCCGCAATAAATGAAATGAATTAAAACAATATAAAAACATATATCGTAGCATACTAGTGTTTATTTTAAGCTTTTAATCATACCTAATCTTTTTAAAAATAAAACGAAAAATGAAGATAGTTTGGAACTGGGAATTTTTAGCACTGTTGAATTAGGAATTTCGAATTTTTAAGTTGGGAAATTTCTTGCTTCCTCCCCTTAAATTTTTACCAAGTTGTATATTATATAGATATATAAGCTTATTGTAGTGGACCGTAGCCCCACTTACAAAGGTTGGCAACATAATTTAACAAAGGCGGACACAAAATTAGATAACACAAAATACAAGATAATGCATTTTATAAAAATTCAAACACAATTTAAACAAATATACAAAAAAAAATACAAAAAAAAATTAAATAAGCAATTAGAATTAGGGTTTTAATCTGCTATTCCTTCACTAGTTCACTGATCAAGTCTTCCCGGAATTTTAAAACAGAGATTGCGTAATTATAAAAACAAAAATATTCTTTTTTGTAAAATTTTAGGATGGTTGAAATGTTACGGGATTCAATTGATGATAAGTATTTTCGTCTGAATGCATTACAAATTGAACAGACTAAAAATACATGATCCCAAATTTTATTTCTGTTGTGTTACAAAATTTACACGAATTATTAGGAAAATTTTCGAAAACAACTCCTTTAATAAAATACGCGATTGATTGCAACGAATTTGCATAATAATTCTTTTTATAGTGATATCTATATTTGAAATTAAGTAGACTTCGATTAAATGTGAGTTTTTGATATATTTATACTGTGAGTGGTTAATACTATTGTTCATTGAAGCAAAATAATTTTGGGTGTTCTGGTCATGGTATACTTGTACAATCATTGAAATGTAATGTTCAGCGACTTTATAGTCTTGCGAAATCTAAACAAAATAAATACCGGCGTTCTTATTGAGGTAACCCAATTAAATTTATTGTTTGTGTAGTTAAAGGATAAATTATACATGTTCAAGTAGCAAATTTTAGCAAACCTATCATCTGACATTTTGAGAAGGTGTTAGTTATATATTATATATATTAATTTATGTTCGCACAGCATATTCGATGAAAGGTATATTTTGCTTACTAAAATTACCTAGCATACGTTCCAAAACGTTTCCTGTCGATTTTCTAAAATTAAAAGAAACGGCCAAATACAAACTTAAACAGGTCGCGACTTACATCCTTCTGGGCCCAAAGCACAGTATAAATTTGGTGGCACCCTAACACTCAAAGTGAGAAAAAAAACTTACAAAACCAATCAAGTAATGATTTAAGTCGAAAATGTACTTGAGCTGAAATTTATATGGTATGCAGTAAAAGAAAAAAATATTTATATATACAACAATATAGTGTAAAATAAATTGAATATTTCATAACATAAAAGTTTTATTATACTATGTAAAAAAGGCTCTGTTTTTTAAAGAATTTATCAAGTTATATTTATAGAAAATGAATTGTATAGATAACTTTAACTATTTAAGAGTATAATAACAATCTCCGATAATAAAGTTTCGGCATTTGAACCCTTTGGGTACATTTGACGAGTGAGACTCGTCATCTGCTTACTTTGGCGAAGTTACGGTGGACGAGTCTGACTCGTAATCTGAATTTAAGAGGCAGGCGTTGATGTTTGCGGCAACCCCGCCAGTGGGCGTTAATCGCAAACAATTTGTTGTGGGGTCGGTCAAGAATGGGATCAATTGAACCTCACCAAATCCGTCCCATGGGCATAAAAATCTTCAAATAATTCAGTATTCAAAGGGTTAAAATAAAGGCTTCTTTCTGCACTTTTTTCAGCGAAACTGCTACTAATATCTTCGAATTCAAATACTAAACATGGTATTCATCAAATTTAGGGGGCCCCCAAAATTACGAGGTCACAAGCATGCGCTTTGTTGTTAAAATCAGCCCCTGAACTTAGATAGTCTTTCAAATATCAATACAGTTTGTGGTGATTAAATTGTGGTTCAAAAGCTATTTGGACATCTATCTATCGGAACAAATAATTTCAGAAAAAGTTATTTTATTAAAAAAAAAGTGTATTCAAATGTATGATTCCGAATTTTTTGTTTTCAGAAACTTTTTGAAACTGAGCTCTACAATTCCCAAAAAGGGAAACAATACTTTTGAAATTCTTCTTCGTTCAAAATCCAATGGCTACAGCTTCTTTACAAGTTCCTTGATGGCCCATAATCTCTTCTTTTTTTAACCCTTTCCAACTACCAAATGAGGGTCTTACCGCGCACCTGTTGTTAAGATCGCATTGACATCGTCCCCCTTTTTGAACACTCACCCTGCTCATGTTCATGGGTTGACCGCCCCCCGACCATTACTTCGATTTTAATTCCCTTTAAACGAGAGTGAGCCATTGTTACGTGACCAACTTGCTTTTTTACTTACGACATAACGGATTGCTTCGGTTTTTCCTGAAGTATTTTTTATATTTAGACTTCCGGAAAAACAAAGGTTAATTCTTACATTGGAATCAAGGTTATTGTCCCATCTTTCAGAAGTGGGCATATTGGGAAATTAAAGAGGCACGGTGATTAACAGTGCTTATCAGCCCTAAAATAAACGCAGTTAAGAATTATGAACACTTATGAGTCACTTGCCATTATATTTGTCCCCTCCGCAACTTTTTTGTTATTATTTGATAATATGTTATTTAACGTAAAATAAACCAAATTTTTAGTGGGGTTAGGTAGTTTTCAGTTTAGTTAGTTTTTAAAAAATTGGGTTTCTTTTATGCTAATTAACAGATTATAAAAAAAAATAAAAAAAATTTGCGGAAAGGACAAATACAAAAATTGACGACCAACAACACAACACTCAAGGCTTAACGAGGTTGGTTCAGCTAGTATAACTTAACTATTCTCCAATGAATATCTAACTTCTTCTTAAAAATCCTATACAATTAACAATATTCACTGGCAAGTTGTTCCATTTTAGAAATAGTATTTCCTCCCTTCCCGATTAAAATGTTATTTGTTTTATTTAAACTCACGACCTCTCGTTCTATCACACGTATTAAAATCCGAACCCTCCACATCCCCTTGTTTAATAAACTTGAACAGTTGAATTAAATCTCCTCTAACCCTTCTCTCTTCCAGAGTACATACTCAAATTTTTTAATCTATCTTCATAATTCATGCCTGAAAAATCTCGGACCGTTTCAGTAGTCCTAAGCTGGCTGAACATCTCTAACAAATCCACGTTTCTTTAAAGATATGCTGACCAAAACTGTACCAGCATATTCAAGATGAGGCCTTACGAAACTTCTATACAATGACAAGATTATATCCTTAGATTTTAATAAAACACTTTGCCTGACGTACCTCAATATTGTATTAGCTTTTGTACTAGCCACTGCACATCGAAAACCCATTTTAAAATACTCATTTATAAGACCCCAGATCACTGGCTATATGACTATTTTGGATTTTTGGCCCCTGTATGCAAACGAATACCGTGGAATGACCCTTATATTTTAATTAACATATAAGTTCACATTAAATATGCAAGACACATGAGTAAAAAATATCCTCTGAAATCATTTTTCTTTAAATGTCTTCGCAGGAACCTTGAGACATTGACAAATAACAATATAAACAAGTTTCATATGCTAGTGTTATATTCGGATAACAATTGTTTTACAAATTGTAGTTTTCTAACACTTAGGACAGTTCTTGCGTATTTTTTCGTTTACACACAACAATGTAACGACCCTAAGATGTGTTTGACTGGACCCTTGATTGTATCGTACCATCCTGTAGCCAGTTCTCTCCTGGTCTCAAGGTCTGTTTGGAGCCGAAAAATAATATTATCCATGTCAACTAATCTCAAATTATAAAGTATCGCAGTTTTTTATGTGTTGCTATATGTTTTTAATTTCCGCGCTTGTTCTAATACTGTCTAAAAGTTCACGTATTATCAATTTTGTATAAAAGGTAGCATACCTTCTATTGTGAAGTATATTTCGTTATTTTCATCCTCCATTTATTCAAACTTAATGAATTATTGTGTTTGTGTCTAACCACTAATAAATAGTTGATCAGCTCAATATATTTCATTCAGCTTGTTGTATATTGTTTGTTAACTCTAAATCCTTAAATTTTTCCTTTTATAAATATTTATTTAGAATTTTTCTAAACTTTTCAATGTGCTCCATTAAACTTTGCGTTAGCTCTAGGTTTTTTTTCTCTTTAAAATTCTTACCTATGCGGAAATACAATTAAACAGAACCAAATACTGAAGAAAACTAAATAAAATTAAGTTCTAAAAAATTAAAATTGAGCTATTCTGGACGGTAATCCTTTATTCGAGAGCTGGAATTTTTTTTTACTGAATATTCTTTCTTCAATAAACACAAAATTGAGAAAAACGATCAAGTAATGCATTTGGATAAGACGAGATTTGTAACGACTACTAATATTTTCAATACAATTTGAATAGGATACAATCTGTTATTGAACAAGACTTTTATTTTATTAAATTCCCATTTGTATTGGGCTAGTAAAAATAGTTTTTCTCAGTTTATCGGAATTGTGGGCAAGACAAGTTACACTCATTAACTTTTCAATAAGAAATTAAACTTGATTTTCATTGGGCATTTGGAAGAGATACACCGCCTTCCAAGTGTTTAAGAAAACACTTCAAACTTTCAAATCATTCCCTTTTAAGTGCATTCAGAATGTAAACATTTGATTGCATTATTTCTGCTTAAATAAAACGTCTTTTACATTAACTAGGAAATATTATCAAAAATAAATAGTTCTTATATTTTAAAATCTTATGAAAAAGTAAGGTGGGGTAAAATGGGTAATGGGGTAAAATGGGTATTTTAAAATTAAATCTAAATTACTCTGTTAAACTTATTCTTTTATCTCGTCCTTTTTTTATAAAAATTAATTCGCTTAAAGTACATTTCAGCAGAAAAGTAAATTTCTGGGTGATTTAATTCAAGTCTAACAGTTGATTTGGAACTTTTTAATACAATCCAATAGAAAAAAATTATTGAAAAATCTACTTAGTTCACCTTTTTTTTAATAAAGATTTTCAATGTGGGAAAATTGGCTAACCAAATTATTAAGTTTAAAGAATACGAAATTCGGAAACATTTAACAATCTTAGAAAAAGTTGCAATAATCTACAATAATATAAATTTCCAAGGTTTATAAAATACAAGAATTATCTTCTATACAATATATTTAACACTGTTTATATATAGATATAATTAAGTTACATGAATGTTGTTTTAAAAAAAAAACTGTCAACAAGAACATATTTCGATAACAAAATGGATGTCATTTTCTTATCCGTTAAAAGATAAACATAGTGCTTTAAATGAAATAAACAATTGTCTGCGGAACAAATTAAAAATAACGTCAATACAGGAGAAATCAATGAATACAAATAAACCACAAATTTTACTAAAAGATGTTCTTTTTCGAAGAAAATAAATAATAAAATGTTTAATTTTCAAAATGGCGGATTGCATTTTTTGTTTTTAGGAAGACTTGCTAAAACAGTTTATTAATATAAACTGATGTACTGAGTTTTTAAGAGTTGAAGGTTGTTATTTATGCTACCTTTATTCAAGGTACTAATTTGACTAAAAAATTTGCTTTAATTATTCCTTTTTACACGAAAAATTCGGTAATTCAACTAAATACCTATTTTTCTCACCTTTGAATCTAAAAAGAATCGAAGAGAAAAATATTTATTATAAGTATTTATAAACCTTAGAATAAAAAAGTAAAGGATTGTGTTCTCAATGCAAATGTGAACATTTTTGTACAAAACTTTAAACTTTACATTTTTTTTTTTCTAAAGTTAAATTGGACTTTTAAAACTCATTTCCCCGCAAAATTCCTTTTTATGAATGAAATAAAATAAGAAGTGATATCTGGCTGTAAAAGTATATTTTGAAAATATTTCGAAATTGTAACATAATATAATACTATGATTGTGTAAGGTTAATTTGAATAACGTTAAAGTTTATCTGTGCAATGTAGAATATGATTCTGTTGATAAAATTACAAAAAAAACCATGTTTTATTTTTCATTTAACGCTTGAATTTTGTAACAAGTTAAGTTTTATCAAATACTGCTGGTTGTGATATAATTTTAAGTATGAAAACGTATTTTCTGTATGAAAACGTATTTTATGTATGAAAACTATTATTTTTATACTTTTTAAAATATTAGATATTTTAAGGTTTATAGTTTTTTTATACTTTTTAAAATATAAGATTTTTTTACTATTTATAGCTTTTTTCATTTTTAAAATATAATTTTTTAAATATTTAAAGTTTTTATACTTTTTAAAATTTCAGATTTTTATTACAATTTACGGAAAATCTCTTTAATTATTTTCCTGTTTTGTTTTATTTTACTTTTTAAAATATCTGATTTTTATTACTATTTATTGCTTTTATACTTCTTAAAATATATGGTTTTTTATTACAATTTGTAGTATTGTCATTTTTTTTTAAAATATCTGATTTGTATTAATATTTGTAGTATTTTTATACTTTTTAAAAAATTCGATTATTTTATGAAAATATGAAATATTTATTTACGGAAAAATGCTTTAATTATTTTTCTGTTGTGCTTTATTTTACTTTTGACTTTTTGAAATCAACTTTTTTTTGTAGTATGTAAAGTTTTTTATACTTTCTAAAATATCTTATTTTTAGTAATATTTATAGTTTTTTTTATATGTTTTAAAATATCAGATTTTTTAGTATTTATAATTTTATATACTTTTTTAAAATATTAGATTTTTATTATAATTTGTAGTATTGTCATACTGATATCTGATTTTTATTACTATTTGTAGTATTTTTATACTTTTTAAAATATTTGATTTTATGAAATATTTATATACGAAAAATGCATTTAATTATTTTCTTGTTGTGTTTTCTTTTCAATGGTTCATTTTTGTCGAGTTGAAAATAAAGGACGTAATTTATTTTTTTAAAAATATTAAACAAACTACGTGTGATTAAAAGTTTGATCAATTTACCTTTTGATTGATTTAGCGTAGTTATCGTTATTGACATTTTTAATTTAATTGCAATTGAATCACAAACTTTATTGTAAATAATCCAACTGAATTCATGAATTACGTTCTACACTGTTAAAAATAGGTACTCAAAAATAAGTAAAATGTACTCATTTTCGAATACATTCGCTACTTATCATAGCTCCGAATACATAAGTTTCATTTTTGAAAAGTACATGTACACAAAATTAAGTAAAAATTAATAAAACGAGCAGAGAGTATCTTGCCTACATAGGATGTTTTCATAAATCACTTTCAATAAATACCAACAATTACAACCAAGACTTGCCGGAAACGAACCCAGATCCTGCAGCTCCGCTTTATCCGTTGTACTAGGACGACGTGAAGAAATTATAACCAGAAGAAATATTAAAAACGTGTGCCAAAAGAATGGGTAGTAAGATGTAATAACTCAGTTTCCAATAAGCAATAGACATAAAAAAAATGTGGAAACTCATCTTCTGAACAACTATTTTAAGTGTGTCAGGTCGCTTTGTTAAAATGGCTTGAACAGAAGCTGATATTAGCATATTAAATCACACTGTTCATTTTTGCGAAAGTACGGTTACTTAAATTTGAGTACGTCATCGCTCGTTTACGATGCAATTGTACTAAAAAAATCGAGTATGTTCATGTACTCATTTTTTAGTGTTGTCTTAACTAAAACTTGTCTTATCTAAAATATCGCTTTATTGAGAAAAATATAATTTTACTAACCAAATATTGATGTTAATAGAGTAAAATAAAGTTTTATTTAAATAGACTGGCTGTATCATATTCAAGCTGAGTTGAAAATGTTAATGGTTGTTCCAAAGTCTTCACCATAAGCATTATGTGCGTTCGAAAGATACTTAAAATTAGTAATATTAAATCACACTGATCATTTTTGAGAAAGTGCGATTACTTAAATTAGAGTACGTCATCGCTCATTTACGATGCAGTTGTATTCAAAGAAAAACGAGTACTTTCAGGTACTCATTTTGAAGAAGTACCTTTTTTTTTACATTGAACTATGGAATAAAATTGTCTCAATCGAATTTTGTCATAAACACCAGCCTAAAAACCACATCAATAAACTATTACACACAATTTATCAAAATAATATCAGAACATAATAACTCCTCTGTATTTATCTCCCCTCCTCCTTGGGAAACTCGTATATCGTTCCGATTCACCTAGACACGGAGAAATAAAAGATTATAAAAAGATAGTATACAGAATAAAAAATAATAAAGAACGAAAGTTGTAGTATTCCCCTCGCATCGATGTCAAGTGTGTGTGTATGTGTATGTGTGTGTCCGCCGCCTGATACTCCCCCCCCCCCCCCCCCCTGGTGAAACTGCTTAGATTTTCCCGCTTTTTTTCATTCTTTATTCTTTTTCTTCGGGTTTTTATTGCTTTATTATTTCTATTTTATTTCTCTTGGATCTCTTATCTAGCGGTTGTGCGTCAGGCAGCAGCAGTATAGTTCGTTCGTGGTACTTTTCGGTTCTTGATCGCTTGTAGGTTTTTTTTTTTGTTCTTTTCTTTTTTCTTTTTTGTTGTTCTATTTTCGTCTCACCTGCATGTTGATGGTTGCCCACGTGTGAAATTTCTTTTGTTCATTATTTTTATCGTTTGGCTCGAGAGCAGCAACAGGTGAAAATTGATTCACTTTTTTTTTTTTTTTGTAATGGGCGGGGATTTTTTTTTTTAAGACGCGATTATTTATACCCAAAGTAGTAATTGAGGCTATTGTATTCCTTGAGTCGTTGAGTGGTCATGTGTTCCATTATATTATTGGGATCATTTTGTATCACGCTTTTTTTTATCGAATTTGTAATGACTTGATTTTGTGACTGAAAATCTTGTTGCTTAACGGAGTAACTAGCACTCAAATTTTAAAATTAAATACGTTTTTGCGACATAAATTTAGATTTTATTAAAATGCAAATGCAACGTTAAAACTACGCAATAAAAATACGTAAAATCCTGACATGTTTCCGGAGACACATCTCTCTTTTACATCATTTTGTATCACGCTTTTTTTATAGTGTTTGTAATGACTTGATTTTGTGACTGAAAATCTTGTTGCTTAACGGAGCAAGTAGCACTCAAATTTTAAAATTAAATACGTTTTTGCGACTTAAATTTAGATTTTATTAAAATGCAAATGCAACGTTAAAACTACGCAATAAAAATACGTAAAATCCTGACATGTTTCCAGAGACACATCTCTCTTTTACATCATTTTGTATCACGCTTTTTTTTATGGTGTTTGTAATGACTTGATTTTGTGACTGAAAATCTTGTTGCTTAACGGAGCAAGTAGCAATCAAATTTTAAAATTAAATACGTTTTTGCGACATAAATTTAGATTTTATTAAAATGCAAATGCAACGTTAAAACTACGCAATAAAAATACATAAAATCCTGACATGTTTCGGGAGACACATCTCTCTTTTACATCATTTTGTATCACGCTTTTTTTTATAGTGTTTGTAATGACTTGATTTTGTGACTGAAAATCTTGTTGCTTAACGGAGCAAGTAGCACTCAAATTTTAAAATTAAATACGTTTTTGCAACATAAATTTAGATTGTATTAAAATGCAACGTTAAAACTACGCAATATAAATACATAAAATGTTGACATGTTTTGGGAGACACATCTATCTTTATCTGCAGAAATAAAAAAGTATGTATGCACCGTAATAAAAACCAACCCAGAATTCAAAGTGTTGCCAAAAAACAAAAACAAAAAACTATCTCAATCTGTTTAAGTTAACTATTATATTACCCTGTATACATCACGTCAATGTGGTATTAGTATGCCACACATCGGGCAAACAAAAAGAGCACTAAGCACATACTGCCAAACAAGAAATACAGAAGTTCTCCTTTACCACACTGTACAAAAAAGTGCTTAAAAATGAGTACATGAACATACTTTTTTTTAAAGTACAATTGCATCGTAAATGAGCCATGATGTACTCAAATTTAAGTAATCGTACTTTCTCAAAATTGAGTAGTGTGATTTAATATTGCTAATATCAGCTTCTGTTCAAGCCATCTTAACAAAGCGACCTAATACACTTAAAATAGTTGTTCAGAAGATGGTTTTCTACATTACTTGACGTCGATTGCTTAAATCGAAACTGAGTTATTACAATCCAATTATCTTACATCCCATTTTTTTAGCACACCTTTTTAACATTACTTTTAGTTATAACTTCTTCACGTCGCTTTGATAGATTATCGAATAAGACTGTGGACTGGACAGCGGTGCTGCAGACCTGGGTTCGAATCTCAGCAAGTCTAAGTTGTAATTGTTGATATTTATTGAAATGGATTTATGAAGGCAGCCTATGTAGGCAAGATACAGCTATTTTTTTATTTGTTTTTACTCATTTTTGAGTATACATCTTTTTTAAAAATAATATGTATGTATTCGGAGCTATGAAAAACAGCGAATGTAATCAAAAATGAGTTTATGTGACTTATTTTTGAATACCGATTTTTAACAGTACAGGCACTCCTGAAAACATTATCATACATTTAATTTTTCTAATCAACACATAATTTGCAAACCCAAACCTTCAGTTGAACTTGACTTCTTGGAGGCGATTTAAATTTTTAGCAATATTGATTCGTTTGTTAATGGAACCATTTACAATTTTTTTCGCTTGTTGGTATACAATATAGTTAACGCCAACTGATTGAGATAGTTTTTTAATTTTTGGCAACACTTTCAATTCTGGATTTATTTTCATTACTGTGTATACACAGACTTTTTCATTTCTGCTGATGAAGGAAGATGTCTCCCGAAACGTATTAGAAGTTCATGTATTTTTAGTGACTAGTTTTAACGTTGCATTTGTATTTTAATGTTCTTTTGGTAGCTCGTGTTTTAAGATCCGTTAAGTAAAAGGGCCGTAAAAGGGATTTTTACTACATAAATAAAATATATATGATATTTGAAATAACCAAATTATTACTCCACTGAATTATGTTTTTTTTATGATTCAAAATACTAAAACGATGCAAAGGTTAGGGCTTGTCGCTTCTATTCCAATAAGCTGTCTAGCTATTATTAATTTAAATAATATATTATGTGTTTTATTGGTATAGGCAATGTGTGTCTAAATGTCTTATTTTGTTTATTTTTAGATCGATCAACAATGATGAAGAGTATACCTTCCTGTGATGTATTTGTAGTGTAAATATTTATTTTTTTATTGTTAATCGTAGTTAAACAATTTTACAAATGGTTCTAAATAGCTGAAATTTTAATATTTAACATTTTTGTGCAAAAAATTTCATAATGTTCCGACTTTTTTATAGATTTATTTACGTATAAGAAATGTCAATTTTGGGGAAACCTGAATGAAGTTGATGCTGCTTTATGCTACGGGGAATTTTCCCGTTTAACTGGGGCTTCATGTAATTTGTAGTACAAATTACATGACAACCATGATAGTGAAACCTTCATTGTCACGGCAAAATCCTAAACACATCGATTCTCTAAGATATAACAAAAGAAAACAAAAGTAATTGTTATTCAAAAAATATTAAAAATATTATTTATATATAATATTTACATATAAAAAATATTATATGTAATATTTAAAATATTATTAATAAAAAATATATTATTATATATATTATTATATAAGTATTAAAAATATTATTTAAATGTCACTTATTTTCCAAAACGTTAGAACCTTTTTTACATGTGAAACAAATAATACATTCAGTTTGTAGTAATTATAGACTATCAACTTAGTATCTCCAGTGTCTGTTTTGGGGGTCCCCAACTATTATTTAACTACACTTAGATTGCTTAAAAATAACCTAACCCATGGAAAAGAAACCTGTACTGTTAATTCAACGTTCTCAAAGATTTAGCTAAAAAATATAATAATTTATCTTTATTAATGCATTTGTGATATATAGCGTGTTTAAGAATTATCTTTACAATTTTAACATGCGACAACGCCAGTAGCGGATCTAGCCATATGGCAGTAGGAGCAATTGCCCCCTCCGAGATTTTCTAACTTGGACTGCCTAATATGGAATTTTTTTCGTTTGGGAAATATTTTTTTTAAAATTTTGATTTTCAACACTCATTTTCTATTATAACGAGCTTTCATTTTGAATAAATTTTCTAAATGCCTCTCCCTAATTTAAAGTAAAATACATAATAATAGGAACAATACTTGAGCTATCACCCCAATACACAAATGTGTTCAACATAAAACAAACGTAAGGACAAGAAACTACAATACATTCAAACCTGTTTTTGTGCGGTGGATAGGGACCGCATAAAAAAAATCGCACAAAACTTCACGAATAGCTATAAAAATAATTTTCGCAACACAATTACAAAATATTTTTTTTATGCGGTGAATAGGAACCGCATAAAAAAAGTCTCACGCAGAAAATAACTTAAAACCTTACGAAATAACTAGGAATTGCTTTTTTAAACGAAATCAAGACACGAGGCTTGGAAGCTACTTTGAATCTCGCCAAACCTTTTGGAATCTGATTTAGAAAATACACATGCGAACATTTTTAAATATTTTATTTACGTATGTACTTATTTTACACATACAAAACTTTTCAAAACGTATAACCATTATCCTTCGTAGTCTGACAATACCCGAACTTTCTTGTGGTAAACTGGTTCAAAATCGCTTTCGTCACTTGAAGATACTACCTCGCACTCGTTTAGAGTTGACTTATTTTCAGTTACCATGTAGTCAGTTTTTGCGACGACTGTTATTTCACTAGACGCTTGTATATATCTCGGTAGCCAGATAATCAATTATGTTCCAATTTGATTGAAATTTTCATATACCGCACAAAAAAAATCGCAAAAACAGGTTTGAGTGTATATTATAGTGCAAAAAGCCCACTACACTGTAATACCGTGGCTGAGCTAGTTGTAAAGATACTTCCACCCTGTAAAGTAAAGTTAATATACAATGTTATTTAGTCCTCCAAAATATTTTTTAAGAAAATGGCTCCTCGTTGATGACGTGTTGTAGTTCTAAATTTTCTAAATCGGACCCTGGTTATATAGGCCTAATTTAATGAGAGAGAAAAACTTTCATTGTCTATCTCAGATCAGACAATACTGTACTATTACAAACTCTAACGTAAAAACCCTAGAGTTTACCGGCACTAAAAGTGCAAGTAAAGTTTTCAGCATTTCCTGAAGCTGCATTTTTCATTTTTTCCGTTATTTTCGAAAATTCACGTGTGAGCGTTTATTTTACGCATTGTTTCCTTATCGCCATCAAACTGAGATTCTATATTTAGTAGTACTCGCGACTCATGGCCAGATTTAGGCATGGGCTACATAGGCTGCAGCCTAGAGGCCCGCACCGCACCACACACCACACACACACACACACACACACACACACACACACACACACACACACACACACACACACACACACACACACACACACACACACACACACACACACACACACACACACACACACACACACACACACACACACACACACACACACACACAAATCAGCTTGCGGAAAAAAATTATTTGGATAAAATAATATTTTATAAGCCAAATCCTAAAGAAAAATATATACTAAAAATTTTTGATGATAGAAAACAATTCTGATTCTCTTAACAGATTTATACAATTCAAATATACCCTAATATTTTCTTGTTTTTTTTAAATATGTTTAATTTATGATGGTATTGTTTTAATTTTTTTGGAAAGCAGTTGTTTTTATTTTACTTACATTAGTATTTTACTTACAGCCACAAGGGTAGGGGTCCACTAACTCTAAATCCGGCTGTGTCGCGACCAGTGCTCATTTCGAGAAAGGTACAAAAATTAAAAATAAGTTGTCAACGAAATTCCTTTAAAAAAATTTAATGGATTTACTTTGAATGAAAATAAAACATTTCCTAATCTGAAGCGTTATATAATTAATAAAACAAATATTTTAAACAGCGTATGTTGTTTACTTCTGGTAAGTACTATTTTAGGCTAGGAAAATAGAAAAATACTATTTTTAGGTTTAGGAAAATACTATTTTAGGCTTAGGAAAATACTATTTTAGGCTTAGGAAAATACTATTATAAGCTTAGGAAAATACTATTTTAGCCTTATATTAGACATTTCACATATCAAGTCAAAACCCTAAAAACGGAAAATTGCGCTAATAATAGAAATGAAATTCAATTAATCCAAAAATATAATAAAATAGTTATTCTTATCAACGAAAATCGGATACAGTGAGGCGTGCAAATCAGTATGTTACAAATAATACCACATTTAAATTCATTGAAAATTTCCGGCATCCAACATCGATAGAAATTTTCATATAACACCTGTGATATTGTGTGTATGTGATATTGTATTGATGTTTTGAAATATTCGTGGACTATAAGGGAAAAAAGCGCTTTATTTTTAAAATTCTATTCATACATTCAGATGTCCTATTTATGCATTGGTATCAAAGGTAAATCACCTTTGATACCATATAATACCAACACACAACAGCAAAAAATTAAATAAGTAAAATTTGATTGATATAATACATGATTATTATAATACATATATTACATGTGAAGAACTATAAAATAAAAAAATAAAATAAGATATTCCAAAGTAAATATTTTTACGAATTAGACATATCTAGCTTGAGCTGGATTTTTCTAGGGATACATTTATGTTTAGAACTATACAATGTACATTGTTAAAAATAGATACTCAGAAATATGTAAAATGTACTCATTTTTGAGTAAATTCGATGTTTATTGTGGTTTCAAGGTATATCGGGGATGCTTTCAATTTTGAAAAAGACATGAACTCGAAAATGAGTACAATGAGTAAAAATTAATTAAAAATAGCATACGCTAGCCTTCATAGGCTGCCTTCATAAATCACTTGAAATCGACAATTACAACCGAGACTTACCGGGAATCGAACACAGATCCTCTGGCACCATAGTCCAGAACCTTATCCGTTAGAATACCAGGGTGACGTGAAGCAGTTATAAACAGATTTTTTTTTAAAGGTGAAAAATAAGATAATTGAGTTGTAATAACTCGGTTTTTACTTAAGCAATCGATATCAAATAATGTGGGAAACCATCTTCTGAACAACTTTTTTGAGTTTGTCAGGTCGCATTGTTAAGTTGGCTTGAACAGAAACGGAGATGAGCAATATTAAAATACAATGCTTATTTTTGGGAAAGTACGATTACTTAAATTTTAGTACATCATCGCTCACTTACGATACAATTGTGCTCAAAGAAAAACAAGTTCAGGTACTCAATTTAAAGTGCATTTTTTTTCAGTGTGTATATTTTGTATATAATAATTATAATGTTTATGTGTACTTTTATAATTATAAATATAGTTTTTTTGCAACAATTTTCGTACAATTTGCAGTTTTATGTTTATTCAAAAGTTTCTAATCTTTTTAATGGTGTTTCTTATTATTCTTGTTAATTTAAATGACTCGTCACATTTAAAAATTTTAAGGGAAAATCTTGTCTTTAATTCTACTAAGTATTCAGTGGAAAACGCCATAGCTGATTATGCTTAATTGTTCAAATGAAGTACAATTTAAAATTTAGGCGCTTTACTTTTTCACAATATATTTATTATTCATTTGATTCAATTTGCACTTTCCCCTCAATATGAAAGACTTGAACATGAAAAAAAAGTTTATTTTTGTGATGCTCCATTGATAACGTTTTCCCTTACTCGTAGCATTTTTCTTCTTCTTTCCCCTGATTATTTTTTAATAAAAATATAACGTTATTATTTAATATATCGTATAATTTAACAGATAAATTTTGGTTTCAAAATTACCTTTTTATTTTTCATGGAAGTTTAGTCTGTTTAATTTAGTTTTTAGAATTTTTGTACCGTATAGTATACTCCTCGAAGTTACATCTTTTAACATACACAAACACAACGAATATTTTCATGATTTCCTAATATACTCAGATAAACTATACAAAATATCAATTGTGTTTTAGCCTTTCTTATTACATTTGACTTTAAAAAATAAATTTTACTTAGTTTTAAAAGCACTGCTATAATATTTTACCAAAGAACCATTGTAATATTGCTTATTGACTACTTTTTATTTGTAGCATTGTGTGTAAAAAAAAACCGTGATATTAAAATAAAGAATTGCTTTTCATATATGTGGTTTCCTTCTTTATTGTTGTCCTATTCAAGAAATGTCTTATATTATAATTTAAGTACGTTTTAAACTAGAGTAAATATTTTTTTGAGATATTCTTTAAAATATGAATAGAATTTCAAAGAATGATTTGCGTTTTTGTGGCAACAGTGTTTATTAAGCAGTTTAAATGTTTTATACAAATCTTCGTAGTCATTTGCGAATATTTAAATTGTTTTTATAAACGCATTTAAATTGTTTAACAATGAAATAGTTCATGTGAAAATATATTTACTTAGTAATTTCAAATACTGCTTTTGATAGCATACACTTGAGTAAGTGCCATTCCCAGAGAAATAAAAGGTTTTTAAATATTTTTCGAAAGGAAATTAAATGTATTTGCGGCGGCGAAATATAATGCAAAATTGCTGTTCGTAAGCAGTAGAAAGGAGACTGTAAGAAATTAAATGAGGTGAATGTTAGAATTATGTTTATATTTTTTCTATAACAAAGATCATTTTGGAAAAAATGTAAGATAACGCTTGCAAAAAATGCTCTTCAGCTTTTGATACGATTTATTACCCAGTAATTAAAATAAATAAACTACTCATTGTCTCTCTCTAAAAGTAAAACTGATACTGAATCCTTATTATGATACATACAACATATATTCGATTTAATAATTTTTTTGGTTTGGTTTGGTTTGATTAATTAATGTCGCACTGTGGGCTATTGGCGACGGTTCGGGGTCTATCTCGAAGGAAAAACCCATGCACGATGTCTTGTATTTTTGAACCGTGGTCAGATGACGAGGACAACACATGAGCTGGCACCTGACGCAACCACAATAGGCATCAGAACATAGGACTACGATCAGATTTATCGTGCACCAGTCCCGTATACACGCCAGTATAATTTGTTGGATGTTCTGGACGACTTTCTAGTATTTTTGTAGCGAAACCCTCCGATCGCAAGATCACTACTTTTTTACTTTTATTTGTCTAGTCCATCGCCCGGGTTCGAACCAGCAATCCTCTGATTAGTAGCTGAACGCCTTTATCCACTGAATAAACGATTTAATAAAGAACCCACAATAAAAAAAACTCAGTTTATTTTATTTATTGCTATAACTTTTCTTACTTTTACTTTGGATTTTTTTTTACAAATTTTAGTTTTAATAACCAATTTTTAAAATACATGATAACGAACTACACGAGAATAAATACTATTAAAAAATAACCAGAATAATCTGAAATCGTTTGGAGACGCAAAAAGATAAAATAACATAATTTTTTTTTAATTCTTTCATTTTCTTATAAAGTACAATTTAAAAAATAAAGCCATTTGAATATAAACTTGGCCAAGTACAATAAAAAATAATGCATTCAAAAAAAAAACTTCTGTCTTCAAACCGCAATTTAAAAACACAAACAAAGACCGAAAATACAAATATATTCCACCACACAGAGCACCCGTGTATTTTAATATTATAAAGACTGGCGAACGGTTGCATAATGTTATCAGTCGTCATAAATAGTATTCATGCGCAGTCTGCTTATTCTAGAAAGCGATTTGCAATCGATGGCAAATGCAGTCGACTTTCGAGTAGTATCGACTGCGAACAACTGTTCCAAGTTTAATTCTGTACAGTGCACGCAGCCCCCCTCCTAACATCCTCCCCCCTGTGGAATTTTGAATAACAGCATTTTGATGAGGATGAGGACCGACCAATAGCAACTCGTGCAGCGGTCGCACCCATTGATGACAAGCTGACGTGTGTACGTCGATCCGGCTGCTAACTTTGTGGCTGTTATCGCCTCGCTTGGCGTGCTGACCTTGTTTCTGCAACTCGACTAGTGTTTGTTTGAGTGAAAGAAATTGGCGATGTTCCTTTTTAGGGTTGCTTATCAATTAAATTGAGTTTTTGAAGTGGGATACTTTGCTAATTGCATTCTTTCCGTATTGTCTTGGGAACATCAATTTGGTTGGGAAGTGTATTATGTGGAGTTAAATATTTTGAAGGGGCTCCATTATTTAATATTTGAAACTAAATTTTTTTTTAAAGAGAAACTTATATTTGTCTCTATTAAATTATATTTTTCAATGAGTTTTGATATTTTTCCAAGGAAAATTTCAGTGAATTACTTAAACAACGCTTTGTTCCAGTAAGCTATTGAGACACTTTGAACCAAATTTTTACACTATTTTCTCATATGAGAATAAAAAAAATATAACTGTTTATGAATTTAACAGTTTAACATATTTCATAATCTAACATAATTTTTTTTATTTGAATTTTCAGTATTCTAATGAATTTTAGCAGGATATATTTTTAACGTTGTTATGTATTGTATATATTTCAGTAGATAAATTTATTTGGGTATATTAAGTCACAGCAATTAATACAATAAAATCCATACACTATCTTTTTTCAAGTATAGTTATATTCAATAATGTGTATTTTTTTTTACAAATGTTTTGATTTTATACAATAGGCATTTCCTTACAACGAATCTTTTCAAACAACCGCCACGGAAAGTCCCAATTGGTTGATAGTTTCCAATGCAATAAATTATAATATATTAGTTACAACGACCTTTCGTTATAACGAACACCGCTAGAGGTCGCTGTATCGAGGGCCTACTGTATTACCATAGATTACATATACAAAAGCAATGCTTCGTTAAAAAAAAAATTAATTTTCACAATTAAGATCTGAACACACTGCACCGTGGCTTTATTGATATCATCACAAACAATTATTTTTAACTTGCACTGGGGGAAAAGCCGCGCATGTGTACCCTTAATTAAAATCTGGGCCCCACACAAAACAAATGACTCGTCAAGACAGAACCGAGATTACATTGTCCGCAGCAAAGTGTCATGCACATTGCATTCACTATGATTTAATTACAGTGCGATTTAATTAACTCCAGCTATTTCATTCCGCGCACCCGAGCTTGGCGCGGTGTTTTGGCGCCGCGACGGCAACCCCTCGTCGCCAGGAAATACCTCATAAGTGACGTCGGCATGAGGCAATTTCGGACGCAGCCACTCATCGCTCGCTCCGCCGTAATAACCCCCTGCAAAATGTCTGCACCTAAATCACTTTTATTCCGCGCGCAGAACGTAATTGGAGGTCGATTCCTGTTTGCAAGTTCGATTGGTGTTGCAGATAGTCTGTCCTATTAACATAACCGATGGCATTTCTAATATGGAGCATGTTTGTTATTTGCTAAAACGCAATTATGCGCCCGAGAATAGTCGTACATGAGCCATGGTGTATAATAATAATAATAATAATAATCCCGCTCGTTAATTAAGGTCATGGAATATTCTGATCAAAATTGACGACTGTTCGATTATCAGAAAATTGATAAATGACCAATTGAAATCACAAATTTAAAAGTATACATCAATTGATCATATTGTTTTTTATTTTTTAATAAATCTTTGGATTTAAAAAAATATATATATTTCTAAATATCTTCGATTCAATTTCACTACAACTTCTACTACTTCCCGAGAATAGTCGTACATGTTAATTAAGGTCATGGAATATTCTGATCAAAATTGATGACTGTTCGATTATCAGAAAACTGATAAATGATCAATTGAATCACAAATTTTAAAGTATACATCAATTGATCATATTGTATTTTATTTTTTTTAAAATCTTTTGAATTAAAAAAAAATTATATTTCTAAATATCTCGATTAAATTTCACTACAACTTCTGCTACAATTTAATTTAATTTTGGAATATTTTTTTTAACGTTAAAATAAATATAAAAGTGTTCTAAGAACAAAATAAGCCTATATAATTAATAGATTTTTGGAGCTGTTTGAGAAATTACCGAGAATTGTTATTAAATTGTTATATTTATTGAACTTTTCTGCAATATTGGTATATATTCCAACTGAGAAAAAGTTGAACCATTTGTTTGGGCTATTTGAAATAATAAAGTTAAAAATCCCGACTTTAAAGAAATTAACTTCTTTATTCATATTGATTTTTAAAAATTACCAACTAGTGTTTTCCAACTAGTGAATAACATTAAACAAATGGCAAAAATACGGAAAAGTTTTAAAAGGAAAAAAAATATGTATAATTTTTTTTCCATGTTTGGTTAACTAATGTAAAATAAAAAAAATTCTATAAAAGTTAGAACGTTTGGTGCAAAGTTAAACTACAATATTACCGCAACGGATAGGACGATTTCCCTATTTTTAAAATTTTTGCAACCTAAAGGGGAGAAAGTTAAATAAGAAGAGCGCCATCTTTTGACAAAGTAGTGAAACTTGTGTACTTTGTAAACTTTGAAACATTTTATGCAAAGTCCAAATGTTTTCGTTTATTTACACTTTTTTCAGAACATTATGATTTTGCATATTGCTGAAAAAATTTAGGTTTATTGGCCTATGGGGAGTTTAATGCAAATGAGCAAATTTTAGATTCATATTTAAAAAATTCTGAGATCAAACATTTATTTTCCTAAAGGCTCATTTATTTCGAAATAATGAGACGACAAAAACTGCCAATCCCAATTTTTTTTTTAAATATTATTTAATTGGTTTTTAGTAATGGAATTTGTTTTTTATGAATTTTAAAATATTCCATTATTCCTTATCTTATATCTAACATAAAAAATTAGCAATTAGCAATATATATACTATACCGAATTCAATGCTGCAAGAACGACAAAAGCTATTAGTTCTTAACTGTCTAATTATACTGAATTTTTTTTTTTTTTTTGTAGAATTTAATTTTTTAACGATTGTAACCCAATGCTGCTTAGCTATTTTACTGATATACCAATTTAAATATTTTCTTTGAATATTACTTTTCAATATTTTTACAATACTTAATTTTTACTGAATAAAACAGTTGTTCTATAAATAATGTAAACAAAGGTTAATGTAAATCTTTGTTCTTAAGTTGTTCTTAAGGTTTATCTTAACCTTACTTATATATTTATTACGACTCAATAATCTTACTTCCCAGTCTTTTGCCACACATTTTTAACGTTACTTCTGTTTATAACTTCTTCACGTAGCTCTCGTAGTACAAAGGATATGGCCCTGGACTTCGGTACGGATGACATCAGATAGACGGATTCGATTCCCGTTAAGTCCTAGTGTTGAGATTTATCGAAAGTAATTTATGTTGGCAAGCAACTGTTCATTTTACTCATTTTTGAGTACATGTCATTTTCAAAAATGAAACTTATGTATTCGGAACTATGATAAGGATAGAATATAATCAAAACTGAGTACATTTTACTTATTTTTAAGTGCCTATTTTTAACAGTGAATCCACAAATATCACATCGTTTTTTTTATGCTTTTTTCCCCTTTCCTTTTCCCTCTCATCAAATCACCCTAAAATTAAACTCACATTTCCCCTAACCCTCGGCATTCTTACGGCACGAACCCATTCCGCCCAACCCCACAAAGGTATTTCGACCCCATACAATATCCGGCACACGACTCGTTCATTGTACTTCCTCCAGCAGAAAGAAGAAAAAAAAATACCCTGAAAGGGTTAAGGACTAGCCGAAATGAAACTGGGTTCCCTAACCCCTTCTTTGGCATCTTTAAAAAGGGGGTAGAATAAAAGACACAATGAAAAAAAAATCCCTTCCTAGTGCAAAAGGCAATCGCCTGAGTCTACCTGGACCAGCAGAGACCCCCTATATCTATACCAAGGGGTGCAACGACCCCTCTATGGATTAGAGGTACTATAATACAGAAAGGAAACAGCTGTTTACGGTGGTTGTAGTGTTTTTTTGCGTCCATGTTATACGGAAGTTGGAGATTGTCGACCTCTTACTATTTTTCCGTTTGGTATGGGCTGGATTAGTTAGGCCTCGGCCTGCTGCTTTGAGGTTCTGCCATGGAGGCAATGGTAAATGTCGAATCGGACATCGTCACCTAGTGCTTGGGATTTTGTGTTGAGGACTCTTTATTTGGATGTGTTCACTGTGGGGATTTTGGTTGTGCTGATTGGCAGGTAAATGATTAATAATAATTTAAATTAGTTAGATTGTTTATTATTATAATAACCTGTATAACCGTTTGGTTGGTTTTCAAGCGAATATCAACGAAAATAAGTTGTTCTTGGCATTCGAATAATCGACATTGAAAAAAAGGGCGAATCTCTTATCCTTAAAGAAGTAAGGAAGATAACTACAATTTGTGTTTAGTTGTCTTTTAAAAATATTTAAATTGATTTAACTGATTTTACAGTAATAAAATTAGTCTAAATGCAGTTAAAATTCAAGGTCAAATTAACATAGGAACTTATAAGGACTATAACCCCAACCTATTACACTAAATGATTGCCTTTGGCACTAATTTTGATAATGATATTCTGACTTATTGTACTAAATAAAAATCTAAAACATATAATTTTTTACAACATAACAATATTTACAGCTCTAGTACATTAGCAAAAAACTAATGCAATAACTTACATTTCCCATTGAGAGTGTACTGCTGTGCCAAGATTTGTACATTAAATCCTTAAATTTGAAATGATCTTCTCTTCTCTAAAAGCTATTTTAAACAAATGCTTTTGATAAAAAAATTAAGTATTTCATTATTTAATTAACGAGGCAATTCAATAATTTTTTATTCTCTACAGTCTTTCTCTAATCCAAATAACTAAAAAAAAAAAAAAATAGACATTTCCTTCACAAAATCCGCCACTGACTGAAATTCTCCGCCACTGATTGAAAAGGTCCGCCACTGGCTGAAATTGTCCCTGTCTCATCATTTGAGAAAATACAATATGATTTTGAGATGGGATTGAGTATAAATGTTTTAAATGATGGTAATTTCTGCAGCCAATTCGGAAGAATCTTACACTATTTATTGCCTTTTTTCAAATAGATAAATAGATTTTTATGCATATTCTTGGTACCTGCTCGGATTTCTTTTATTTTCTATTTTACTATATCCACTTATAGTTACTGTACTTAATTACTTTTCTGGCTGATTACAATCTGATACAGCTAAATTTTCTACCTATTTTTTATTTTCATTTCGATTTTTTTTCCTTTGTATTTTTCACCGACATGATATTTGTGTTGTATGCCATTCATATCACCTTGTCTACCAAAATTTCTTCACATTTCTTTGAAAATAATACAAAAGATTTTTGTTTAATTAAATCGATTATAAAATGAAGTGGTTTTATACTTTGAAATATATTTTAAATGTAAATAACGTGTACACGTTTGTAGCAACAAATTCATATATTCGTATTTATCTGGCGTATTTAAAACTCTTTCTGTTTATTGCAGCATCAGTTATTTTATTATTTAGACAATTGAAATATATCACTATTAAGTACCAGCTAATTAATTCAGGTACCAGTGTTAAAAATGATGTTATACATTTTTCATATATTTTAAGTATTTCTATAGCGAATTTTGGGCTCACAAAATCTGAATGTTCAGAATAATTATAATTTTGAACATTATTCAAGTAATTTAGAAATTCAAAATTTATTTTCTACCACATTTAATCCTTACCATCGAAATATGAATGTTTCTCTGATAGGTCTCAGACAATCAAAAGTTATTGTTTAAATTTGTGCATGTTTAAAAAATAATCATTTTGGAATATTAAAATTCCACGAGCTTACAATGATGAACTTTAATAAGCCAAACTATGATTTTCGCAAAATAAATAAAAAAAAATAATCACGTTTGAATGTTAAAATAGTTTTAAAATCTGTATGTTTACAATAATCTAATTTGAGAATTCCATCAACCTTGAAATATGAATGTTTACAAGGCCAAGTTTTGAAATATTCAATAGAAATATATAATGACGACAAAAAAAACCTTTTGAGTATTTGTGCATTCAAACAGCAGTTTTGAAATAAATATTTACAATAACCACATTTTATGTTTCGAACATTCTCGATATCTAACTGTTTCTGTAAATATGTGTTCAAAAAACTTGAACACATGAAAGAAATTGATGTTCAATGATTAATATTGAGTAAGTTCGAGTAATCTCGAAGTCTGGATGTTTTCAATGCTGTATTTTGAATATTGAATCGCCAATCTGAAAATATAAATGTTTACCAAAACCGACATTCTAACACAGAATCACAAATTACGAAATATAAGTGTTTATCATAATTCATTTTGGACGTTATAAGATTGAATCTTTAATATCGAATTTGTTTGAAAAATTTCTTTGAAATATCTTTAACTTCAAAGTATAAGTGCTTAATAACTCTCTTTTGAAAGTTATAACATTGAATCACTAATAACAAAACATAAATGTTGATTAAAAACCATTTAGAATATTCGTATATTTAAACAGCAGTTTTTGAAATATGAATGTTTACAATAAGCATTTTTGAACCACTGATCTCTAACTGTAACATCTGGATTCGACAAGACAGTTTGTTGACTTGAAGCCAATTGAAGGTTAAAAAACTGTACACCGCTTCCATTTCTATATCTTTTTTCGTATATTGTTTATGCTAAAATATTTCGAATTGAAATGCGTTTGGCTATTTTTTTAAATGTTCCATTGAAATCCATTTTGAATGCCTATTCTTTGAAATCAATTTTAACCAATAATAAGTGGATAAGCAGCAACAACAATAAAAAAAATGCTTGGCGATATACAAATTGACTCTATATATAGAAAATAAAATTTCTGAACATATTTAATATTTCTATAACGGTTTGAGCAGAAAAAAAAACCACAAAATGACTTTTAAAAATTAGTTGGGGTGCCGTATGGGTTCAACCGTGTCCATAGAAAGAAAACGATTTAAACCTTCCAGAAGTTACAGTTAAGAGTTCAGTGATTCGAACGAACATTCTCCAAATCAGGATGTTAACAATGGCAATTTCTAAAATTTAATCATTACTATCCTAATATAGGTATTTACAAAAATCAGTTTTGAACATTCTAACATTCAATTATCAAAATATAAAATTTGACAAAAATCCAGTGTTCAACAAGTGCTTTGGTAGTGTAGAATGAAGAAGTTACAGTTATAGTTTAGTGATTCGAACAAACATTTTCAAAATCAGGATGTTAACAATGGTAATTTTGGAAAATTTAATCATTAATATCAAAATATAGGTATTTACAAAAATCAATTTTGTATATTCTAACATTGAATCATCAGTATCAAAATATAAACGTTGACAAAAGCCCAGTGTTCAACAAGTAGCTTTGGAAGTGTTGAAAAAGAAGTTACAGTTAGAGTTCAGTGATTCGAACAAACATTCTCAAAATCAGGATGTCAACAATGGTAGTTTTTGAAAATTTAATCATCAGTATCAAAATATAGATATTTACAAAAATCAATTTTGCATATTCAAATATTGAATCACCAATTACAAAATATAAACTTTGACAAAAAATCAGTGTTCAACAAGTAGCTTTGGAAGTGTTGAATCAAGAAGTTACAGTTAGCAGAGCAGTTAGAGTTCAGTGATTAGAACGAACATTCTTAAAATATGGATGTCAACAATGGTAATTTTTGAAAATTTTATCATTAATATCAAAATATAGATATTTACAAAAATAAATTTTGTACATTCTAACATTGAATCATCAATATCAAAATATCAGCGTTCATAAAAAGTCAGTGTTCAACAAGTAGCATTGGAACTGTAAATGTTTTCAATGACCAATTTTAAGAGAGCGTTCGATTACTCTCGGAATATGAACTGTAAAAAAAGTATTTAAAAATGACTACCTGAACCTCCTCGATATTTTTTAGTACAAATGCATCGTAAATGAACGACGACATACTCAAATTTAAGCAATTATACTTTCGCAAAAATAAGCAGTTTGATTGCTAATCTCAATCTCAGCTTCTGTTCAATCCTTCTTAACAAAGCGACCTGACACACTTAAACTAGTTGTTCAGAAGATGGTTTTCCCCATTATTTTATGTCGATTGCTTAAATGGAAACTGAGTTATTACACTTAATTATCTTACTTTCCATTCTTTTGGCACGCCTTTTAAACAAGTCTTTTGTTTATAACTACTGCACGTCGCCCTGGTGATCACCGTATAAAGAACTGCACTGCGGTGCCTTAGGATCTGTTTTCGATTCCTGGTTGTCTTGGTTGTAATTCCTGGCATTTAATGAATGTGATTTATGAAGGCAGCCTATGTAGACTAGCATCTATTCTTTTTATTCATTGTGCTTATTTTGCAGTACATGTCTATTTCAAAATTGAAACTTTTGCATTCTCAGCCATGATAAGAATCTAATGTATTCAAAATGAGTACATTTAACGTACTTTCGAATACCTATTTTTAAAAGTGTGGATGTTTACTGAATTTGAACATTGCATCGTCGAATCATAAGTGTTTAGAAAAATCCATTTCGAACATTCAGTCAAAATTTTTTAAAATAGCGAATGTCCCCATTGAACAATCGCAAACATTGCTCAGCGGTCCTTGCCCCTCACAAAAGCACACACAAAAGCAACAGGAGGCGGGAAATCTTATCTTGTGCGACGTGATACTGCAACCTTCCTCCTTTCGGGCAATTTCAGCATTTTAAGAATAATAAAGTGCAGACCACCTTCCATTTATCCTAACATACTCCCACCCCTGGAAAGCCTTCCACGTGACAATACTCGTGCATCCTGCCCAGATAAGGGTTAAACGCCGTACAGGGCGACACGCCTATGCAAATAGACTTGCCTTAGTGCATTTTTATGTCAGCATAAAGTTGGGTGGGGTCCGCTCACGCTTTTATTAAAGTTTTGCCTCTATAAAATGACATTGTTGGTTTTGAAGCTTGCATCTCTTGTATTGTACAGCGGATTTTTCAGCAGGATAAAAATAACTAATAAAATCTGCGATGTTAAAAATTTTTATTCAAAAATAAGTGAAATGTACTCATTTTGGATTGCATTTGATGTTTATCATAGCTCCGAATAGATAAGTTTCATTTTTGAAAAAGGTACTCATAAATGAGTAAAAAAAAGCATTAGCTTGCTTATATAGGCTGTCTTTGTAAATCACTTTCAATAAATAACGACAATTACAACCGAGAATCGAACCCATATCCTCAGGCACCGCAGTCCAGTGTCTTATCCGTTGTACCACAAGTGTGACTTGAAGAAGTTATAAACAGAAGAAATGTTAAAAAGGTGTACCAAAAGAATGGGAAGTAAATTAATTGAGTTGTAATAACTCAGTTTCGATTTAAGCAATCGACAGTGGAAAACCATCTTCTGAACAAATATTTAATCACAATTCTCATTTTTGAGAAGGAATGATTCCTTAAATTTGAGTACGTCATCACTTATTTATGATGCAATTGTACTCAAAGAAAAACGAGTAGGTTCAGGTACTAATTTTTAAGTACTTTTTTTTACAGTGAGAGGTACAGCATCGCCATACTTTCTATTGATTTCAACATATACCATATTTGTGTTCAGATTGATTTGACTCTAAATATATATTAGCATAGTGATTTCTTAAATTAATGTTAAAAGTATTGTTTCAAAAAATAACTAAATAAATGTCATTTTCCACTTTTTGTCTCTGGCCCCACCCTATTAACTTATTAAAATAATTTGGTTGCTATAACATGATTTGTTGTCTTTTTGGTTTTTAGATATTTTGATCACAGACAAATCAATTTTTAAAAGCAACTTGTTTTGCGAGCAGATTAGCTTAAAACTCGTAAAAACAGATAAAGCCAGATACCAAAAATTTTCACAAGAATACACAGTTACTGTGTCAGTAGTTTTATTTTGTTATTGAAAATTATTTATAATTATATATAAAAAATAGTTATTTTTTCTCCAAATTCTTTAAAGTAAGGATGCCGTTTAAAAATTATCCAATTTTTTTCTTATTTATATACAAATAATAGAAAAAGTATTTATCTAAACTATGCAATATATAAAAAAGAAGAAAAATTCAAGAAAACTTATTTGACAAGTTAATTTTATTAAAATATTTAAAATATAAAAATATTATTCTTTGAACAGTCGTATCTAAACAAAAAGTATTTATCTAAATAAAAAGTCTATATAAACTATAGAATATACATAAATAAATATTGTTTCAAGAAAACTTATATGATTAACTCATTTTAATAAAATACCACCATATTATTTTTTAAATGGTCTTATCTAAACTAAAAGTTTATAATCTAAACTATAGAATAAATAGAAATACATTTTATTTTTTTAATAGTAATTTTATCAAAATATCATTATATTATTTTGTAAACGGTCTTATCTAAACAAAAAGTCTTTATCTAAACTATACAGAAATAAATATTGTTTCAAGAAAACTTATACGATTAACTCATTTTATTAAAATATCCTTATATTATTCTTTAAACGGTCTTATCTAAACTATAGAATATATAGAAATAAATGTTGTTTCAAGAAAATATTTTGACCATTTAATTTTATTAAAATATCATTGCATTATACTTTAATCAGTCTTATCAAAACTAAAAGTCTTTATCTAAACTATATAGAATACAATCAAATAAATGTTGTTTCAAGAAAACTTATTGAATCAACTAATTTGTTTAAAATGTCATTATATTTTTCTTTAAACTGTCTTATTTAAACTAAAAGTTATTACATTATTCTTTTAACGGTCTTATCTAAACAAAAAGTCTTTATGTAAAATATCGAATATACAGAAATAAATGTTGGTTCAAGAAAAACTATTTGACCAACCAATTTCATTAAAATATCATTATATTATTTTTTAATCAGACTTATCTAATCTAAAAGTTATTACATTATTCTTTAATCAGTGTTATCTAAACTATAGAATGTATAGAAATAAATGTGTATGTTGTTTCAAGAAAATTTATTTAACTAACTAATTTTATTAAAATATCCTTATATCATACTTTAAACATCTGGTATATATTTAAAATGCAGTTTCAAAACAAATATATTAGAAGATTTACGCCTAAATATAAACGAATAAAAAAAATTCGTAATGGTACTACCCCATAATAGAATAAAATTGTATTAATGCTTCCAAAGGAACAAAAATACTAACTTACCTGATAATTATACTAATATCCCATACACCAGAAACGATGTTACATAATCTTAAATACATATATTTTCTTCTTATAGAGTAGGGTAAGAATCTAACATCCTAATTTGGGGTTTAGAGCCTGCAAAACAATATCCAATGTCTTCAGCTCATTTACATAAAAGTAAATTAACTTCCTCGTTATAATGATAATGGTAAATTCATACCCAAGACTTATATAACAACACGTATATAATTATTTCTAATCACATTCTATTTTGGTCTTGGTACTTAAAAGAGAGTTTGCGCCACAATTTCAAAGCTAATAAGTTGAGTTACACTTGGTCTATATTACCTTTTGCCATCTACAAAATCCTGGGGTTCGATGTACAAAACGCTACTAAAAGAGATGTTTGCAGTTCCCTTACAAACATTAAAGACTGTTGACAGCTAATCGCATTGGCGTGATCCGCTCTTGTTGGTTCTTTTCGCCTCATTTAATGTTCCATTATATATATAAAAAAAAATTGTCAACACGGGGGGCTGATAAATATCTAGAGAAGGTTCGTGATCTTTTCGCTTCTTTTTCGATTTGCTTACGAAGGTGGCAGTTTAAGTTGCGGTGTACTTTTGAATTTATACGAGTACTCCGCGCATTTGCGCATTGCATTGTGCTTACAAATCGACGATGGTCATTGCTTTGGGGTTTAACTATACGTTATAAACCGTTTTTTAATAAAAATTTATATTGAACATTTGATTTTATCGTCGAAAAATACCGCAATACAATTTTTTCTACACTGTAAAAAAGAAAAAGATACTTAAAAGAGTACCTGAACCTACTCGTTTTCTTTCAGCACAATTGCATCGTAATGAGCGACGACGTACTCAAATTTAAGCAACCGTACTTTCTCAAAAATTAGCAGTGTGATTTAATATTGCTAATTTGAGCTTCTGTTCAAGCCATCTTAACAAAGCAACCTGAGAAACTTAAATTGGTTGTCCAGAAGATGGTTTTCCCCATTATTTGATGTCGATTGCTTAAATGGAAACTGGGTTATTACAACTAAATTTTCTTACTTTCCATTCTTTTGGCACACCTTTCAAACAAGTCTTCTGTTTACAACTTTTTATGTCACCAACGGATAAGGAACTGGATTGCGGTGCTTTAGGATATGGGTTCGATTCCCGGTCTTGTTTGTAATTGTCGATATTTATTGAAAGTGATTTATGAAGGTAGCCTATGTAGACTATCATCTGCCCTTTTTGTTCGTTGTGCTTATTTTTGAGTTTTTTGAGTCTTTGTCAAAATCGAAACTTTTGGAGCCATGATCAGCATCGAATGTAATCAAAAATGAGTACTTATTTGTGAGTACCCATTTTTAACTGTGTACGTTTCCTGGTCAGTTCACGAATGATAATGAAGAAAAAATTAGAAAGTTGATGTAATAACTTCGATAATATCGTGTGAAATTACAAGGTGGTCACAAATTATTGGGCAATGGTCATTCTTCGGCGGTTTACCCAGCAAAAAAAGTCAGCATAAAACCTTCATAAATTTTTTGAAATTGAAGGTTTTATGCAGGAAAACTGTTTTTTTTTTGAAGATCTATAAAATTAAAGGTTTTTGTTTCAATATCCTTCATAAAAACTGTAAAAAATCTTCATAAAAACCTTTCAAAAACCTTCAATTTTTAACCATGAAGGGAAAATGCAGACATTTTAAAGGTTTTATGCAGGAAAATTAAAAACTTTAAAAAAAACTACAGTTTTTTGTTTCAATATCTTTTATAAAACCTTCAAAAAACCTTCAATTTGACAATTTTGATGAAGGTTTCATGCTGACTTTTTTGCTGGGTAACTACACATAATGAACAATTTTTAAATAAAATGTCCATAATAAACCATTTTTTAATGAACATTTATATTGAACATAAAATTTATCATCGAAATATACCGCATTACAACTTTTTATACGTTTCCTGGGCCGTACTCGAATTACAATGAAGAAAAAGTTTGAAAGTCGATGTAAAAGCTCCGACAATATCATGTCAAATTGCCACAACGTGGTCACAAATCATTTTGCAATGATCACTGTTTGGTTATTTAACTACAAGTAATAAACCATTCTTTTAACTACACTTTAACTAACTACTTTGTTTGTCGCTATATAAGCGAAATAGTTGGATAAAAATAATGTTTTTGCCAATGCAGTTAAATTTGATACAGCCAAACAATTATCACGGCCCAAAAATGTGTGGGCACTCAAAAAAAAAAATAGCTAAATAAAACCGTCTATCTCCTTATTATGGAAAAAAAATATTTTTGTATTGACACATTTGCATTTTTGTATTTTAACCCATTTCAAATCTTTCCAGAATTATAAGAAGCATGATTTATTACTTTTTAAAATGTGTCTATTAGAAGAGCTTTAATGGAGCAAATTTACCAGAAGAATGTAGAAAATGTTCGCATAGTTTCCCCCTAAATTATAATATTTGCATTTTCGTACCTATTGAGATGAAATTTTTAGATACATCAACTTTAAATTTTCATATATGCTGTAAAGAGTTATGAGTTGTAAATGTATATCTCTTGTTTTGATACTTTTGAAATACTAGAACGTTTACAAAATACGTTGTTTTATGAAGTATCAAACAAATATATTTTTAAATTTTATTCATTTAAAAAAAAAAATGGCAAATTAGGCTACGTTGAGCAACTTGTTTTTACAACTGTTGTGAATACAACCGTTTAAATACAATAGCTGTGAAAATTTCGAATTAATTGGTTAATAGTATAAATGTAATTATTACCAACAGTTAGTCAAATCAGCATTGTATTTCCCAAGAAATTCCTTTTAAAGTTATTAATTCCGAACTTCTATTCTATTCGTTAATAATAATTTCATTTTAAACTTAGCAAGCCATTTGCTGTGATGAAAGAGATAGTGTACCTATTGAACTAAAATTTCCAAATCATGACCTGAAAATTTAACATTTTTAGGTTCGACTGTATGTAAATAATTTAAGTAAAAATTGTTAGAAAACTCCAAGGAAATAATATATTTACTTTTGAAAAAAAAATTGTAAATAAATTATACTATTATGTATTCATGTTTATTATTAAACTTTAATGAACTTCTTTTTTATTAGAAGAACACTAACGAGATTTTGTCTTTTAAATTTTAAATGGAGTGCTAATAACACAAAATCAAAAAAATTCTACAGTATCATAACCTTGTAATTCCCCAATAAAGTATGTTTATATGTTAAAAAAACCTAATTCAACTTTAATTCAATTAACTTTTATGTATATAAAAAAATACCGAGTAATTTTATCTAACCGTTCACTTAATAATTTCAAACATATAAAAAAAGTATCGTTATTTTCCGAAATCATATTAAATTCGAACGGCCAAAAAAATAAATTTAATAACGAAAATTTTATTTTGTTCATGGTTAATTGCCATAAATAGCAAAGTGTTTCATTTTTTAGGACTACAGATAGGTCATTAATCAAGTTATGCCAAACTACTTTAACTATAAAGTGTAATGAAATTCTGAAATTTGAAATGAAATATAAATTATATAAAAAAAAAGTAATATGCTATAGTGATATGAATACTTTTTATAAAGATATTGACACTTTTTAAAATATGTATTCTATATAAAATTCTATTCAATATTTTGAATATTTTACATTTCTATTCTCCCGTAAAAGACTTTTGGTAGTAACTTTTGATATACTATTTATACATATTAATCAATGCAAGATAATTTTTATATATAGGGATTCTATAAAAATGAACATTGTTAAAATCAAATGCTTTAAATATCTCGTTTCTCAAGTTAACTAGTAAAATAATTAACTCAGTTTAATTTGTATAATTGAAACGTGGTTGAAATATATATATATATATTTCATTTGTTATTACTTGCATATTGTTACACAATGTTACATTCATGTTCGACAACAACTTTTTGCAGATCTGGTTCACATGCTTTGGATTTGCTAAAGTCATTGTTATGCTTAACATTGCAAAGTAGCAATTATGTTTATGATGTCTTCTTGATACATTTGTCCTTTTTTAATGATAAAAAAAAAAATTGTGTTAGAATATTGTTTTATAAAGAAAAAAACTGGTTAGACTGACAGTGCTATGTCTCTTTTGAGAGTGGCGTTGATTATGTTGTACTTAGAACAAAGAGGCAAAGGAAAACAAATGTCCAAATTTGTATTAAAAAAAAAATATTATTTTAATTTTCGAATGAGAAGGGTAATAATTACCCCCCCCCCCCCTTTTCCACCATTAATCACCAATTTTCATTGTAATAAACCTCATAGACGCATAACAACACAAAGTGTGGAGGGAGCAATGGTCATCGTTTGGTGTATCACATTTAGATGCATTGGCAGAATAATATTTTTTGTCCAACTACTTAGCTTATATTTTAAACAAGTCGCTTATCTTTAGTAGCAACAAACAATGTAGATACCTAAAATGTAAAGTTTTAGTTTTGAATTTCGCTTAAAAGTAAAATCTATCCTTTTTGCTTTATATTCCCTTATACGTGTATGAAATATACGGTAGGAAAGGCGGTCACGAATTGTTGGGCGGTGGTTATCGTTTGCCTGTATATCATTTCGCAGTATTTGCATAATAAAACGTTATTTTACAACAACTACTTTGCTCACTTTTTAACAAAAATTGCTTCACTTTAGAGCAAAAAACGATGTAGATAAAGTAAAGCAAATATTAGTGTAATTAAACAGCCAAAGAATGACCATTGCCCAATAATTTGTGACCACCTTGTAATTTGACACTATATTATTATACATAAACTTTCTAACTTTTTCTTCAGCCATTTGTGTACTAACCAGAAAATGTATAAAAAGTTACAATGCGGTATTTTTCGACGATAATTCAAATGATCAATATAAATTTTTGTTATCTAAACGACAGTTTTTCTTTTAATAGTTTATGATAAAACTTGAAAAAACATACCTGCTCTGTATCCTGTTTGGTCATACATCCAACAAGTATATTATGAAGAGTAAAACTTAACGTGAATTTTCAAACTAATCAAGTCTTTCCTGGATATTCGAACCATGACTGAGTACTGCTACTCAGGCAGAACATGCACAGTAAAAAAAAGGTACTTAAAAATGAGTACCTGAACATTTTCGTTATACTTTTAGTACAATGGCATCGTAAATGAGCGATGACGTACTCAAATTTAAGTAATCGTACTTTCTCAAAAACGATCAGTGTGATTTAATATTGCTAATCTCAGCTTCTGTTAAAGAGTCTTAACAAAGCGATCTGACAAACTTAAAATAGTTATTCAACAGATGGTTTGGGTTTCCACATTATTTGATGTCGATTGCTTAAATAGTAACTGAGTTATTACGACTCAATTATCTTACTTCCTGTTCCTTCGGCACACCTTTTTTAATATTTCTTCTGTTTATAATTTCTTAACGTCGCCCTGGTGGATATGACACTGGGCTGCGGTGCCTGAGGATGTGTGTTTGATTCCCTGATAAGTCTTAGTTGTAATAGTTGATATTTATTGATAGTGATTTATGAAAACACCCTATGTAGGCAAGCAACTGCACGTTTTATTCATTTTACACATTTTTGAGTACATGTCTTTTGCAAAAATGAAAATATGTATTCGGAGCTATGATAAGCATCGAATATACTCAAAAATGAATATATTTGACTTATTTTTGAGTACTAATTTTTTACAGTGTGCCTAATTTAAAGAACATTCGAGCTCTGTTCAAACAATGCATGGTATGTTATTAGCAAAATGCCATTGAGACTGCGAAGTGAATATAAAAAGCTCTTAAGCGAAATTTATTTTTTTTAATATGTCATGGTTGAAACTAATGTTATCAATAGCAAAGAATATAAACCGAATTACTTTAGTGATTCTCGAATTATCAGCTCACACCCATTCCATTGTAACATTTCCTCAACTCTTTCAAAACAAACATATTGGTTGTTATTAACATCCCTTCCCTATCTTATTACCCTATCTTACCTTTCCTTATATCTTATACCTTTCATATAGATGCTTCATAAAATGTTTTTACATAAAAAAATACAGTTAACTTAAATATGCATTCTACTACTCTGTAAAAAATATGCTTAAAAATGAGTACATGGACGTACTCGTTTTTCTTTGAATATAATTGCATCGTAAATGAGCGATGACTTACTCAACTTTAAGTCATCTTACTTTTGCAAAAATGAGCAGTATTGTTTAATATTGTTAATTTGAGCTTCTGTTCAAGCTATCTTAACAAAGCGACCTGGCAAATTTTAAATAGTTGTTCGAAGATGGTTTTCCACGTTATTTAAAGTCGATTGCTTAAATGGAAACTGAGTTATAGCGACTCAATTATCCTACTTCCTATTCTTTCGCCACGCCTTTTTAACGTTACTTCTGTTTATAACTCCTCAATGTCGCTTTGGTCACGGCTCTGGTAGTACAACGGATAAGACGACCCTGAACCTCGGTGGTTGGAAATGTTGAAATTTCCTAGTTGAAATTATTGAAATTTATTGAAAGTGATTTATGAAGGCAACCTATGTAGGCAAGCAACTGCTCTTTTTATTCTTTTTTGAGTGCATGTCTTTTTCAAAATTGAAACTTATGTGTTCGGAGCCATGATAAGCTTCGAATTTAATCAAAAATGAGTACATTTACCTTATTTCTAGGTACCTATTTTTAACGGTGTACAACCCGCAATTCTCGGTATTTGGTATACCTTCTTCCAAACATGTACTTCCAATCTCATGCGATTATTTGCATTTTTTCTCCTGTACTGTCCCTTCAATCCATCTAATTTTTAGGGAGGGGGGCTGACATTTCTTCTGACACTGATTTATTAACATCGATCCCCCTTGAGCCCCCCTACACCCTCAATGCTTCTTTTACATTCATGATTTATGGCCTTCGCATTCGGAAGAAGTGTGATTTTGTTTATCCACGGGATTTTCCGTCTTGCTTCTAATTTGCAAATGATAATACGTTGCAAATGCTGACGATCACCCGTGTAATGGGATTGCTGTATTTGCAATTTGAGATATTACGTTTTTCGCTCTTTTTGGGAGTGTCACCGTTGTGATGTTGAGATAGGTGAACAAATTCATGGGTGATGTCATTGATGTCAATGAGAGTTGGATCAAATTTCTTTGTTGTTGACCGTACGTGAGATTTTTTTTTTCAAGTTAAAGTTTTTTTAGTGTTTAAAAATGTATTTAATAGTAATAATTTAATGGTTTTATTGTACTTTTGTTTCCTGATAAAGTTGGACTTAATAAATAAGATTATTTTTGTTGTTGACTTTCATATCAAATGCTTTGAAGTAACTGACATTTGAGTAATAATGCAATTTATACTGACATTTTAGAATGATAATTTAAACTGATATTTCAGTGTTACAATTTATACTGACACTTTAGAATGACAATTTATACTGATATTTCAGTATTACAATTTATACTGACATTTTAGAATGACAATTTATACTGATATTTCAGTGTTACAATTTATACTGACATTTCAGTGATACAATTTATACTGGCATTTCATAAATACAATTTATACTGACAATTCGGGAATACAATTTATGCTAACATTTCCGTCATACAATTTATACAGATATTTCAGTAATACAATTTATATTGACATTTCAGTCATACAATTTACACTTGCATTTCAGGAATAAAATTTACACTGACATTTCGGAATTACAATTTATACTGGTATTTCAGTGATAAAATTTATACTGATATTTCGTAAATACAGTTTATACTGACATTTTAGGAATATAATTTATACTGACATTTCATTAATGCAGTTTATAATGACACGTCAGTAATACACTTTATACTGACATTTCAGGAATGGAAGTGCTAATCGAAAGTTTATTCCCATTTCAAATTTTATTGAGAAAAATGTTATGTTGTTAATGTTTTGTCTTGTGAATTTTTTATAGTTTACACTATTTTTACAAGAAGAGTGTGTAAAGATGATATATAATATAGGTTGTATATCATCATTTTTTATTAAGGTTTTCGAATTAAAAAGAAATAGTTGCAAAGCAATATATTCATTAGCATTACAGTAGTTAGTTTTTGATTATGAAAAGGTATTTTGTTACAAGTTATTGAAAGAAAGGAAAAAAAATGCGCGTTATTTCATTTCTATATATTTTTTACTTGAAATTATAAGTTTAGTTATAAATCTATATTAAAACTTAAAATTCGAACATCTTAAGATTTTAGAAAATTTTAAACAGTTTGTAAAATAATAGTATAGTACTTATTTCTTTATATACTATAATTTTTTTTTCATATTTTATTTTATTTGAATGTGTTAGATGTAAGTCAATTTATAACTTTTAAATTTGTTAAAATATTGCTAGTACATTAGTTTTAGTCACAGTTCCAGGCAACACATATTTATTTCCAAAATTTTACTCTACTTTCAACTTTAATTTATCCTTTTAAAACTTTTTACCTGTACTTTGAATATTTTCAGTCTCTAGAAAAACTAAGAAGTAAAAGAAAAGTCTGAAATTTCTGATAAGAATATTTGTTCAGTTTGCTGACAACTAATCCTACGTTTAAGAATATTTTTATTATTAGAATGTCATTTGAATTTGATTCTGTTATTCTATTTTAACTCCACAATTCAATTTAAATTTCTCTTACATTATCACTAATTTTTTTTTTTACTCCGTGCAATATTTTGTTTGAAAACACCAAAATCTCTCGAATACTACAATCACAAAGCGCGCGCACACTCACTTCGTTAACAACTGTTAGAAATTAATTTTCATTCGAAAATCTTCAAACCCCGCTTAACATCGTTAAATAAAAGTAAACAACCTTTAATTTATTTAACGAATGCCAAAATCCACAATCCCGAATCCATTTTCCTACAGAAATATAAAAGCGAAGACTTATTCCAGAAACACAATTGTTTGATGCAATTAAAATTTATGTACCGTCGCAACACCTCTTCCAACACGGGCAACATTCACTTCTCGAACAGAACCTCGCATTTGGGCGGGAAAAAGTAACAGCGAAGTCTTCTTCTTGGCTGAAACTTCTTAATTAAAGAGTAAATGCATCGTGTTATTTTCGTTCTTTTTGTGGAAGTTCATGCAAAGTGAGGAGGCTATCATTTCGGGATAATAAGCAATTGAATAAAATAGTTTCTATTCCACTTAATTGTTTTTGATGTCTCGTTTCCTACTTGGGGAACCTCCAATCAATTAGAGGATCTTCTGTCGAGTTTTGTTTCTTCCATTTTTTTTTCCGTTCTTTTATTCTTTATTCTTGTTGCCAGGGTAAATAATGATGGCGATAAAAAAAATCGTCTGCTTGTGTAGCAAAAGGAAAGAAAAGGGTTTTAAGATTTTTAATGAAACGTTTATTGAAACGGAATTGTTGCTGATTTGTTCGATATAAAATACTTTTTTGACCTTTTTCCGCTTTTGTAACAAAGTTGCAGTTTGTTTAACTTATTAAAGTTTGCGAAACTTTATGAATGGCGATTAAAGCGCGAATTGATTTAAAATTTATTTGTAAATTACTTAAAAACTGAATGTTCTTTTTATGATTAATGCACTATAAATATAATCTTCGGTTGATTTTTTATTACTTAAGTTTTATTGTAACTAAATGTAAATGTATTGTTCTATTAAAAGGGTAAATTATAAATAATACTTATAAAATAAATCTAATAATCTTTTTTGTAAATTAAATGTTCCAGTTAACCAGTTAAACTTGACTAAATTTAAGTTCATTTTAATAATTACAAATTTAATAGTTATTACTTCATTGTAAATGTAATTTTCTTAACTATTCAATTTATAATAACTATTTGAAAATATATTGCAATACTTAAATATTAAAATCATTTTATTTTGGATTTATTCTAAGTTAAATGTATTTGAGTTTGTTGTTATAGAATCTTTCTATTAAATCGTTAAAATGTATTTACCGTGATATTTAGGGTTAAATTCATATAACTAAATAACTGTAAAATTATTTACATTTTGTCAAATATATTTAAATTTTTTAATGGCATAAAATTGTTTTGTTTTAACAACACGTAACAATAAACAGTTATTTTCAAAAAAATGACAAAATAAATTTTATATGGATAACTTTGATATCTTAGTACACAGATGTATTAAATGCACTTTAAATTTGATTTTGAGAGCTCATTGGAAGCCTCTAATTGTAATCTTTAAAGTTCATAATTATTATAAATGAAAAATAATTATTTTAATTGTCAAAACACTTTTGCCACACTTGTTTTTCATTTCTTATAATAATTCTGCAAACTTTTTAATGTATATCCTGAATTATTAGTGAATTGTAACTTACCATATGGGCACCTAAGATATTCGTTTTATATTAACACTATAAGATGATTTTTTTATTATAAAATGTCTAGAAAGTTTAATGAATTGAGAACTATATTTCCAGTTTTTCTAAAAATACTTCTATTTATTAATAATAAAATGATATTTTAGATTTGTATACCCAAAAACTAATATAAAATTTTAGAATTCCATATTTTGTAGTTAATAACCAATTCGGATTCACCTACTTTTTATGCATTTAGTTTTTAAATGGAGATGAAAATTAGCAAATCAACTCTTTATTCTTTAAAAATCCATTATTCGGTTCCATTTTTGTTTGAGATTCATATTAATATTATTTTTGTTTGTGTTTCCTTTTCACTGGAGGTTATAAGTGGTAATTAGATGAAAGATAGAAAATTCTGCTCAATGTATGAAAATGGAAGTAAATAAATATGCTAAATAAAATGTGTTGCTCATCTTAGCAAAAAAATCTCTTTGTATGAAGTCAACTATTTCCAATACAATTATTTGTAAGTATATCGACTTCGGTATGTTTCGTAGCTAAATCAGAAAATCAATTGTGTAATTCTGTTATGTATATAAATATGATGCAAGAATATCTGCTATTCATTATTTAACATTTGTAAAAGAAATATTTTCTAAACAAAAACGGTTTATGTTTTACATGTTCGTTCTATGTTTTATTTATAATAAATATTTTTTACCAAGGAAAATGGCATATTTGAAATACAATCAAATTATTTTTTACATAATTTTATGTATAGAATCTGTATTAAATAATTATTTAAAAATGAACAAACACTTTAGCATCATTGTATATATAACTTTAATTTACTGATTTTGTGTAATCAATGCATATATTTTTTTATTATTTTGGGAAACAGTATTAGTTATAAATGCTTTATGTGGCACTTAATTATTTAAATAATAAATAAAATTATTAAAAACAATCTTCGCTTTTCTTATCATTACATATGATAAAGTAAATATAGTAAAAATCAAACTCCTGCAATAGAATATACATAGCAAGTTAAAAGGAAAGGTAATTAAAACGATATATTGAATTAAAAAGACATGAGAAACGATTGGCTAACATTTGTTTTGGGGGAATCTGTGTCATATGTCAGGATTTTTATTAATAATATGGGTTTTTTCTTTAAATTTCGGATTTCAAATACGACAGTATGTCAGACATTCTCTATTGAACGTTTCATAGATAATCCAATAGAAAATATAACTATACATTATTCACCTTTTCAGTTCCCAAATATTAAATGTCTCATTATATCATTTAATTGTATGAAATGCTATAGTTATTTTTTCTTTGTGGTGAATTCTTTGAAAATATCTCCGGCTCGATTTCCGGCCGTTGTTTCCGTCCATGATTTCTCATGAACCTTACCGAGGGTTTAATTTTAGAATCTTGAAATTATGTGTATCCCAATTCTTATGTTAAAAATATCAAAAATGTTCTCGATTAATCCATTTCTGAACTTGCCGGAACTGTCTGAATACTTCACAAAAATGAACAGTGTGATTTAATATTGCTCATCTCAGCTTCTGTTCAAGTCATCTTAACAAAGCGATATGACACTTTTAAAATAGTTGTCCAGAATATGGTTTTCCACATTACTTGAAGTCAATTGCTTAAATGGAAACTCAGTTATTACAACTCAATTTTCTTACTTCCCATTCTTTTGGAACACCTTTTTAACATTACTTCTGTTTATAACTTCTTCACGTCGCCCTGGTAGAATACCGGATAAGGCACTGGACTGCGGTGCCTTAGGATACGGGTTTGGTTTCTGGTATGTCTTGGTTTTAATTGTCGATATTTATTGAAAGGGATCTATGAAGGCAGCTTTCGTAAGGAAACAGCTGCTCTTTTTATTCATTTTTACTCATTGTACACATTTTTAAGTTCCACTTTTTCAAAAGTGAAACTTATGTATTCGGAGTTATTATAAGCATCGAATGTACTTAAAAATGAGTTTATTTTACTTATTTTTAAGTATCTATTTTCAATAGTGCCGGAACTATCTGATTAATAATGTACCTTGTAAAAGTTTAGTCAGCAAACTACCACACAACTACAACTTTTTTTAAGATGTCATATTATTTTAAACAGTTTTAAATTGTTCATAATACAGGGTAGTTACAAATTGTTGAGATATGGTCATTTTTTGGCTGAGTCTACATTGACATAATAAAACTCTATTTTTACCCAACTGCTTTGCTTATATTTTAAACAAGCGAATTGTCTATTATAAAGGAAAGAGTTTTCCCATTCTTTTTAACATTTATTCTGCTGATATCGTCGCCCTGGTAGTTTAACGGATAAGGCTGAGGACTGCGGTGCCTGAGGATCTGGGTTCGATTCTCGGTAAGTCTTGGTTGTAAGTGTCGATATTTATTGAAAGTGATATATGAAGTCAGCATATGTAGGCTAGCATCTACTCTTTTTATTCATTGTACTCCTTTTTGAGTACGTCTTTTTTAAAATTTAAACTTATTCATTCGGAGCCATGCTAAGCATCGAATGTACTCAAACATGAATACATTTCACTTATTTTTAAGTAAAATTTTTAACAGTGCGTGTTCTTCAGAAAAGCGTGGTCAAACCGCTATTTTAAAATATAAGCGAAGTAGTTGAACAAAAGTAATGTTTTAGAATCCAAATACAATTAAATGGGATATAACCAAACAATAACCCATCGTCAACAATTTGTGATGACCCTGTATAGCAATTTAAGGATAAAACTTTTATTCAAAACTGTAACTTTTTAAATGTCTACCGCCCCAGCCATAAAAGTCAGCATGAAACCTTCATCAAAATTGTCAAATTGAAGGTTGTTTGAAGGTTTTATAAAGGATATTGAAACAAAAAACTGTAGTTTTTTTTAAGTTTTTAATTTTCCTGCATAAAAACCTTTAAAATATCTGCATTTTCCCTTCATGATTTAAAATTGAAGGTTTTTTGCAGGTTTTTATTAAGGTTTTTTGCGGTTTTTATGAAGGACATTGAAACAAAAACTTTTAATTTTATAGATCTTCAAAAAAAAAAAAAAAAAAAAAAAAAACTGCAGTTCTTGCATAAAACTTTCAATTTTAAAATTTTGATGAAGGTTTTATGCTGACTTTTTTTTGCTGGGACTTGCGTCGTCATATTGACATTAATAAGAATAACAATAACTTTTCAATTAATTTCAACGGAGACTACAGTAAAAAATGTAAGTTTTATAAACGTTGCTTAGTATTCCAAGTAGGGTGGAGCGCTCTTATTTATTTAAAAATATGCTGATATATTCGCAGCGCGTCTCCACCTCCACCATTACTCTGCGTTCTAAACCTTTTAAAGAACGCAGTGGCGAGTTATTTCAAAATTGAGAAAAGAATAAACCCCATTGAGATTAACTGTTACTTTTATTCCATTCGAAGACTTTTCGAAATAAATACCATTTTCGAAACCGTTCTCCCAAGAAAAAAATAAATGGAAAAAGAGGGGGGGGGGGGATGTATACACGCTAAAAAAGCCTGTTTGCGGTTGTATGCTACGAAAATAAAGGCTGTTTGAGGTTGAATTAAAAGACCGCAAAAGAACCCTCTTCCCGAAGAAGGACTGCCGACGGCGAAGAAATGGAATCCGCCAAACTGAGCGGAAAATAATCGCCAAATTCTAAAAAACGTTGGCAAAAAAGGGTGGTTCATAAATCTTGAGAATGGAAAAAAAATAATCGCTACTGCGTCACCAATCACTTTGACTTTAACTTTTATTTAGACATTTTAGGGCATGAAAAACCCCGAATTTTTAAAACCATTAATTATTTTTAAAAAAAAACTTTTCTTAGTATGTAATTCAAATAACTATATTATTTTGACTGTACCGCATATGTATAGTTATAGTTTTTATGTAAAGTTATAAAAAAATTTAGTATGTGTTAAATAACGTGAAAAAACTCATCTTAACCATCGCACATGCAAGAAGAAAAAATGTTTTTTACATTTATTTTAATTTCTGTCCAATCGGAAGATCTTATTGCGATAAATAAAAAGGTGTATATATACACGAGTGTAAAAATTGCGACTGTATAGTTTTTTTTTACAAATATACAAACCCAGAGCTTTCATTTAAAAAAAGATTCATCAAAATCTGTCCGGTAGTAGTCCTTAACTAAGGATAAAACGAAAGTTATTTTTAAAAAAATTCTGTTCAATAGCAAGCGAAAGATTTTGAAATTATGTCCTAATCACCAGCTAAAGATTCTTTTATGGGACATAAATAATATGCAGAGCAAAAATTTTTGAATTTTTGTTCAAATATATGTATCCAGAGCTCTCATTAAAAAGATAATTATTAAAATCGGTAAAACAGAAGTCCTTAAATTTTTACGCAAAAATGCTTAGTGTTTTATATAGATATTATAATTTAGTAAATTCTGTATTTCTGAAGCAAACAGCTTATCGCATAAGAAGAAAACGTACTTAAAAATGTTTTTTTTTTAAAGTTTTAACGTCTTTTAATTAAATGATTTGTATTTAAGTTAATTATCCTAACAAAACCAATTGCATGGGTTTTTATACTTAACTTATACAATACCTGTTTATAACTTTAAAAATACATTAATTTGTTAGAGACAGTTCAGAGCAGGGCTGTTAAAATGTTTCATGATATTTCAAACATGGATTGTGAAGATCTATTAAGAAAATGTTTAAGAAAATTAAGGCTATGTGTTTACTTTCACAGAGAGAAGGGTTAGGGAAAATTTGATTCAACTGCTCAAATAGAGGTCATGGGCTCAAATTATGCAAAGTACATTGTAATCGGGAAGAAAGTACTATTTTTAATATTGGGTAATCGGCGAAACAAGAATCCTCAAATTTGGAAAAGTCATTTACTCAGATTCCTTTTCTGCCCTTTTCTGGGTCATCAGCTGGTGTTTGGTTCTTATACTTATATTGTCAGAATAATCGAGTCTTCTTGTTCGAGTGGACATAGCGTTGGACTCTGGAGCGAGAGGTCCGTGGTTCAAGTCAGCTCGTCGATATATATTTATTCCGTTAAAAAAAACTGTAAAATTAATTTCTTCATTTTGACGAAATATTTTATCGGAGCATATAGCAGCAGTCTTTTTCCTCAAAAATTTCGTCAAATATGAGAACACTCAATCTACTATCAAATATGAGGTTCGAAATCGTGTTTCCTTCATTAAAATCGTCAAAGTTAAAATCCCTTGCCAAATCTGGTAGTCCAAACTCCAAATCCTCGCCAAACAAGAAGCGGATTGAAGCTAAGAAAAACGACAGCAATAATTCCATTTTCTTGTCCTCTTCCTTCAAGAGGATTTCCCCCGCTAGACTCACACAAACGGGAAAGATGTGAGCCAACATAAAACATCCCGTATGCATATTTATCCATTTATGTATTTGAAAGAGACGCAAAACTGCCTTCGACAAAATCGAAAGCATAAAAATCACTGCCCCTGTCCGCCAGCTGCTCTTGAGCAAACCTGCGTCGGAATTTACCGTCACTCAGGTACAGCTCAAGTTTGTACAGCACTTCAGAGAGTGACTGTGAATACCCCTCCCCCTCTTTTTGTTGGAATGGTAAGATTCCAGCGAGAATATTATTGCTTTTTTATTCCTTCCACAGAGACGGGCCCTTCCATTTGTTCAAGGGGGTGGACTGAGTTCCCCTTTCTTGAAGAAATTCCTCCAGTGAAAAGTTTGTAGAAAAGGTGGGTTTGGGCACACAAAGGGGCCGTTGCTAACTCCCCGTAGAGTGGCTTCGGTAATGGAAGAGGCAAATAGCGCTTTTCTTGAACTTGGGGGGCTTCGGCCTGTTATTGTGCTGGGAAATGTCATGTCGTGATCCGAATTGTGCTGTCACATTTATTTTTCGTTGAATAAATCCATTAACCGGTGTGGTTTGTGTCTGCCTATCAGAGTAGGGCTTATTTTTTGTTGAAAGTAAACTACTTTGTATTTTGAAGAGGTTTTTTTTTTATGAAATTCAACCTGCAAAAAGATAACATGAAATTCGAATTTTTAGAAGGAAATATGTGAATTGCTCTTGGAAGGAAATATTTACAAAAAAATTGTGAAAATTTAAATATATAAAACTCTATTAAGACAGAGTCATAAAAGGCTATCAATCTAAATAACACTGGTTTGATACTACACTGTAAAAACACGTAATTTTTACGTGCAAAACACGTAATTTTTGAGTGCAAAAACCGAATATTTTATTGTTTAAAACCATAACACTAACAGCACTGTCTTACTTCTGCACTAGACTTATAACTATAAATTCGTGAGTTTTACTAACATTCGCATTCTTATAATACTACACAGATACATTAACAACAAATAATTTTAAAGAAAATTACCTTAGTGCACTTTAAAAAAAAGGTACTTAAAAATGTGTACCTGAACCTACTCGTTTTTCTTTAAGTACAATTGCGTCGTAAATGAGCGATGGCGAACTTAAATTTAAGTAACCGCACTTCTCAAAAATGAGCAGTGTGATTTAATATTGCTCATCTCAGCTTCTGTTCAAGCCATCTTAACAAAGTGACCTGAGACACTTAAAATAGTTGTTCAGAAGATGGTTTTCCACATTATTGGATGTCGATTGCTTAAATGGAAACTGAGTTACTAAAACTCAATTATCTTAATTTCCCATTCTTTTGGCACACCTTTTTAACATTCCTTTTGTTTATAACTTCTTCACGTCGCCCTGGTAGTACAACAAATAAAGCTCCGGACTGCGGTGCCTGAGGATCTGGGTTCGATTCCCGGTAACACTTGGTTGTAATTGTTGATATTTATTGAAAGTGATTTATAGACAGCCTATGTAGCAAGCAACTGCTCTTTTTATTCATTTTAACTCCTTTTTGAGTACATGACTTTTTCAAAAATGAAACTTATATATTTGGAGCTATGATAACCATTGAATATACTTACAAATGAGTACATTTTACTTATTTTTGAGTACCTATTTTTAACAGTGTGGGATTCTCCACCAAGTCCACTATGCTATTTTATTAATTAAGTTATCAACCATTTTATCAAATCTAGTATTTTTTTGCATTAATGCATATAATTTTTCTCAAAGTGTTTCGTTTACATTTTTTACACTTTTGTATGAGAATTAAAAAAAAATAACTGAAAATGATTATAAAAGGTCGAGTTATACCTTTAATATTTCATTTTGAACAATTGTATTTAGTTTATTGAAGTAAATATATGATTACTTCCTATTTAAATGAATGTAATGATATAAAACTAAATTGAAAAAATATATATATCAGAACTTCCATTTTAATATTTAGAAAGAGGAAAAAACTATATGCATTAGATTCCATTAGATTTCCATCGCCATGCTCTTTATTTATGTTTACTTTATATTTGTATTATACTTTATAATTCAAGTAAAAATTCTCAAAAAGGATTATGATTTTTTTTTCCAATGACAAATATAAAAGTAAACGTTTGGTAAAAGCATCATGCTGTTTTCATTTATGATAAAATAAAGAAGTTCAAAACTTTTTTGTATTTTCCACCAAAAAGTTAACATATTTAATCTTATTGTGTTAACATATTTGAATATTTGTGTTTGTTCTTATTGTGTTTGTTCCATATTTTGATGATTCATATTTTTAAGGTTGTCTTTCAAATTTCTCATTTGTCTGTACAATTTATGATGACTCAGTTCGTCTCTGAACCTTTGACTAACAATTTTTTTTTGTAAATAATTATCTTTTCTCTCTCCCTCAATTTTTATAATTTCCTTTTATTCCATAACGACGACGGAAATTATGTAGCCTGTTTGCCAATTTAACAATGAACAACTTCAATCTTAAGAAATGGGTTTTAAAAGTTGACCCATATCTGTAAACACAGTTTCTCGAAAACGAAACATGCTCTTGCAATCAAAGTTGGAATACATGTTTGTTAGTGATGTATATGCAACGCGCACGAGCAATAGCTTCCTAAAAATCAAACAATTATAAATTGGGCTGTCATTGTCCGATGATTGTCGTTTAGAAATTTCTTCAAAACTGACATGGCAACGAGTTTTTAGGTGTTCTTATGAATGGTATCAGTGCAGGCTGCATATATTTTTCTTTAAAAATTCGAAAGTAGGAATTTTTTTTTTTATTCCTGAGTAATCTACATGTGTAACCTAATCTAATGCCGTCATTTATGCCAGTGGTTCCCGAAAGGTGGTCCTTGCACTCCCAGGGACCCGCGAGTCGATGTTAGGGATTCCGTGGGTCGCAAAAAAAGTTCAAATGCAATAAACGGTCAAATTTTTTTCGGCGATTTTTCTGAAAAAGGGATATCCGCAACGCTAACACGTTCTTGGCAACACAACTTATAGACGTGAACAAGCATTTTTTTACCCACTGTTACATGAAAAGCCAATATCGTTACTGGCTAAATATTCTTGGTGATGTAAGCTTGATGTCAAGCTTGCAGCCAAACTTGGACGAGATTAGGAACCAATAAAAAAAAATTCACTCACCTCATACAGTTCAAAAATCAGTACAGTAACCAATTTAAGTGCTGAAAAAAAATTTCATGAGTTTCAATGAGTACTAAATATACACTATTAAAAATATGTACTCACACTTAAGTAGAATGTACTCATATTTGAGTACATTCGAAGCTCATCATTACTCCGAATACATAAGTTTCATTTTTAAAGAAGACATGTACTAAAAAATGAGTAAAAAGGGCAGTTGCTTACGTACATAGGCTGTCTTCATAAATCACTTTCAATAAATATCAAAAATTTCAACCAAGACTTACCGGGAATCGAACCCAGGTCCCCAGGCACCACAGCCCAGTATCTTATCCGTTGTTCTATTAGGGTGACGTGAAGAAGTTATAAACATAAGACATGTTAAATAGGTGTACCAAAAGAATGGGAAGTAAGATCATTGAGTTGTAATAACTCAGTTTCCATCTAAGCAATCGACATCAAATGATGTGGAAAACCATCTTCTGAACAAATATTTAAAGTTTGTAAGTTCACTTTATTAAGATGGCTTCAACAGAAGCTGAGAATAGAAATATTAAATCACACTGCTCATTTTTGAGAAAGAACGATTACTTAAAGTTGAGTACGTCATCGCTCATTTACGACGAAATTGTAATCAAAGAATAAAAAATATGTTCAAGTACTCATTTTTTAGTACTATTTTTTACAGTGTAAATGTAAAAGACTAAAGGTAATTAAACTTTAAACTTCTGATTGATGTTGTTATTTTTTCTATGTATTTATTTCGTAAATTTGTTTCCATATTCTTAGTTATAATTTTGTAATATTAAAGGAAATTATAAAATTTTGTAATATTAAAGGAAATTATAAAATTTTGTAATATTAAAGGAAATTATAAAATTTTGTAATATTAAAGGAAATTATAAAATTTTGTAATATTAAAGGAAATTATAAAATTTTGTAATATTAAAGGAAATTATAAAATTTTGTAATATTAAAGGAAATTATAAAATTTTGTAATATTAAAGGAAATTATAAAATTTTGTAATATTAAAGGAAATTATAAAATTTTGTAATATTAAAGGAAATTATAAAATTTTGTAATATTAAAGGAAATTATAAAATTTTGTAATATTAAAGGAAATTAAAAAAATTTGTAATATTAAAGGAAATTATAAAATTTTGTAATATTAAAGGAAATTATAAAATTTTGTAATATTAAAGGAAATTATAAAATTTTGTAATATTAAAGGAAATTATAAAATTTTGTAATATTAAAGGAAATTATAAAAAAATTTAATATTAAAGGAAATTATAAAATTAATTTCATAATTTTTTCTTCACTTCATTTTCATGTTGTTCAAACAATATTGAAACATACACTGTTAAAAATAGGTATTCAAAAATAAGTAAAATGTACTCATTTTTGAGTACATTCGATGTTCATCATATCTCTTAATACATAAGTTTCCTTTTTGAAAAAGACATGTACTCAAATGAGTACAATGAGTAACAATGAATAAAAAGAGCAGCTGCTTGCATACGTAGGCTGCCTTCATAAATCACTTTCAATAAATATCGACAATTACAACCAAGACTTATCAGGAATCGCACCCAGATCTGCAAGCACAGCTGTCCAATGTCTTATCCTTTAAGCTACCAGGTCAAAGTGAAGTTATAAATATAAGACTTGTTCAAAAGGTGTGCCAAAAGAATGGAAAATAAGATAATTGAGTTGTAATAACTCAGTTTTCATCTAAGCAATCGACATCAAATGATGTGGAAAACCATCTTCTGAACAACCATTTTAAGTGTGACAGGTCGCTTTGTTAAGATGGCTTGAACAGAAGCTGAGGTTAGCAATATTAAATCACACTGCTGATTTTTGCGGAAGTACGATTACTTAAATTTGAGTAAGTCATCCCTCATTTATGATGCAATTGTACTTAAAACAACTGAGTACGTTCATGTACTCATTTTTAAGCAAAAGGGTACCCCAATCTTATTTTAGTTTTAGTTAGGAGCTTAAAGCTAATTGGAAAACGCTGATTTATATCACTTAAAAAGCAATGCGAAAAACATTGAAATACCGGATTCGACACAAATTGATCGATTAATCGTAGAAGTAATCAAATGCAATTGAATTGTAGAGTTGTTGTTTTAGAAACGAAATATTAAGGAAAAACAAGTTTTCTTGACTTGTAGATTTTGATGGAGGGTAATAGAAATACCCTCTTATGTATTTTGCATTTTCAATTACCTTAGGTCATTATAGTTAAATTTTAGCATGTTCTCAATTATGGAATTCTGAGAGAAAAATGTAATAACTAGTTAAATAATTATAATATTTAGAATTAATACTCAATTTGCGTGATTATTCAATCCTTTTTAATGAATTAACTCTTGTTGCGAAGAGTTATTAAACGCTTAATGAGAATTACTTGCATTGTATAAAGCTCAGAAGAAATTCTAGAATATTAACAAGGCGGTTTGAGTGGCAAACAGCGGCACAACTTTTCTCTTATACTTGTGTGGAGTAATTCTAATAATGCAGTAAAATGAAATAAATAATTATAATGGGTTAATTTTTAAGATTTTGATGGTCACAAAGCTGCGTTAAAAGGGGATTAAAAACGATTTTGTTCATTTATCGCTTCTGTAATGTTAAGAGCTTCAAATATTTCAAATGAAACATTAATTTAACGTCGTAATGATTACAAATATAACAATTTAAAACTCTTAAATAACGAATTGTGTTCTTTTTATTTACCGATATAAATTTAAATACATTAGTAATATAATAGGATTTATTTGAATTTTTTTTATTTGTCTTCATAATGAGTTAAAGTTATTAAAACTTAAAAAGACACTAAAATAAATGAATTTGTAAAAGATATGCTCTTCTATGTATAAGTACTGAGCTGTTTCTTTGTGTTAAAACTTAAGGACTTTTTCTAGACCAATTTCGATTTCTTTTTAAATAAGAGTGCTGGATACGTACACTGTTAAAAAATTAAGTTCAAATATGTTCCATATCTTGGTGCAAAACAGAGTTCTGCAGCAAATTACAACATGTAGGTTGTAATGTAGGTGGAATGTAGGTTGAACCAAAAATCCTTTTTCGGAAAAAAAAATCGGAAGTTTCACCGATAATTGGTTTAACTTCTCTAACTGCAACCGAAATTCTCGCCGTTGATGCATCAACAAGCCGAGGAATCCCATCCAAGAAAGACAACGATGTACAAGGGCGTCTGTGGCCCAGTGGTTATAGGCGTTCAGCTATAAATCAGAGAATTCCTACTTCGAGCCCGATCGGTGAACTTGACAAAAAAAAGTTGAGATTTTGCGATTGGAGGGTTGCCACGTTCGCTACAAAAATACTACTACGAAAATACTAAGAAACTCGAATGTTCAGTTTTATGCAACGTTATCAGTTTTGATGCAACGTTTCATCATTAAATGGCATCCGTGGTAGCACCGTAAACGGTGAAACTAAGCACCAAATGTTGGTTGCAGCTAAATGGGTGCCAAATTTTGGTGTAAGGACGTAATAATTTTTAATAGTGTATATTGGCACAAACATTTTAAATGTCACAAATTTGTGCTTCGTATATTATTTATTTTCCAAAATAGTATCTTTCGCACCCTATTAAACAGAATTTCAAAATCTATTACCAAGGATTTTAAAAAAATAATAACTGTTTTTTTGTGTTATTAGTTAGGAACTTCTGGCGAATGGAAATTGCTATTTTTTTCTGGCGAATGGAAATTGCTATTTTTTTCTGGCGAATGGAAATTGCTATTTTTTTCTGGCGAATGGAAATTGCTATTTTTTTCTGGCGAATGGAAATTGCTATTTTTTTTTAATGACAGCTTCACTTTAGTATATTTGCACAACAATCTAAAAAGTAGCAATTTTGCCCTTCATATATTCTTTACATGTCATAAAAAGATTTTTCGCTTCCAATTGGAGATAATTTAAAATAAATATAAAACATAATTCTTAAAAAAAATCTATGTGCTTGCTAAGAGAAGGTTTTTACTTGATATATTTTTACGTTACTTCAGCATGCAAATAATATTTTTTTATTAATTTACTTAGAAATACTAAAATGTGTTTTGTTTATTTATATATGTTTCTTGGAGAATTTTTTGATAGACTTTGAACATTAATGATGGCTCATGTTATTAAAAGTGTTTGCTTACGAATTTTTTGAAACTTTTAGGAATTGTGGAAAAAATGCCATTACTGTACAATAAATTTAAAGGATTTAAAATTACTTTTGATGGAAATAGTTTATTTTGTTCAACATTTCTTCCTGCATTATGGATTCGTAAGAGTTCCATCAACGAATTCGTTTGCAAATTGTTAAAATAATTGAGAATACTTGGAATTCATAGGTTGAAAAGTGAAGATTTGTATTGGGGTCAAACATACAATTCTGTTTTGTTAATACATAGAAGGAAAATCTATGTACATTTGCAACTGTATTTTAATTATTTCAAAATTTATTTGACCGAAGTTTTGAAATAAATAGTATTACGATTTTTTTTTGTATTTATAATAAACGTGGAATGTATTTTTAGTAGTTGTACTGGGTCATTAAAAGTTATATATATATATATATATATATATATATATCATATTAACGAATATCATATTGAATGAGAATAATTTCAACATTTAAACTTTCTTATTTTACGCTCAGGCGTGAAAGAGATTTTCAAATTTAAGAAGTAAAAGTTTTCAAATTTAAATTAGAATTTTTTTTAGTGCTACATTATAACCTTTGAAAAGGAAGTGTAACTCTTAATATAATTCAGATCTCAACTATATTGAGTTGTTTTGCTTACATTCAGAATTATTTTTAAAGTTAGAATAAATATTATCTTATATATTTAATCTCTTAAGCCTTGAAAGATCAAAGTTATTGTTAAAGAATGAATTGATCCATTAAACCTTAATAATTTATTTGTACTGAAGTTTTACTGTTAAAACGTAAAAGTGATAATTTTTTTAAAGGCTTTTTGACATTTCTTAAAATATGCTTTCGCTATGTTCTATTCGTCGCCTAACCATAATTCGAAATTACAAGGCAAGGTTACCGGGTCTTTCCTTTCGGATGGACGCCAAACCGCCGCCAATTACCCACACTGTAGCTCTAGTGCGACGTTATTTCGACCAATTATCGTTTTATGAGCTTATGAAACATGTTATTTATAATATCCATAAAATATATTTAAATTTTCTTTAGAGTCTGGTAGTAATAAAATAGATTTTGAACCCTTTAAAATGGAACATTTAAATGTTTACACACATGTTCCAAAACAACTATTTTAAATTGTTTTAGTTACTAGCAAACCACATAATATTTTTATTAAATTCACTTCCATTTTTATTTTCAAACACAGCGGGATTCGAAACCCCGAACCATTGTTCAAATCCAGAGGTCTACTATCTAAGATACAAAGGCACGTTCCAGGATATTGGAAATATTTTTTTAAGATGTTTCTATATGCGATATTTTTAAAACAGTTCAAATCATTTAGGAAACTAAATGTTATTTTAAAATCGCTTATCCTAACTTCAGGTTGAATAATACTTATATATAAATCTTCAGCCTTTTATACACAGAGGAAGCAGGATACTGACACTTTCTCTTAGTATTATAGATTTGAAACATCGTTTCTAAAAGAAAATGAAACACTAATCAAAATTCCTATTTAGTGAGATGAGCATCAATTTGGTTAATTTTCAAATTTTTGTCGATGTGATAAAACTTTTATTCGTACGTTTTTTGAAAAAGTATTAAATTCTGTTTATTAATTGCTTCGAGCAATCAATGCCATTTAGTTCGAGTTCTTACTGATTGAATTGTCCACTCACTCAAATGTGACTGATTTTTCTTAAAATATGCTCCGATTAAACTTTTCGTCAAAAATACCAACATTTTTCCATCACGAATCGTCTACTATAAATTTTTAAAAAAATCGTGACGTTGATAATTTGATAAAAAAAATGGCAACAGAAAACTGAAAATGTAATTGGGGTAAAATTTTAGTCAAATTTAAAAAAACAAATGCACGTTTGCAATGTGGAATAACCGCATGAACCCTATTTAAAAGCCCACTTAAAATAGTATTTAGCAAAGCCCCTACGTTTAAACATACTTTTCATATACCTTGATAATTTTTCTAATTATAACTACGTCCGTTCAATGTTAAGTTTCTTAATAAATTTAACCGATCCCTTCCAGGAGGACTTCACATTCTCAAGAGCAACTTAAACATTTCATCCAATTCCCATTCAAATGTTGAAAACTCACATTCAAATGTTGCCATCCACATTACATAAAAGATGAACAAGTATCACTCGGCTACGGACAAACATTTCTAACGGAAGGGAAAGATAAAAAAAAAATATTATAATAATCTTACCTTTTAAAAACATAAAAACCTTTTGCATTTTGTGTTCCTTCCCCCCCCCCCCCCCCTCACTTCACCGCAAGTAGGAAGAAAAAGAGGGGGGGTTGGAGAGAATCGCCTGCAGCCGCTTTTAAAACATTTTTCTTGAATAAAAATTCTTTTTTGACATTGAAGAATCCGTTTCCCTTTCAATTTCGAAGATGTCCCGAATGTTTTCTTTAAGTCTTCCCTTCTCTTACCTTTTAGGCTTAGGATCTAGTTTACATTTTAAGTGGAAATGGGAATGAATGGGACTTTATCCAGGACTCCGCTCTTGCGTTTTCGTTGTATCAGTTTCGAATCAGAGTAGTTACTTAATAGTAAGTTGTAACTGTCAGTTTGTATATATTGTAGCCGAACCCTCAATGGCCTGTCGTATATAGCATTAAAAAAATTAATTCTTGCTGGTATCTTGTAGACAGAAACCGGTTAAATTTAAAAATGTCTTTGTTTGCAGCATAAAATATTTTTCTTCTTCTCTTTTTCTATCTCTCTGTATAAATATATATAGAGAGAGAGAAGAGAGAGAGAGAGAGAGAGAGAGAAAGAGAACTTTTAGGGCATTAATATTACACAATTTTTATCATAAATTAATTTTGGTTTGTGGTAAAGATAATTATGCAAAAAGGAGATTTTCGTACTCAATTTGTAAGAATACTTGAGAAGTTTTTGAAAAAAAAACATTATTTTGCACACTGTAAAAAAAAAGGTACTTAAAAATGAGTTCTTGAACATACTCGTGTTTCTTTGAGTACAATTGCATCGTAAATGAGCGATAAAGTACTCAAATTCAAGTAACCGTGTTTTCTCAAAAATGATCAGTGTGATTTAATATTGCTAATCTCAGATTTTGTTCATGTCATCTTAACAAAGTGAGCTGACAAACTGAAACTAGGTGTTCAGAAGATGGTTTTCCACATTGTTTGATGATGACATCTTAAATGGAAACTGAGTTATTACAACTCAATTATCTTACTTCCCATTCTTTTGACAAACCTTTTTAGCATGTCTTCTGTTTATAACTTCTTCAAGTCGCCCTGATAGTTTAACTGATAAGACTCTGGACTGCAGTGCCTGAGGATCTGTGTTCAATTCCCGGTAAGTCTTGGTTGTAATTGTTGATATTTATTGAAAGTGGTTTATAAAGACAGCCGACGTAGGCAAGCATCTGCTCTTTTTATTTATATTTACTCGTTTTTGGGTTCATGTTTTTTTTTTCAAAATTGAAACTTATATATTCGGAGTTATGATAAGCATCGAATGTACTCATAAATGATAACATTTTATTTATTTTTGATTACCTATTTTTAACAGTGTATTTTCGGCAATTATTAAACACAAAAACTTATTTTAATGCTTTATTTTATCTTTGAAATATTTTTTAACTTTTACGAAATTTTTACTTGTTTAGTTTTAATTGGCATGTTTACTGTACCTTTAAATATTATGTGTTTACATTAATTTGATTTGCATTCAGTGCATTACAGAAATAAATGTATTGAAACTGTTTCCGTAATTCCTCAGTTTTCCTTATGCTGGAAAAAAAGTTAAACCAGTATCATATGCTTGTAAACATAATAATGTATGTTATTGTACCGTAAGTAACCATAAACAAATTGAAAACTCACAAATTTTTTGTTAAAATTATGCATGTCAATTTTATATTTTTAAAAAAAATCTGAACTTGCGCATTCTTAAAATTATATTTTATTGCAGTCGTATTTGTTAAATAATTCAACACTTTATTGAACTTTTGTCTAATTAGGTTTAAATAAAGTGTTTTTATTGAAGTTATATGATATTCAAACATATAAAGGGTCTTAATCTTAGTCATAAAGAAAAATGCTAATACTTTTTTTTAATCTAACTTTTTTTATGTATTAAAATTCTCTCCTTTTGTAGGTACGTATGCTTCTGAATAATTATAACTTCAAAATTTAATGCTCCATTAATAGTTATTTTTAAAACTTTATAAACGTCTTATGGACATTTCAAACTTTTTAAAAATAAGTATTTTATAATATTTCGTTCGAGCAAAATATGTCATGATAATGACAGATTGCTTACAACTATTTCTATTAAAATATTAACCCTTAATTTTACTAAAAAAAATTCCTTTTTCAATTTATATAGCTTAAAGTTATACATGCTTAGTTACTTAAAGTTATACATGTTTTTAGCATTATAAAACAGTACAAGCAACATTTAATGTGACTACAACTAATTTCTTCACTTTGTATCAATTACTAGTTTTATTAATATACTTTGCGTCGAGAAATTGTAAACATGTATAACAAATATATTAACTTCTCTTGGTACATTTATTTTTATATATTTTATTTTTTAATTGATTTTCGCTTAGTTGAAACATTTCACTTCGTTTATTTTAGTCTATAAGGATATTGCTTTAAACAAACCGCAATTCATTTCAATACAGTTTAAAAAGCGATGCCAAAAGATCAAACAAAAAGTAAGGAATTATTTTTGATAAATGGAGAATACTGTTATTAATGTTTTAGAATTAATACTTAATCATTTTATTTGTAGTGCAGTTTAATTTCTAATATCTTGATTACTTTATTGATGCATCTGTTTTAAAGAAATATTAAATATTTTTTTTACCAATAGTTTTCTTCGTGTAATTATTAATTTTAAATTTTATATAACCAAATTCTTCAAAATCTTATTCCTTATTTTAATTCTGCAATTTATTTTAACCAATTGTAAAATATGGCTTAATATAACATATATTTATTTTATATTTAGTTATTTTTGTTTTAAAAGTAATTGAAAAGGGTAAGGTCGGGGGAAATGGGTTTTTTAAATTTAAATATTGAATTACACAATGTTAAATTTAAGTTTTGATCTCATTATTTATTTTTGTTAATTTACTTCGTTAATAAAGTGCATTTTAGTAAAAAATTACTTTTCTAGGTGTTTAATTCAAGTCCAAATGTCGATTTGCTTAGGTGTACATTTTTTTTTTATTTTGAAAGTATGATAAATGAAAACTTTTATATATAAATTAAAAAAGTCTACTTATTTACGAATATTCCTGGGATTTTTATAAAATGGAATTATTTTAATACATTTCAATGAAAAAAAATTTTATTTAGGTTTTTTCTCCATGTTTTGTAAAATGGGAAAAATGTGTTTTGGAATCAGTAGTGTTAAATAATAGGAAAAATTTAACAATCTTTAACAAAAGTTCAATTATTCTACAAAAATATAAACTTCGAAGCTTAAAAGTGACAAGAACTAACTGCAATACATTTAACACTATTTATATGTTAATCAATACTTATATATAAGAATGGAGTGTCTGTCAGTGGAATCGAACAAAACCCCTCATTTTGAGTTTTCTCCGCGAATTAGGATACACTGATTCCGAAAATCACATTAAAATTTTTTTGTCTGTCTGTCTGTCTGTTTGTCCGGATTTAACTCAAAAACTACTGCACGGATTTTTATGAAACTTGCACTATGTGAACAAACTTTTCTTAGTTTAAAATCAGCACTTTGTTTCATGTGAATATCTGCAACCATTCAAAAGTTATAGAACTTTTTCCATTTTCTCTAACATTATGCCTATGGGAAATTTACATCTCGATCCTTCCCTCATAACATTATTGTTAAAAATCACCTTGGAAAATAAAAAAAAATCAATTTTTCCACAATACTGGGATAAACGATTTATTTTGATCGGCTGATGAGTAAATGTCGCCAAATGAATGAAATATGTCGCCAAATAAATGAAAAATGTTGCCAAATGAATTAAAAATGTAGCCAAATAATTAAGAAAAGTCGCCAAATATTGGAAAACGCATTAAAAATGTCGCCAAATTAATAAAAAATGTCTCCAACTCCTATGGGTAATTTACATCTCGATCTTCAACTTCATAACATTAGTGTTAAAAATCACCTTGGCGACCAAAAATATGTTTAGACAATACTGGGATAAACGATTTATTTTGATTGGCTGATGAGTAAATGTCGCAAAATGGATTAAAAATGTCGCCAAATGATCTAAAAATGTTACCAAATGAATTAAAAATGTCGCCAAATGAATAATAAAAGTCGCCAAATATAGAAAAATTAATTAAAAATATCGCCAAATGAATTAGAAAAGTCGCCAAATATTGAAGATGAATTAAAAATGTCGCCAAATAAATTCAAAATGTCGCCAAATTAATAAAAAAAATTCTCCAATTGAATAAAAATGTTGCCAAATGAGCTAAAATAGAGGTCCTATATTTAAAAATATCATCACAATGGAGAAATTAGTGTCCAAATAACAAAAATAACGTCGTTAACAAAAACCTCGCCATCCGAAGGAGGGAATTAAACCAGCTCTTTCGACTGACGCCATGTGTATTCATGTTCCGAACAACTTAACTTTATGACAATAGTGCTATTTGTTACGGAGTGGAATATTACTATGGTGTTGAAATGGGCCACCCTAAAAGTTTAACTTAAAGTTTTATATATTTATACCTTCATGTAGCTTATTTTTAAATTTTCGCCTCAAAAACATATTATTGGAATTCAAAAATAAATATTTGATGATTAATTTTTATAAGAAATATTGTCCGTAAATATTGACCCATATGAAATTATGTTGAAAGAGAGATATATAGACTCCGGTCGCCAATGGCACAACAAAAAAACTTACCAAATACGATAAATTATTTTGATTTGGAAGAATGTAATATTGTTTCTTTGATATATTATTGCGTCGCCAATAATGTATGTGAAGTTTACTACATTGGTTTATTGTCACTAAATGGTTAATTTTTATACAAAAAATATGCAATTTAAAAATATGTTAGGAATTTTTATTTCACAAAAAGAAACATTTTACAAAAACGTCAGTTTAAATAGTAGGTAGTCGCAATAGCATGTAAAGTCGTGAACATAAAAATAAATTTAAGTATCTAAAAAAATACTCAAAGTAATTTAATAAATCTGGATTTGGATAAAGTTTATTTTTCACAGTGCACAGAGAGTGATATGCTACGCTGACAAGACAAAATCGCGCAGCTCTTACTGCGGAAAGTGACCACGAGCAACGCCGGGCCATATTGCTAGTACTATAATAAAGTAACCTAACTTTTTTTTCAAATTAACTCTCAGCAAAAGAACATATTTCGATACAAAAATGTCCACCATTTGCTTGTTTTATCCAAAGCTTTTAAAAATATTTTTTTTGTAATTGCACCTTAATTCTGATAATAAAAATACCTGTATGCATTAAAATTACATTTACCCTAAGAAAACTATATTTATTAGTCCGTCCATTTTTTATAGTACGCAAATTTATTCCTTCTAAATATTAATGAGAAGTTTTAATATAAAATTCTTCATTAACTTTCAAATTTTATTCCTAAAACATAAAACATTTTACAGATTATTTTATATGCTCAATAAAAAAAATTATGACTTTACCAGAAAGTTGAATTGTAACAATTATTCTGTCTAGCATGGTATTTTATAGTCATTACTCACATATACCTAAGGTTAATGACTTCATTCCATTATATTTTCATTGAAAATGAATTAGTTTCATTCAACAGAATCGCAAACATTGCGAAAGAAAAGGAAATAGCATTTCCTTTTTACATACTAAATTGAAATTGCTTTCGTAAAACACATAAAAAAAAACGTCATACCTCACCAGTTGTTGCACGCTTTTGACAGTAGCGCACAGCTTCATTAAAAAAATTCTATGAATAGTACTAGCGTGAAATAATTACAATTCGTGCTGGGCATTCTAAAAATCTCATTACAATGTAAACGCACGATAACGAATTATTTTAATAGTGTTCGAAATTAAAGCTGTAATAAAAAATCTGTTTTAATATCACAACAGTCATGGACGACCTCACACGGACACGGTCACAGGAACAAGCGCTAAAAATCGTCTGCGTACACGTATTATAATAAAAGTTCTGTCATATAAAATCACCGAAGAGTAAAATTATAGTTTATATTTTGCTGTATTTATTTCTTTGTATCGTTATCAACATCTAAACTGAATTTTTGTCGTCCGTAGCGGAGCTATTTTATTTATTTTTTTACACTGGCAAAATGGCGTGTACTTCAATCGAATCAATGTATTCATTTTGATCGAATTAAAGATATAGTTCTGAGTAGAATGGCGATTACTTTTAACGTTCGAGAGATAAGGTAATTCTTTTGCATACATAATTCAATAATCGCATTTCCATACAAAGAAAAGTCGCTGTCTCTTAAATAATAAATACATTCAAGAGCTCAGATACCAGTCTGGAGCTGGTCGTTTAGGATACAAAGGACCATATAATTTTATTTATGAATTCTAAATAAAGGAAAACGACTTTCTTCTAAATATATATCCCCGTAATTCAATTCAACACGCCGCACGCAAATCCTTATCTTTCGAAGAAATATAAATAAGGCACAAGGATACGTAGAGAATTTTTAAACGTGGAATTTATACTATATAAAATATTGTGTGGAAAATCTTAAATGAATTATCTTTTTAAAATAATATATATTCAGTAAGGATATAATCAGTTGTAAATTCTTCCTGGATTGTGAATATCTAGAACATGATAATTAATTGAATACAAATAATTAGAATGTGTCTTCTTAATTTTATGCTAATAACTTAGGGTAAACTGGTATTCACAATAGACTATTTAAAAAAAAGTGCATTACACACATTTGAAAGCCAATTTATGAAATAAATAATTTTATCTTTATCATTACTATTAAAGTTTTAAGAAATTAAATTTTGTTATAAAATATGTACCCCGTTTATGAAAAGTTTTTAGCTTTTAGCAATGTTTAAATATTTTACACAGCTTTCTTTTACTACAACAAGTTAAACATTTTGGAAATTACTCTTAATTCCAATATAACATTGCCAGTAATCCTTTTGTGTACACTTCAGTATGGTACAACAAAGGTGTCAATATTTTTTTTAAAAATTATTAATGATCTTAAATTTTGTTCTAAAAATAAACGTGATTTAAAATTTCTCTTCTCGTAAAAATATGTTATCAATGAAACCTAAAATTGACTTAAAATGCACTTACGATAATTTAATTTTAAATTATTTATTAAAAGCATTGTAAATAACAGTTTTTATACTAGAATTAATTTTCTGGAATATACAAAAAAAAAAATTCTATGGTTTTTCTAGAAAATGTAATTTTTATATTTTTCTTACTAAATATTTTTAGTAATGGAACCGTAAGTAAAATATGATTAATTATATGTTTTTTTTTAACATTTTTATTGTAATATACACTATGCATGACTTGGTGTCGAGATAAAATAGAATAGAATAAACTATCCATTTTACATTTTCAAATAAAAAGCTCGCGTTTTAATATTCAGCAGACGATAAATTATTTATGTGAAAAGATACGGAAAAACCAAATGCGTTTGTTTATCCTATTGATGACGTCACGTGCATAGCATAGAGTCAATTAATCTGTATTTTTAAAAATATATTAAGTATTTTTAAAATATGTCTATATTTTTAAAAATATATCTGTATTTTTAAAAATATATCTGTATTTTTAAAAATATATCTGTATTTTTAAAAATATATTAAATATTATTAGTTAAAACATTTTCAACAAGTCAATAAAAAATGCTCAATAAATAATTTTAGATTCTTTTCTAAAATATTCAGTTATCGTTTGCTTTAGAACAAATTTTACTTATTATACATATTTCTCTATCTAAAAATATGTTTTATTGACATCGTGTGACATTTTAGTCGTAATGTCGAAAATTCAGGTATGTTACTTTTTCAAGAACACTGTAATTGCATTGTAATACAATATTTTTGTTTTTATATTTCATGAATGTTTCAAAAATTATTCGCAAAAGTTGTTTGACAATTAGGTTTATAAACGTTGTCTCATATTCGTTAATGACAGTATTAATTTAAGTTCCAATATATTATCTTTTTATTTACAGTCAATTTTTTTTATTTTAATAAATAAAAAGTAATTAAATAATCTTTAGGAAAGAAGCTGCAACAGATCATTTAAACTCTGAATTTTCTTAACATAAACTTCAAAATATCGAATAAAGTTTCAATTGAATTTCCATTTCATACATTACTCAGTCGTTGTTTTAATACATTCTTATTCTCAATATCATAACACTCAAAAAACAACATAGATGTCACTTGGTAACCGTTTCTATGCCAACTATTAGAATTATTATATGAATTTTAAATAAGAACAATTTAATCTTCGTCGCTTTCGAAACACCTGTGACTTCAGTTTGTTGTATGAGAAAAATAATGAATAACAAAACATATTTAGATACAGAAATAGTACTCTAATTTCATTGTATATGTACAGAATAAGTAGTTGTGCTGGTAAGAATAATTTAAATGTGTTTTGATATGACTTTTTTCAATTCAGAAAGTAAAATAAAAAATATTCATTAAATATTTATTTGAAAATTAGTGTACTACTATGACCATTTTATGGTGTAAAAGTAATGATTTGGATTTTAAAATGAACTTTAAAGAGGTAAACAACACAAAGAGGTAAACAGCACATAAAAACATAAAAATATCAAATAAATATTTTATTTCTTTAAAAAATAGTAAAATAATACGTTTATTTTGAATCTGACGATTCTAAAATTATTTTTCTACGCAGCTTAGCAGCAACTAATTACTTTTTATGAATCAACAAGATTTTAATAACAAGATTTCCTGAACTGTAACTTTGAACAAATTTTTTTATTGATTACGTATTATGTTTGATCAAGTATAGATTTATATAAATTCCGATCTATTTAAATAAACTTCTCCAAACTAAATACAATATATATTTTCAAACACATTACTTTAATTTGTCTTTAGGGATTAGTAGTATATCGATTATAATTTTTTTAAAAATTGTTTGACCAATGAAATTCGGGATTTTTTTTTCAATTATTGTTAAAAAAATTTGCAAATAACAAAAGTCTTTAATAGCAGTTTGTTAAAAACATTCTTTTGTTAAGTAACATGCAAAATTATAGTTTCTCAGAAAATATTGTCTTGTCTACTATAATAAATTATAAAAGGTATTTTTTGATTATGTTAATATGTTTTGAACACATATGTTAAAAAATCTGCTGTATTTATAATATATTTTTACTTAGATGTTGTGATCACGGCCATGTCGCTGGATCAAAATATTGCAAGTATGCAATATCAAATTCTTTAGAAATATTCTTGTTTTGCAGCTTCATGCGTCACGGTAATTACAAAATACGGTTAAAATAATTTAGAAATTTCGATTGGGGATTAAGATGAGTTCTTAGGTTATATTTTCAATAACTTATAGTAACGTACTGTAACTTGGGGTTACTTGGATATAAAAAAAATAATGTCTTAAATCACTAATGCCTGTTGCTACTTTAATTAAATCACTACCTGTTAGAGAGATGGTAAATCACGTCTATATTTTCATGACAGCCACAGCAGACCCAGATGTGATTAAAACATTTTTATTGTTTTGGTCCATCTCCAGGGTCCAAGTAACCCCAAAGTACCTATATTATAGTTTGTACTAAAAGATTTCTGAGGGATCGTTCTTAATATTTTATTACTCTTTCAGTACGTTTTTCTCTTGAACAATACATTGTAAATTTTCTTTGGAACTGTTTTCCATGTACAATGAAATATTTTTAGCCCCTGAGAGAGTCACATTAAAGTTATTAACGTTATACAGAAGAAGTACACAGTTTATTTCTGACATGTATGATTTTGGTATGTCAATTCAATTATTGTTTGAAATTTTTTCATTTCTCGGTTTGATATCAACTCAACAAGAATGTACATGCACATCGTTGCACTGATGCATATTTATCTATGTTTCCTTAATTTTAAATCGCAAGCCTTTTGAATGGTTTCACAATAGTGCATACCATAAAAAATGAGCAGTGTGATTTAATATTGTTAATATCAGCTTCTGTTCCAGCCATCTTAACAAAGCGACCTGACAAACTTAAAATAGTTGTTCAGAAGACGGTTTCCACATTATTTGATGTAGATTGCTTAAATGGAAACTGAGTTAATACAACTCAATTATCTTACTCTTCCCATTCTTTTGGCACACCCTTTAAACAAGTCTTTTTCACGTCGCACTGGTAGTACAACGGATAAGGAACTATACTGGATCTGGGTTCAATTCCCGGTAAGTCTCGGTTGTAATTGTTGATATTTATTGAAAATTATTTATGCATATAGTATTTGTTTTTTTATTCATTGTGCTTTCATAAGAGTGCATAGATCCTATAAAACAAATTGTCATGTATCTGCAGTAAGAAATACAAAGAACGTAACTTCTTCTTGATGTGCTTCTCAACAGGATGATTGAAAGTTCAAACCGTAAAATTCTGGAATTCACGATATTAGTCTTTTGGACGACAAAATACATTGAGAGAAAGAGTATATGTGTCTCAAGTAGCTTCCCAATATGAGAAACCTGTCCTTCGTTTGCTCGAAGCACGTACTGGGTTTCTATTCTTAAGGAATCACCTAGAAACCATAAAAAATTTAATTAAGGAGTTTTATTTTTCTTGGCTCTAAAGTTCCTCGAAGTTAATTTCGTAGGTTCTTATAGGTTTTCAGTTAGTAACTTAGTGTAAGGATTCTTTGCCTCAAATTCATTGGACAATTTCCCCTTACACTGAAGTTTCTTAAAGAATGTGTTCTCTGTAATTAGATTTCTAGTAATGTCATTTGATGACATAATTACCCTGATCTTCTGTGACGCTAATTTCAGAAGTTTTTAAACGGTTAATTTTCAAAATAAATTGGAATAAATTATTACGTTTGCATATAAATGGCATACAAATGCAGAGTAATTTCATTGCTAATTTTAGGATTATAATTCATTCGGTAGGATAGTAAGTAGAGGAAAATATAATGTCATGATTGCTTTCAATTTTGTACTTAAAAGAACTCTAAATGACTTATGCAAAATAAGTAGGATTATAATCATGCATCGATTGTTAAAACAGAATATTAAAAAGCAAAATCCAATCCGATAGTTGTCTGTGTCCTGTAAAATCTGTAACTTGTTATCATTTACCCTTAACAGGAACTATTTTAAATTTCCATATATCTTTGAGTATATCCTAAAATTTTTTAAGTATTTCCTGCTAATTTTTGGTATAATTTCGCAAGGCGGAATTCTGTTTGAAAAAGTTTTATATAATGATTTTTTATATTCAGTTATAATTTAGTTAAAGAGTAAAGTGGAACTAATATTTTAAATTGAAATTTAAAAAAAACTTAAAAACCATTTTTTGTTAAATTAAGATAACAAATGGAATTGTTAGCAAAAAGTCATTAACAATAAAGAATATGAGGATAAGGATAAGGGTAAAAATTTAAGTATTGAATTTGAAACTTATTTTATGAAATCAATAAATAAAATAAAATAAACGGTTGTTCAATAGAAATTCGAGGATTTTTTTAAACGTATTATGATATCTATTCTCAAACTTGACTAACAAGCTATTTCAAGTAACGTTCCGTTAATTCTTAACAAAATATTTCAATATTATAATTTTTTTTATTTAATGTCAATATTGTCAAAGCAATAAAGTAAGAAATCGAAAATATCCTCATCCCCACCCTAGATATATATTGACTATCAAATACACAACCAAAATAAAGCAAACGAATATTCGTTTGTCATACATATATATGATTTAAATGTGTATGATCAATGTATTTGTTTGCTTTATAAAAAGGAAACCGTGAATAAAGGTTTAAATTAATCTTTATTGATGGGGATTATGCGTTATACACATTTTTTTAATTATAAATATCAAATGATAAAAGAAATATTGTGAAAATTTATATTTATTATTTATTTTTAAATTAAGAAAGTTACCCATAGTGATTAATTAAAATTCTTGTATCAATCATTATATTTCTAAAAACCATGGAATTACTTTTCTTTGTTTTGTTATGAAAAAATATAACTGTGAGGTACATACATTTAAGAGAAATATCCCAGTTAATGAAACTATACTTCAAAATATATTCCATTTTGTTCCTTAAACAAGCAATATTTTGAGCAAAAGTTAAAATTTTAACTAATTGTTTTAAATATCTTGCAGCAAAGTGTACCCAAATACCGAAATTTATGTTTCTAACTTAATGCCTTAGCCTTAACAAAGTATTTCATTGTGTGCCCTACTCCCAAAATGCTCATAAAATCAATATGTTGAAGGAAATTATTCTAAGATAGAATCATAAATAAAATAAAATTATTAAATACTTATAAATAATTCATTATTGTTTATGTATTTTTATATTGACACTTATTGTTACTTAAAATGTATATGAATAATATTTTCTAAAAAAAATAATATGATACAACAAATATATTTATAAAAAGGTAAATAATACAACATAATTGTTTCTAAAAAAGTATATGTTATAAAATAACAATCAAAATGTAAAAATTGGTTTAATTCACCAAGATTATGTAAAATATTAAGTAATACAAACTAACAAAACTTATATTACAGTATAACTTACTAATTATACTTACTTACTAATAACTTACTAAGAAAATATACTAGTATCACAATATAAAACATTGTAATTAAACATAAAGCTTAAAAATCACAATAGATTCTCAATAATTAGGCGACAAAATTATTCCTTTTAAATTAAAATCGCAATATTAACAATCAAAATGTAAAAATACTAATCGTAAGGTATGGTTAAAATAATATTTATCTATAAATAAAAAATAGAATTACCCAATATAAAATATCAAAATTAAAAAATACTGATTCTAATGCATGATTACAATATTTATTATTACTAAATAAAACAGATTGACAATATTAACTATTACAAAAACCAAAATAAAATAACAATATTAACAAACAAAATTTGAAAATTCTTATTCTAAAGGTATGGACAATTACAATATTATTTATTACCAAATAAAATAGAATCACAACATTAGCAATTATAAAATAAAATAGAATAACAATACTAATTGTTACAAACTAAAGTAGAATCACAAAGCATTATTACTAATTAAAATACAATCACAATATTAATTATTTCTTTCTAGAATAAAAAATAAAATATTATTAATGAAGGAAATTGAATATCAATAATTCTAAATACCAATCATTACAACATGCATTAACATTATTGCTAATTAATTAACGATATTATTAAAGTACATGTCTATAAGATAAAAAAATTCCGTTTCTCGGAAATTCGAAATCGCGTACACCATGGATTCGCGTCCGGCATGCTCATTTCTTAAAAACCAAACAAACATGGGAGAACAGGTGTTCGCTCGTTTATCCCGTACCTGATTTAAAATCCACACATGGTCTATTTGTTTACTTCTGCCAAAATAAGAAAACCCAAGGACAGTTTTAAAAATGCCCACTATTGGGAGTAGGAAAGGGGGGGGGGGGGGGGGATTAAGGCGAGAGTGAAAGCGCGACCGAACGATTCGGACACGCGGTCTTGACGAGCTTCGGTCAGGTGAAAGGGACGACTCGACCGCCTGACAGGTCGCGGGAAAAGAACTGAACCGAATGGAAGAGATCCCTCCTCTAACGATCCAGGACAGACGATTGTGAGGAAAGGGGGTGGGAAGATGGTTTTTCTTTTTCTCTTTTCATTGTGCGAGTGGCGGATTATTTTTTTCCCTTTTTATTCTTTCGTTTATGTGCTTTTTTTCTGTTTCTCTCACAGCCGCATTTTGAGCGAAATACTGGGATGCGGTTAGGGCGGTTTCTTCTGCGATTTTTTTTCTCCTACTTTTAAAATGATTGAGATTGACGAATGCCTATATGGTTCGATTTTTTTTTTAGTCTGCTTTTGCAGCTACTTGTGGTTTGAAGTGGCTTGCAGTCGTTTGTATTTTTGTCAACTAATAACGTATGTAGTTAATGTTGTTCATTTCATTTTTCTTTAAATATCCTTATGAGCATTCTTAAAAATATATAATGGAGATGGTGTAAAACAAGTTATTTTCTCTTAATTTTGCTTCTAAATATTTGCTTTGAATAGTGCGAAAGGGAAGTTACTAAGAAAAATTGACCAAGAGCGTGGAATTAAAATAAAACACTGTTGGATAATTATATTAAAAAGGGCCTTCAAAGAATCTTAAGAAATGCTCTAAATATTCAAATCAAACATGTACGACTTAGCAAATTTTATTTAACAATCCATGTTATATTATTTTATAATTTATTCAAAATTTGATGCAGTATTATTTTATTATTTAAACAATCACTCGTTTTTTAAAAGCTGTAGAGGAATTTCTTTAAAACATATATATATTTTACATATATAAGATAAAAACTCGATATAAGATAAAAACTCGTCTTATAGAATATCTATGTTCTATATACTAAAAAAAATATGCTGTAGTACGTTTAACGTATTATATTAAGATGTAATTATATTAAGGGGACACAGTACCCAGAAAATTGTAAAATTCTCGATTTTTTTTTTATTTGTGAAAATTATAGTTTGGACTCTTTTAAATTTGCTTGCAATATTCTAGAACTGTACCTATGTTTTTTTAATGAGTTATTTGTATTATTTTATGTTATATTTCGTTTTTCAAAGAACGAAAACTTTAAATCATTCTTCTTAGTGTTTGGTTTTCTTTGATATTAAATGCTTTGAAATGCGGCTTTTTATATTATTAATAAAGAAACGTATATTTTAAAGCATATTGTAAAATATGGATATATTGTAAATTGGCATGTGAATTAGTTCTAGGAAAGTTATTTTTTTAATTACTAAAATAAAAAAAAATTGAGTTTTAAGGAAACGTTTTGTGTTAGGTATTTTTTAAATAAAAATCATATAAATGTAGCATATAAAATTTTAATGATAATTATTATGTATTATAGTTCAAAGGATTTGAGTTGGCGGAAAAATATAAATATTTAATAAAAACTTTAAAAAATATTGATAAAGTTGAAAATTTGTAAAAACAATATATGTACAAACAATTATGGAATTTTTCTGTAAAATATTGTTATTTTATATAAATAATAAAATAATATACATTAAAATTTTGATTCTAAAAGTCAAAAATAAAAAATAAAAAAAAGTTCAGGTGATACTGAGTCACCTTAAAACAAATCGTTTACAATTGCAAACTTTTTTTCTGAATTAAAAAGTTAAGCTCATAAAGTTTTGACTAGATTTCAATCAAAGTTTTAAATATCTATACCACTTAAAACGATTACCACTTTTAAAATCGTTTCATTCATAAATGAAATGCAGATTCGTAACACTTTCACCCTTAAAATAATCATTTTAATTTGTTCAAAACCTCCTCTATGAAGGAGAATTATTGTTGACGGGAAAATGTATTTTACATTGGTCGAAATAATATCTACTTACGAAGTCTAGGATTAGTTGACTGTGTCATTAAACAGGCGCAAAACAATGAAATGATTCAGAATGTATGTCTCTATACTTACTTCTTTGATAAAACCAAAGAATGACATCAAAAGATTGAAATTCGAGGAATTATTGCGGGCTATGAAATTGTGTAATTGTTACCTTTTGTATTCATTTTAATCACGTTTACGGCTTACACACAGAGATTTTCTACAATACCAATTTAAACCAAACACAATCAGAATAGAATTATTGCGGTTTGAATGGCAGGATGTTGTTTTAAAATGTAGTCATATCCCAAATTATGTTTTGTTTTGTTATTTTTACGTTGTGGTTAATTTATTTTGTTTGAAATATCACCTGTAAAGATATAAATTATATTATTTAAATATAATAATTTATAAAATAAAAACATTGTGTTTATGCTTACCAAGTAATACAATATTTTTTTTAATTTGTAACATACACTGTAAAAAAAAGGTACTTAAAAATGAGTACCTGAACCTACTAGTTTTTCTTTGAGTACGATTGCATCGTAAATGAGCGACGACGTGCTCAAATTGAAGCAACCGTACTTTCGCAAAAATGAGCAGTATGATTTAATATTGTTAATCTCAGCTTCTGTTCCAGAGCCATCTTAACAAAGCGACCTGACAAACTTAAAATAGTTGTTCAGAAGACGGTTTTCCACATTATTTGATGTCGATTTCTTTAATGGAAACTGAGTTAATACAACTCAATTTTCTTATTTCCCATTCATTTAGCACACTTTTTAAACAAGTCTCATGTTTATAATTTTATCACCTGGTAGTACACCAGGATCTGGTGTACCAGTAGTACACTGGATCTGGGTTCGATTCCCGATAAGTCATTGTGGTTATGTTTGAGTACAAGTCTTCGTCAAAATTGAAATTTATGTATTCGGTAATTCGGAGCCATGATATGCTTCTTATGTAATAAAAAATGAGTGCATTCAACTTATTTTTAACAGTGTAGGTAGATACATTTGTTGGAAGTAAGTCCTTGATGCATGCATTTACAATAGTTTACAAACATATTAATAACATGTTATATTACGGCAAAAAGTATGACCTATTAACATATAGGAGCTCACCACCTAAATTATAAAATTGGGGATTTTGTAACAGATAACATCACCACAAGAAAACATCTTGAAAAAATTTGAGATTCAAATTAAAAATAAAACAAATGATATTATCTTTAATTGGTCGCGATATTTGGAATCAATCTGTTAGCACCGCGTATATTGATGTATAGTCGGGAGGGTGGAGGAAGTGTGGATATACATATTTGCTATATGGGAACTACATGGAAGTTATTGTGTGTCATCAATTAGTTATTAAACATTATTAAATAGTAATTAACGTTTTAATAAAATTTCACGGAGAAATTAAGCTATTAGAAAAATTTATAAGAGATTACCTTTGTATCAGAGACTAATGTGTTTGGTAACACATCAAGAAATTATAAATTATAAATGTTAAAGAGTTTATAGTCTACAGAAATGAAAGAATAAGGGAATATAGGAGATATAAAACCTTACTTTATTGTTGAAAAAAAATGAGTTATTGCCAAACATGACAATAACTCACCGAAAAGGTCATGTACTCAAAAATGAGTACCATGATTGAAAATGAATAAAAAAAGAAGTTGCTGGCCTGCATAGGCTGCCTTCATAAATCACTTTCAATAAATATCAACAATTACAACCAAGTCTTACCGGGAAACAAACCCAGATCCTCAGACACCGCAGTCCAGTGCCTTATCTGTTGTACTATCAGGGCGATATGAAGAAGTTATAAACATAAGAAATATTTTTAAAAATATGTGCTAAAAGAATGGAAAGTAAGATAACTGAGTTGTAATAACTCTGTTTCCATTCAAGCAATCGACATCAAATAATGTGGAAAACCATCTTCTGAACAACTAATTTAAGATTGTGAGGTGGCTTTGTTAAGATTTATTTGTTAAGATAGGATTAGCAATATTAAAACACACTGCTCAATTTTGTGAAAGTACTATTACACTTAAAATTGAGCACGCCATCACTCATTTACGTTGCAATTGTACTCAAAGAAAAACGAGTATGTTCGGGTACTCATTTTTAAGTACCTTTACAATGTGTTTTTTGACACTGAGAGCAGCACTCTAAAAGCCTTATTATCAAAGGTACTAGTGTCATGAAGAATTTGCGTGACCGCAACACAATACGAAATGAAAATTTAAAAGTTAAATACTATCTCAAAACTTACTTTTCTTTTACGTGCAAGGGGAAGAGGGGGGGCGTAAAGTTAAAGTGACACGTGACAGGGCGCGGCATAGGGAAGTGGGTGTGTACAAAATGATTAAAAATAGCGTGATATAATAAACGAACTCTCTCTCTAAGTGGTTTTGCCGTGTCATGAATTTTTTCTTGGGGTTTTTACAGGTAAGTAACTTTTTATTCTTCATTATCAGGAATATTTGTGGATATAACTTCTTTTTCAGCTGAGCTGCTCGACTGATTCCTAAAACTTTTCATTTGAATAAAATTTTAATAAACTGTATAATACACTTTTTCAAATATAATAGTTTATATAATGAAATATCTCTTTCACATAAAAAAAAACAAGGTTTTTTTATAAGCAACTCTAAAAAGGAAGTGCGGCTTTCTTTCAAAAAACCTGTCCCCCTTTTTTTCGCATCCTCTCACACAGATGCGGAGGACGGTTGAGGTAGGGGGAGACCACCTGCAGCGTCCGCGGAAATCCAGGAAAAGAAAATGTTATTTTCTTCCTGATGTTATTGCGTCTCAAACGGAGCGAATCTCTCCACATGATGTGAAAGCGATAGGGAAATTTTCCTGGAAGCACCGAATCTTTTATCCATTCCTTCGCCGGTTGTGTGTGTTTTGAGGATTCAAAAATGCGTGAAGATCCGCTCCTGAATGCGCAAAACATTCTGCGAGGCAGGAGGATTCAAAGTATCAGGTAAAAGTATTCAAATAACATGCAAATGCCGCGGAAAATAATAATAGGAGGCGGTGGATAATGTTTTGTTATAAAAAAAGTTTTTTTGGGCGGTAAATGTAATTTATTATTATTATTTATCAAAGTTATAATTCTAGTGATTTAAACGCTGGCTGACAGAAAGTTGGATTATTATTAAAAAAAATTATAAACATGCAAAAAAAATATTTGAGAAATTAAATTTAACATTGAATGGATTAAATCGTACTTAATCACACTTTTCGCCAAGAACGAAATCTAAATATCTTTAAACAATTAAGTATGCAGAAGTGACTGGTAATATTGTATATGTTTCAATAGTAAATAATAAACTAATAATTTACATTTTTTAAAAAAATCTTCTCATTTTATTTTGCACAATATGCGCCTCAGCTGAAAACATAGCAAAAAACCTTTAAAAAATGTGTGATATTATAGGACTTTTTTTAAACATATTAAAGCATTAATGCAGAAAAATTGAGAATTTTTAATTTCCCGCGGGAAGAAAACTTCATTTTTCAAGGTATAATGCTAAAAAGTTAACAAACTAATTATTTTTTTTAATTGCAGTTTCTTACAGTTTATTATAATTTATATATTTTTTAGTTGACTGCTGTTTTAATTAACCCTCTGAGACGCAAGGCCGTATGTATATACATCAAGGGATATCCAGCTTTTCGATTCATGTACCCAGTTTTTAAATTTATAAAAATACTTCATCTTATAATATTTTTTTTTAATTCAAAATTACAACTTATAATCTATTTCTTTACAAGTTAATTAAAATTTTAAAAATAATATAAAATAGCATGTCCAGGAAAAAAAATTATTTAATTTGCAAATCAGTAAAAACAAATTTCCAATTTCTGAAATCGCTTGTACGCCAGTGGGTTAATATAGTGCTATCTAACACTAAAGCCAATTTTCACAAAATTAAAATGCTTATTTAAATCAAACGAAGAAGTATAACTGCGTAAAATGTTTTGAAGTTCTGAACTGCTACTTTTCAGATGTTCAGCTTATTTAAATAACATTTATGCAAGACTATACAGAAAAGAACATGTTTGCCTTCTACAGTAAAACTTCGAAACTTAATTTAATATTTTCGGCATTAAGTTTTTAATGCGTAATAGAAAATATTAGTTTCTGAGATAAAAATTATTTTAACTATCTATTTATTTGGATGTAATTTTCTTTCTTCTACAAATACATATATAAAAATGTACTAAAGTTCATAAATTAGCTTAAAATTGAAAATAACTTATAAAAGCTACATTTTGAGTACATCTTGACGACATTTTGAGTTACATTTAACCATTTTCATTCATCAGCAATGTATGCAGTAGTAAATTGTGTGAAAACAGCTCTTTAACTTGGAGAGACACCGAAAATTGTTTGGTAAAACAATGCGCAAAGTAACTCAATCATTTATATTATTCAATCACCAGCTAGATAAATACATCAGTCTTTGACTCCGAAACCATTTCCCAGACCTCAATCTGCATTGAAAAATGAACATTCCTGCCGCACCGTGTAAAGCGACACGAAGAAACGAATGCCAACAGTAGTTATCGACGAGTCCAACAATTCCCGAACACCATGTTCCGAACTCGAATGCAAATGATCGAAGCAGCGGCAATCAATTTCTTCATTAACAGATCCGTGTCTCAAATCGTCTCTGTAAGTCATAATATCGAAATGGGGACGGGGCCCCGGCTCTGCCCGTTAATGGTGGAAAAGGGGGGGGGGGGGGGAGAAGGGGCTTCGGTATGGAAATTCTCGCATAAATTCTCCTCAGAGGGCCTTCCACCTACCAGTGCCAGTAGCAGACTCCATTTGAAGCCGGATTTATGCACTTGATCCGTTCTCTCCCCCCCATCTATGAATTGTCCGGCATAAATTAACCGTCAGCCGGGTTGTTTTAGTAATTCAACATTAGAGTCGGCACAGCGCGCAATCTGTGCATGGAGGTGCATTGTGGAGTGGGTTTAGCTCAAACAAGAGGGTCCGTTGTCTTTGCAGAAGAGGAGTGGGGGGGGGGAGGGGGATTGTATTGGTCACCGATTCTTTGGTATGTGCCAATGCAGCTGTGGTGCTCCGGTTCGGTTTCCATAAGCCCTCTGCTGTCTTGGGCGAGACATCCTCATTCATTGTAGTGAAGTTGTCCCGACTCATTTCGGGAGCGGTATTCACAATTTGAACATTGTCGGAAACCTTTTTGGATTGAAAGACTCGCGGTGTAGACTGCTGCAGTTTTGGATTTTGGAGTTTCATTCTGAAGCGATATTGCGATGGCCGTTCGTTGGGAAGCTAATGAGTAAATCTGCACTTTGGGCAGACTGTGGGGGGTAGAGATCAATTCAATTTTCGCATATTCCCTCCACAGAAATGAATCTTAGTTCGAGTTCTGGGGGGTTGAAGTTTCAAATTTTAGTATTCTTTTAAATGTAGTTGTCAGTTTTTTTTAAAAAAATAGTCATTTTGTTGTATTTAGCGTAAAATTGAAGGAAGCAGAAATAAAAAAAATATCAGTAAATGTTGAATCGTTGAAACTAAATTAGAAATGTGTGTCTATAAAATATTTTAATTCATCAAACATATCAAACTGAATTGAATTTTGCAGAAATGTTTAGATGAAACTTAAGTATAAATAGTCATTCATGCCCCAGTAGAGACTGATTTATGGCAGGGCATTCAGGGTACTTGCACAGGACTCCGAATTTTAGGTGGTCCCAAAAATGCTTATAAAGCTACAAAATATGTGAAAAAGTTAAAAATAAATTTATTAAACTAATGCATTTCTTTTTAAAATCAATTCTTTACATTTTTGTTTGCAAAATTCCTACAATTTTATTCAATAAAATCAATGCTATGTTTCCTGCACGTTCTTGATGCATCACATCCTATAGTAATAAGTATAGTACTAGTATAAGTAAAGTACGTTGGGGTCCCCAAATGTTCTTTTGCCTGGGCCTCTAAACTTGTAACTCGGTCCCTGTACATCAGGATCCTTAATTTTATTTCAAAAAGGAAAATGCTTTTATACGATTCACGTTGAAAGTTTCATAGAATCCTCATGAAATGTACAATATTTTAGTTCTTGCACACTCAGTGATTTTGTTAGGTTGATGTTTAATTCTCATGTTAAAAAAATATGCTAAATTTAATTATATTGAAACTTGATACTACGAATGCTTTATGAACCAAAGCGGTCTTTTAAATTTCGTTTATTTTATTTATTTAAATTTCATAATACAATTAAACATACATTATACGATCTCTAACCAAAACCATTGGCTTATAATCTAAATCTTTTATTTCATATAAATTCTCCGTGAGAAATAATTTCGTTTCGGAAAAAAATAAATTGCTTCTTCAAGTAAGTTTCATTTTATTTTCGAAGCCAGCTATTCTCAAGATATTACAAATTTACTTCTTTAAAGGATAGCGAAGACAAATTTCTCGACTCCACAGAACACTATAAATATTTCTGTAGAATGTGCCTTCCAATGTATCCATAAAATCCTAAAATTTATGGAATATTTTGATGGAATTTTTTGATGAAATGCGAAAGGGGGGCGAAAACTAAATGAAACTGCTTCTAAAATTTATAGATCTATGACATTGCAGCTTTTGCACTGGAAATTGGCTTACTTCTTAAAATATTTATTTCATAGTACTTTGTTTTAGGTCTATTATATTAAAATGTATTGTTGCGTATAAACTATACAGAAAACGTATTCTCGTGTGCGGCCAAAGAGTGAAGGTCTTACTGTTTTAAAGTTTCTAAGTGCTTTTGTTTATTAAAATTTGTAAAATTTGGTTTGATATTTACAGTTAACAGTTTGAACAGTTATTCACTTTTGGGCCGCAAGTTTTTATAGTATAAAGTTTTATAATTTATTTGGGTAATAGTTAAAAAATTACTTGCCGATCGATTTTTTTTCCTTCTTATATTATTTGTTATAGTTCACAGTTCTTCCCATGCATAATTAAAATTTGTATATTGGAAGTATAGATTTGCATGGCAATTAGTAGATCATATTATCATTAATATAAGATTTGTTTGGCTTCCATTTGAATACTAAAGCGAGGTTAAGTAAAAAATATTTATAAAGTAAAGAAGGTTTTTTTTGTGTGTGTGTGTGGGGGGGGGGGGGGGGGGGGGGGCTTCTTTTCAAGCCATCCTAACAAAGTGACCTAACACACTTAAAATAGTTGTTCAGTAGATGGTTTTCCACATTATTTGATGTCGATTGCTTAAATGTAAACGAAGTTATTACAACTTAATTACCTTACTTCCCATTCTTTTGGCTCACCTTTTTAACCTTTCTTCTGTTCATAACTTCTGCACGTCGCCTTGGTAGCACAACGGATAGGGCACTGGAATGCGGTACCTTAGGATATGGGTTCGATTCCCGGTAAGTCTTGGTTGTAATTGTTGATATTTAATGAAAATAAAATGATTTGTGAAGGCAGCCTACGTAGGCAAACAACTCTTTATGCATTGTACTCATTTTTGAGTACATGTTTTCTTCAAAAATGAAACTTATGTATTCGGAGCTATGATCAGCATCGAATGTACTCAAAATTGAGTACATTTTACTTATTTTTGAGCACCTATTTTTGACGGTGCATGGTTCTGTCACCATATATTTATGTCTTTCGGAAACATCGAGTCTGTTTACATGTTAGTCCCAAATGCCAATTCTAATTTCCCACGACGCATTTAAAATTTATTTCTCCAATTTTCCCATCGACCAAACACACTCGCACAACAGCGAGTACCCTCAGCTCCCAAGTATCACAGCAATCCCCACCGAGACATGAAGAATCGCCCCCCCATGTACACACGGATGCCCACTCCCCCGAAAAGACCATTTTCGACGACATGACGTAGAGGAAACGACAGGCCCCTAATACGTCACACGCCA